>CM055817.1:42686066-42749517 GCA_029582265.1 Zoroaster sp. YZ-2022
TCTCTTTCAAAGGGTTGCAAGACATAATAAAATGTTATACTTGCAGGATGATGATCTCGGTTGACTGGATGAGGTCTTCTGGGTTGTGACCTCGGAAAGCGACGTCTAGAGGGCCAGTCTAGGTCTCTTTGCAAATGTTGTTTGGTCCAGTCATCCGAGCCTAAATAGAGAGTAATATGGTCCATGCCATAATTACAATATAATCCTCTTTAGGAGGAAGCAGGTCATTTCGTACCTTCGCAAACTCGTACCGTCTGTTAAGTCAAGTCGTACCTTCGCAAACTCGTACCTTCGCAAACTCGTACCTTCGCAAACTCGTACCTTCGATTAAGTCAAGTCGTACCACCGGTTTTTTGAAACTGTTACGTGGTTTGGGTTTACGAATGAATAAAATATTAGAAAGTGCCGGGTTTTTGCGTGGTACGGGGTTTGGGTGACGTGTCCAGCAGTCCGTCATCAATTAATGCTTTGTTAATAATACTGCAGTACTGATTATTTGTCAGACAACAGCCTTGATGTCCCTTAATTAGTTTCCTGTCAAACCCCGGTTCTTTATTTGTCAATGACTTCCACCACTCTTTGATGTCGCCGTCACCATGCTTCACGACCACACGGCACCTCCTTTGATGCCGCCGGTCGATTTAATTAATGGTGCTTATAATGCTCGGGATAGCGTCCTCGCGAAACAATTTGATTGGATACATTTGACGGATCATTGCGCACGATCCTGTAACATTATATATAAAGCCCCTTAGTTATTTCGAGAAGTCAAGACTCAAGAATCAAGACTCAAGAATCAAGAATCAAGAATCAAGATGGCTCCAAAGTATCCTTGCGCTGTGTGTTCGAAGGCTGTTCGCAGCAACCAGCATGCACTTCAGTGTGACATGTGTGCTCGCTGGCAGCATCGCACATGCAACACTGGCATATCTGAAGACATGTACGTCGAGATGATGGAGGATTCCACCAACCAGGTGTGGAATTGTGAGCTGTGCACCCGGCAGTCTGGTGTGGCGTTGGATGAAGAGGTGCCAATGGAGGAGGTCGACTCCTTCCATTGTGCTTCGGATTTCAACGTTTCCCGGCAGCTGGTTCCAGTCGGCGAGAGCACCCGGCAGTCTGGTGTGGCATTGGATGAGGAGGTGCCAATGGAGGAGGTCGACTCCTTCCATTGTGCTTCCGATTTCAACGTTCCCCAGCAGCCGATGGAGGAGACCATCCCCGACTTGCCCTTACCCGGCGTCATTCAAGAACTTGGCGAGGAGACTGTAGTGACATTCAAGGTTACCGAGAGCGGTACCCAGCATGGGAAGAAAATTCTAGTGGACTCCTATGGCTACACCTACACGCAGAAATGGAAGAAGGATCCAACCTCTGTCTTTTCATCGTGGGTGTGTAGTGTACGGGGCAAGAACCAGAGATGTCCCGTGTCTGTCCGCCAGAATGGGGATTCTTTCCGCCACGGTGTCCATAAGGTGCACATCCATCCAGCCAACCCAGGAGCTGAGGTAGCAGTTCAAGTCTCCGCTGCGGTAAAGAAGACAGCCAAGCAAGATATATACCGGTCTGCTGGTGCAATCGTGGAAGGCGTATTGACTGGAGAGTTAATGCCCGACCCAGGAGCCTGCCCAAGCCATCCAATCTTACACGGGCGGCAAACAGGGCACGTCAAGGTGAGCGACCACAAGAACCAACTGACCTTGCCTTCACAATTGTTGAGGACGCCATTCCTGAAGGTTTTCTTCAACGAGACATTCGTGTTGGAGAGGCACGTCACATCCTGTTCTTCACCGAGGAACAATTAGGCGTCTTGAACAAGGCAAAGACCTGGTATATGGACGGCACCTTCAAGATCGTCAAGAAGCCGTTCTACCAACTATTCAGCATCCATGCCTTCGTGAAGGAGAAGACGGAGGGCAGAAGCAGGTTCCCCAGCCTTCTGCCTGATGTCTCGCCGGACCAAGAAGGACTATGCGAAGGTGCTGAAGGTGATCAAGCGCAAGCTTCCTTCCGAGGGTGGCAATGTCCAGGAGATGGTTGTGGACTTTGAGGCAGGATTGTGGTCTGCCATCCGCAAGGTGTTCACAAATGTGCAAGTCAAGGGATGCCTCTTCCACTGGACTCAAGCAGTTTGGCGTCATTGTCAGAGCATTGGTTTGGCAGTGCCCTTCACCAATGATCCTGCAATTCATTGTTTCGTGAAGAAGCTCATGGCCCTGCCGTTCCTCCCATTTGAACACATACAACCGGCATTCAATAAGTTGAAGGACATGGCAACCCATCCTGTGCTGGCCGCACTTTGTACTTACATTGAGGACACTTGGATCACCAGCACCAAGTGGAGTCCAGACACCTGGTCGGCTTTCATGCGGAGTGTCAGAACTAATAACGATGTCGAAGGGTGGCACAGGAGAATCAACTGGAAGGTGGGGCGCCATGGCCTGCACTTGTACAGAGTCATCGAGCTTCTTCACCACGAATCCACCCTGGTGTCTCTGCAGATGAAGCTGGTCAGAGAATCCAAGTTGCGCCGGTACCAACGCAAGCAGTACCAGCGTGTTCAAGGCAAAGTATTCCAAGCCTGGGATCGGTACCTGGCTGGCGAACTGACGACATCGGGTCTGCTGTCAAGATGCAGTCATCTCAACGGACCAGTGTGAACAAACAAACAAAACCATCGGCCCTTTTCAGGGCCACCACATCATCAAGAAAGAGATTTATAACAATGCAGTGTCAGTACTTAACGATGCTATTAATAACTTGTATTAATCGTTGAATGCTTTTTTATTTTTCCTCAAAGTCCAACCTTGTTTCATAATGTAGTGATATGGAATTATCAGTCAATTAAATAATGTAATTGAACTGATTGCCTTATAGAATTCCCGCAGTAGATTTGAGCATGGGTGTGGAAAGGTTTATTGTTTGGCAATCAAAATTACCTACTTTCTTTTTATGAAGTTACCGGAAACAGTCAGGATGCCGGCAAACGTAAACGTACCCAAATTCCGTTGATGATAAAAATCGATTTTTGTAAAGGGATGCGTGTATGTTTTTCTTGTAACGTAAAATAAAAAAGAAATGGACCAATCACAGAAAGGAATAGTGATCTTTTGGTTATGCATACATCTTTATTGGTACGAAGGTACGAGTTTGCAAAGGTACGAGATGTCTTAACCGACGGTACGAGTTTGTGAAGGTACGAGTTTGCGAAGGTACGAGTTTGCGAAGGTACGAGTTTGCGAAGGTACGAAATGACTCGAAAACCTTTAGGAATACAAAATATTCATTCAGCAAAGGCTGATGAAACGCTTGGGAAATATATCAAATACTTGTTGAAAACTCCACAAGCTAAAAGTTAAATTCAAGATAAGCAAATACTTTTCGCTATCTGGCTACAGGGAAAACTACTCCCTCATGTAGCATATCGAAATTGTAGTTCGTCTCATCAAGACAAGCTTAGCAAACTTAAAATCAACCAAGCTACAGTAAGCTAAGAGTTTATATCAAAACAGCACATTGTGTCTGAAATCGTAGCACGTGCAAAATACATAAAATAAAGTATGAAGTACCCTCAGGTACAAAAGCAAAATCTGCCTTTCTGTCTTATGCAGGATTGCAATTCAATAAGTATATATACATTGTAAAACATAATAAATACAGTAGACCTAAAATATATATTGAATTCTTAATAGTGTTTAAAACCAGCCCAAAGGTAAGGACTGCACACATTTGGCATGACATACCACAAATGCATAGCTGAAAAGCTGGTGGTGAATGTCATGATTAAATCTAAAAGGTTCTTAAGAAATATACAGTGCTTAAAAGCATAAAGGTCTCTTCTCAAATACAGAAAATAGCAAATAGATCTCTCATCAAGAAATCAAAGTTTACAACAAAAGTCCTCCAGAGAACTTAAGGAAATGCATGTTATAAAATGAACAAGTTTAAACACTGTCTCTGAACTTAATGATCAGAAATCAAATTTTAACTTTAAAAGAGACCTTACTAAAGACTTCCAAATTATTAGTTACAAATACATACTTAAATTAAAACTCACCTAAATAGAGAGCCAATACTCATATGAAATTGAAAGCTGCTTGCAGGGAGTGCTTGAAAGATGATGTGCTGACAAGCACTTGAAGAAAAGTTGAAGACCAGAAAATGCTGGCAAGCACTTTAGAAAAAGTTGAAGTGCAGGAAAGTACGACCAGCTCGATCCGAGGCAAATGGTGGAATGTCTGGCCTACCCAAAATTTGGGGCCGAACCAGCACCTGACCATGCCTGAGCGGAGATCAGCCAAAGTCCCTCATTGGATAGTTTGAAAAACATCACTCATGGCTCTCAAGTTGATTGGTCAGTTTAGTAACGAAGGGGGTGACGGGTAGATAAGTTTTATGGCTTCACAGCTTGGGGAAGCTGTGAAAATGTGATCAAGGGTAAGGAAGTAATAGTAGCATTTACAACCTGGAAAGCTTTTGTGGGTCTACACAAGTAATACACACCCTAAGTTAAACAGAGCCTACAAGAGGTGTAGCTCAACACCTTCCAGGAAGCTAGAAGATTAAGGGCATGCTTGAATAGACAGTAGGTGAAGATCAAAGAGCAAGGATTTAGAGACTAGCAGAGTACCCTGACCACAGATTACAAAGGGTCTCCATGGGCTTTTAGAAAGCACAGGGAGAGTAAGAAATACATGGAAGTAAATAAGCAAAAGAAAATCACATATTGTTGATAAAATACACTTTTAACCTGAGACCATATTTTGGTCGGGGTTACATAAGTATCGTTTTTTTTAAACCAGCGGTAATACCGCGTAAAACCGGCGGTAACATCTAAATCTATTTTGTGACGCCATCAATACTTTCATGACGTCACGACCCCTTAAAATGATATGCCCCAACTGGGGAATTACCCTAAAAATGATTTTTGAAAATCATTTTTTATGCAGCTGCGCCGGGACCCCCATCTAACATACTACTCCCTTGTAGTAGTAGGAGGGTTAAAACTTTACCATGAGAAAAGGGAAGTGTATTTCCATTATTATTTCTCTGACATAACAATATCTTGATTTGCACATATGCATGGCACAAGAAAATAGGAGTCACAATATTATTGTAATCCGGTGATGAATATTTTTTCAGTGTCTCAATATAAATATAAAATTTGTCTTATAAAATTTGTTTTGTACACTCCAGAATTACAGCAAAATGTTCAGTAATATTTGTAGCTTTGCATGGTGAAAAGGATAAGAAGTCAAGACTGTTTGCGGTGACACCACATGAAATTCTCAAATAGTAATTAATTCTGAAAAGAACTGGTGGTTACAACTGCAGATGTGATATTTTAAAGGCCTCAACAACAAAGATGAAACAATTATTTTTGATCTGTGAAAAATAAGAATGCCGACATTAACAATTTATTATATGAGGTATTATAATTATTATGATGTGCATTCATGTTCAAAATTAGTCTTCAGACTGACCTGTCTTATCGAGGCTCACATGAGATGCTTTAACCCTAACCCCCTAGGTATTCCAGCTAGGAACCTTCCTAAACCCTAACCTCCCTATAGGTATTCTGGTTAGGAACCCTCTTTAACCTTAACCCTCTGGGCATTCTGGCTAGGAACCTTCCCAATCCTCCAAAATCCATCAGTGCACTTTTGGATACATGTACGTGCCCTTATCTTCAAAATGCACCATGCATTTCCGTTGATCTTTCATATTCAGCACTTATGACCTGTACTTCTTGCCAGGTAGTAATTTTGTCCCATTTGAAGAGGTGAAAGTACCAGTTTCCAACAGTGCTGAATTTTCCTCAAAAAATGCCCCTTGGAGAATTTTGGAGGATATGGGGTGGTTAGGCTTAAGTAACATATTTTGTTATTGGTCAGTTGCCTGATATGGGCGGAGCTTAAGGATTCCTCAATTGCAAATTAAACCTGTTTGGAATTCAATAACTCTGATTGTTGGATGGAATAACTCTAATTCTTGTATGCTATTTTGATGTAGATACCGATGAGGATCTGATTACGTTCTCCAGCGATGAGGAACTTGTTGAAGCTCTCGGACAGATAGATGGGGATGTGTTCCGTATCTTTGTCAGAGGTAAGTCTATCATCTACATTTAGCTTTAGGTTCTACTCACTTCTGAAATGGTTCATTGATTTATGTTAACATGAGAACATTATTTGAGTTCATCGTACTAGTCGATCCCCATGTAGTGCTTGTATTCTGGGGACGAGGGGACATCAAATATATATCAATTATTTATTTGTCTTCTTATGGTCGAACCTGTCATTAATTTATGCTAGGGGTGTGCGTTTTTGGAACCAAATACCCGAAATCAGAAAACTTCAGATACCCGGATACCCGTTTTCATATTTGTTGAAAACATGCCTCCGGTGGTGCACTTAATACATGTACTGTAAATGGTAACAAAATTGACCTTTATAATACAGAGGATACCATACTTAAATCGATCTTTTCTTTACTGTGTCGTTTTTATTAAAACAATTAGGCAAATATTCCCTCCTGTGCTGCTGGTTTGATAAGTTGTTTGAAGAAGCTGCTGCCAGGCACTTTGCAGTCTTAACGTTTCGATACAATGTATCACAAACAGTTGGAGAAAAATCTATGGAAAATGTCAGTAAAATACTACACAGGCTTTATTGGAGTGTAATCTCTGGAATTTAAAGATAATTGTCTGTAAAAGTGTAAACATTACAAATTTCTGTTCACTTGGCTCAAATGTTAAGTCCGAATTTTAAAAAGTCGTTTACGGGTAATTGGAACCGAAAAATGGAACCGGTTAATGACAGTTTCGGTCGGGTATCCGGATACCCGGCACAGCCCTACATTTATGCACGTAATTTCTGCTGAACCCAGCTTCTGAGATTCATTTTGTGACATATCTCATTTTCCAGTTTGAAGAATGAGAAAATAAATATTTCTCCATTCATACTTCTTTCAGAGAAAAGGCATTGTGGGCGTGGCTCCGATGGTTATGATGGAGGGACCTAAAGTCCATGAGGAAGACATCTTCCACCCCCGGGGTCGTCTGTGATGGCTGTGATTCCCCCATCCGCGGACCCCGCTTCAAGTGCATCGAATGCCCAGACTATGACCTCTGCAAGGTGTGTGAGGCAAAGGGACTTCATGAGGAGCATCAGTTTGTCAAGTTCCGTAGGCCTCAGGTTGGACGCTCCCGATGCGGGGTAGGTATTCACCATGTTTTCACTTAGTTACATAACAATTTTAAACCCTAAGTAAGACTAATTGCGGTGACACCATGTGGAATCTCAATTGAGTAGTAATTAGCTCTGCCAAAGGACAAGAAGAAGCCTGAAGGTGCCCAATCAAAATGATGATGAACAGTAGATTTGAAGGAATGACTAGAAAGAGGAGCACCCATAACAGAGGCAGTTGGAGAGTTCCAAAGCCAAGCACAAGATGTTGAAAAGGACCTCTGATGCTGTGAATTAAAAACATTTTGGAATGATATGCATCCTCCACGGAAAAATTAAAAATATTTGAACACGGGTAAACTTCAGTAATCTTTACTAAGCACATGTCAATAAACAAGATTACTGAAGTTTACTTGTGTTCAAATATTTTTCATTTTTCCGTGGAGGATTGTAATGAGTGTCCTTCCAAATATTTGATAAGTTTCTTTTGATGCTCAGTTTTATATTAAAATTAAATTTCTTTAACTTAAAAATTGGTTTAATTATCCAATTCAAATGTTCTTCCACTGCATGGTGAGTACAAATTTTAATAACAAAGTAAGTAAATTTTTACATTATATAAAAAATATACTAAACAGGGGTGTGATTTATTTTTTATTTATTTTTTTTTTTTTCTCTCGGATTTTTACAAATCCCAATGTTGTGATCCTGCGGATTTTAAAGATTTAAGAAATAAAGGAAAGCAAAGCAAATGCTCAGAACTATAGATTTCACCCCAGCGCTGTTCACAACAGCGGCCCCAATACACCTAGCAAAATTTACCTGGATTTTTCAAAACTGCCCCAATCACACCCCTGACTAAAATCTTATTTTCTGATTATAGGGTTTTGGCTTTCATCCCGGTATGTGGCGTACTTACGGTCACCCAGGATGGCGCCATTGGTGGCAGCAACAGCAACGTTGCCAGCAGGAACAACAGCAGGGCTGCAGCCAAGAGAACCCCCCAAAACCTGAAGGACCATCCCCAAACCCTGAGGGGGAAAACCAGGCTGGCCCTGCTCCAGAGAATGCCCAAGAGAACTTTGACCCCACTAGCTTCCTGCATGACATCGGGCAGTCTGTGGCACAAATGTTGGACCCTCTTGGTAAGTGGTTTTTCAATTCACTAGGGTATTGGTGGGCATGCACAATTTACACATTCAGGTGTTAATGGTTGCCAGGGAAGAGTTTTCACTGTACATAAGGCCATTTTGTTAACCAGTTCGCGTCGGACACCGTGTATACACGCAATTTGTTTTTGCACTATGGATCGGAGAGCGTCTAAACACGCCAGAGGAAACTCCGGAATATTTGTATGCATGCTCGGTTGAGCCACGCGTATACGGTGACGTGCCGGCCACCCGCTGTGGAAGCTTCCATTGACGTGTGTGTGGGAAAAATAAACCCGCCACAGGGGCCCAGAAAAACTTTTTTATTCCCGACGCGAACTGGTTAATTACTTGGATAACAAGGGGGGAAAAAAACATCGATTTGGGGCAATCTGCTATAAGGAGGGCACCCATAATCGTAGATCTTTTTCATAGTCTGTACACGGAGATAATAATTTTATCAATTTCTTTTTTTGAGGGTAATTACTGAAGTGATAACTGTTTTATTGCTAGCTCAAGAATGGTCGGGAGACCTCTTACGTGTACAATACTACGCAGGGGGAAAATAGTCCCTAAACACATATCACAACATCCCCCTTCCTTTGAAAAGTACAATTTCAGTAAGTTAGAATGGGTCAAGCGGTCTGAAATTTACTGTAAACTTTAACTTTTCTTATGGCTGCAAATTCGGAAAAAGTGCAAGAGTATAGGCAAAGTCTTAAATGAACTATTAATGTAAATAACGGCAAAACTGTTGTTCTCAAGTTAAACTTACAATAAAACACTAAAGCCTACACTACGTTTAATAAAACTAAACAAGGTGTCCATGCATGAGTTATTTTGGTGTTTGTTTTTATGTGGTGTATCGGGTTGGTTTGTGAATGCGCCTACCAGATCGAGTTGTGTAGGTGTGGTTTTGAGTCTGGTCATGTTTGGTGGTTGTTTGGTCACAGAGTGGGTGTGGTTTTGGTTTTGCATGGTCATTCTGGTTGTCAGAACATTGGTCAGGCAGGTCTGTTGTGAACCGAACGCATTTAGGCACGCATGGTTTGTGTGCCTGGCTGGGTACCTCTCTGAGATGTGAACGGTTGCGCCTGAGTGTGTTGCCATTCGGGGTTGTGACTTCATATGACCTAGGCTGGGTACACAGGTTTGTCACAGTCCCAGGTATCCACATGTTAGTCTTGTGGTCCAACATTCTGATCTTCTGTCCGATGTAGAGGGGTGGTTTCTGTTCCCTGTATGCTTTTTGTCGTGCTCGGTTTTCATCCTCTGTCTTCTGGCTTCCAGCTGGTCCCGGATGTCTTAAGAATACTGGGTATCAACCTGTGGAGTTTATTATCATCAACACCTAGAGCTGTGTCGTACAGTTGTTTTGTTGACCTTTTCCTTGAACATTTCTTTGGAAATATATTAACTGAATCAAAATAAGAAATACCAACCATTACAAAACATGTTTTTAGACGGTCTAATATACTTCAGTACTTGTTTAAATGAAAGCAAATTGATGCTGATAGCATAAGCTGTCAACATTCAAAATTTGCAGCACATCGAGACAACTTTGACAGGTATGCAACTTGTATGGAATTTCAAAATCATCGTATAGTGTTGCCCCATTTTTTGTGTTGTCTTTATGCATTTCAATTACCTCAATGACTGGTCGGAGACGACTAAATATGGGAAGGTTTATTGTCACTGCTGGAATAAGGGCTATACATCAATGTTGTTATTGTTTCTTACACCGTTTTTGCTTTGTCGTTGATACCATTTTAGTGAAATAATCTTTATATGAAATATATCTAAAAGCATGAAATCAAACGATTGGCCTGTGCCGCTCCGCCCGCAAGTACAGTGAGCTCAACTTCATACATGTACGTGGGTTATTCCATTTATTTGGGGGCCAGTGGTAATTTGAATAGGTTTCGTTTTTCATGTGTTCTTCCCTGTTCTGGTGATTTGAATATATGTATCTCATGTTGTTATGGTTGTAAGATATGTACCATAGTGTTTATCTGTACCGAGAAAAAAATAATTGATATTAGGATTTTATGGAATTTTACACAATTAGGTATGGTGTCCCTCATTTTTTTGCAAGTTTTTCGTGACATGAAAATACATCTTCAAGTTAAGGGTCATAAAATAACTGATGTAAGTTGTGCAAATGCCCTTGTTATAAAATCAAACAACAATAATGAAGACAACATCCCACATAATAACGATATCCTTCCTAGTATGCAAGCTGTTTAATCCGTGAATGAAGATATTGATCACAACGTAAATTTACGGTGTCCCCAGTTTTACGTACGAAACCCCCATATTCGGGCTATTCCTGTGACTTATAAAAGTATGACACTTAAACAAAAAATCCTTGCTCATAAAGAGGATATTATACAGTATTAAAATGCATACGATTGTGAAAATCATGCACTACAAAATGAAACTTTGGTTGCGAGGGCGAAAGTCGGGAATTGGTGTCCCGTGAATTATTTACGTTGTGAAACTTCACAGCGAGCGTTTGGCACATCCGGGAAAGTTATGAATAAATTTGTCAGCTGCTGCAGAGGCCCGGATGCACCCTTTGACCCTAGACAACTTACATAACGAAAGGCCACAACAACACGCTCGAGCACACGGTTCATTCATTCGCGTCCCCATCGCCATGACAGTTTACGTCGTGATGGTGTTTACGTTGTGAGCTACTACAATACTGAGAAATCAAAGGTAAGATTAGACTTTTAGGATAAATTTGTTAGTATTTATGTACAAATATATGGACTCTTTGTTGTAGAAAAGATTAAAATACGACACAACTCTGAGTTAATTTGTTACACGCATGTATGAACATGATGAATGCACTTTGGTTTGATCGGGAAGCCAAAGTACTTAGCGTCCCCTTTTACGATGTGATTTTGCTATCACAGTATTTGCTTTTACACGATGTACGAAGTGTAATTTTAGAATGATAACGTCCTGAAATGTTTTTATGTGTTGAGGAGATGATTTTGTTTTATTTTCAACTTGATGACTTGTTGTAATTATTTATTTTTGGATATTGTATCGCACTACGTAAATCAATGTGAAGGACGCCATTTTTGTGTGTACATTTTTACGATGTGACGAAGAGGTTATTTTCAATGATTCTTTTGTCCACATGGGGGTTTACGGAAAACTGAATTACAAAGCGGACTTTAGGAACAAAATTAAGTTAAAAACAATGCTGTTTTTATTTCTTCATTGGCACAATTAGTCGTGTTTTATGACATCGGATCACATCGTAAAGCAACTCCAATGGGACGCCGTATTTGTTTGTGTACCTTTTACGTAGTAAATACTGACGATGATTTTGTCTTTTTCTGAGAATTCCTTGTGTCTGTCTGTACTGTTAGCCCATTATTATGTTCAAAGTATGTAGTAACAATAATAGTGAAATACATTTTATTAAACATGTTCGACTTTATAATTTTGTTGGAACGTTTTTAATGGGTTTTTTTTTCGTTTTTGTTTTCGTTTTTTTTTTTTTTCGTTTTTTATCTTTCCAGAATCTACATAGGGTTTGTACACATGTTTTACATCTGCAGTAAACTGTGCCACTTTTGACTAAACAGCATAGCTTGGTTACGTTTTATTGTTTTATTAGATTTTTTTTAAATTAAAATTTTAAATTAAAAAAAAGAATCTTCCTGTGACAGTTCCATAAAAAGGAATCCTCCATGTGGACTTTTCCTACTGACAGTTCCTTAAATGAGGGCTGTCAGACGTCGGAGCTCTGTCAAATTTTTTCAGAAAAGCTCTATTCTAAAGAGCTCTATCTGAAGATGCAGTCCATATTTCCGTAGGTTACTCAGTTTTCAAGTTATGAGCCTTTGAATTTGACTCTTATACTTCAACCGTCAACCTAATTACATCTTTTTTGTCGTGTTTTTGTGATACAGAAAAGTACCAAAATGAATACGTTCAATGTGAAACCTGTTAAAGAAAGCGAGAAAAGCTCAACACAAGAGAAGAAGACAAAAAGAGTAGCTCTGCAATATCATCTCAGAAGCTGCGAACACAGAGACCTGGATGAAGGGGCATCTACTTCGACATGTAGTGCTTCAAGTTCAAAGAAAGCAAAGTCCAAAACTCAAAATTGGAGGCAAAAAGTGAAAGAGACAAACCCTGAAAAATACAAGCAAATGCAACAAAATGCAAGAGAATACAGTCAATTGTATCGATTAGAATGCTCAACGTCAGAACACACGTTGAAAAAGCGAAATTTGTCTTCATCTGAGAAAGAAGAAGCTGAGAAGTGGGTAGAGAGAGAGAAAAAAAGTAATGAGACAGCCCGAAATAGGGATGAACAAAATGAACAATAAACGACGATTGGAACAAGCCACCAAAGCCAAGAAAGTGATCACGCGACAAGCAGCAGACATGGTTCGGAAAAAGGAGGCCCAGAAGAAAAGAAATCAGCGAGCTAAGTGGACACCTGAACGGAAAGAAGTTGTCAATGCAAGAAGAAGGGAACTCCGTGCACTTAATAATAAAAGTATCAAGAAGAGGATTTTGGATGAAGAGAGAAGGAAGTTGAAAGAAATGGAAGAACAAGTAAAGGCATTAGAAGTCGAGTTACAAAACAAACAAGATGAACTCCTGAATAGACACGAACAGTTAACGGAAGCAAACAGCATGCTCCCAGATAACGAGGTCATAGATGCGCGTTCAAAAACAGCACAAAGGAAAGCTCTCCAAAGAGTAAGATCATGTCTGCCAAAACGTCGTTCCCACAACATATCAACAACAATTCAACTGGTCAATGCATCTTCACCGAGGAAAGCTGCTGCATTGGAGAAAGCAGGAATAACAGCAAATAACAAATTACATGAAGGTGTGATGCAAGCTGTTGCTGATGGACTCTCCGCACCAAGAAAGTCCAGTAAGAGAAAGTATATGGCCATAGTGCTAAGTGCCATCAAGAAGCAAAAGCAACAAAGGGCAGCTGCACGACGGTTTGGGTGCAGTCGGAAACTTCTTAGTAATGCAAAGAAACGTTCGGCAGGCCGACGTGGCACCTCACTGGAAACAATCCAGCTTATCAGAGACTTTTATGAGGCTACTTCAAACCCATTGCCGGAAAAGAAGTTGGTTAGCAAAAAAACCAACAAGCCCAGACACATCATGGAATTCACAATAGCACAACTCTACACAAAATACACAAAAGCACACCCAGAAAACCCAGTCGGTGCATCAGTATTTTACCTGCATCGGCCGACCCACGTCAAGACAAAAGCACAGGCAAAATACACAGGGTGCCTTTGTGAATATTGTGAGAACATAAGGCTGAAAATACAAGCAATCAATAAGCTACAACCTGGGACATTTAAAGATGGTTATGATTTGGTACACGGTACCATGTGCTCCAAACCAAATGGATGGGAGTTTCACCAGCCTGGCTGCATCAGAAGAACCTGCAAAAAGTGTGGACCAGGGATGCTCATCAAAAAACTCTGCCAGCTTCTTTCTAAGCCAGAGAGACCCACCTCTTGGCTGCGATGGGAGCTTGTGAAAACAAGCTACCACGGGAAGAAAGGAACAAAGGAGATCACAAAAAGAAAACCAGTAACAAAAGAAGGGAATGTAGGCCAACTCATCACTGAACTTCGTGAGGAAACGCATCCATTTGCTGAACATTTGTTTAACAAAGATTTTCAGAATCTACAAGAAAAAGACCTCATAAAGAAGCTTCGTCCTGATGAGGCATTCGGTATCTTTGACTTCGCGGAAAATTATAAGTGTGCTCATCAATGTGAAATGCAAAGTGCATACTATGCACAGGATTCTGCAACAGTGCATCCAATTGTCACTTATTATCAGTGCCCAGAATGCCATAACCATGTCCGAGAAAGTGTTGTGATGATCAGCAATGATCTCACCCATGACTATCACTCAGTTCACAGCTTTCATGAACGGCTATCAGAACACTTAACACAAACCAGAGGATTGAAGATAAATACTTTTTACCGGTTTTCAGATGGAGCAAGCAGCCAATATAAAAGTAAGGGGCCTATTTCTGACATTAGTTATGGAGTGCAAGACTTTGGGTACATAATTCATCATAATGGAGTGTCGTGGCCGAGCGGTCTAGCGCACCGAACTCAAGTTCTGGTGTTGCCAGCAGCAGGGTGTGGGTTCGAGCCCCGGTCGTGACACTTGTATCCTTGAGCAAGGTACTTAACCATAATTGCTTCGTCCTTCGGATGGGACGTAAAGCCGTAGGTCCCATGTGTTGTATAATGCACGTAAAGTGGATTGTCGTGGCCGAGCGGTCTAGCGCACTGAACTCAAGTTCTGGTGTTGCCAGCAGCAGAATGTGGGTTCGAGCCCCCGCCGTGACACCTGTGTCCTTGAGCAAGACACTTAACCATAATTGCTTCTCTCCACCCAGGGGTTAAATGGGTACCTGTGAAGGCAGAGATGGTTTGCTCTCTATGCGCTAGAAATGGCAGCAATTGAGCTGTATACTCCCCAGGGAGCTGAGATGGTTTCAGGAATGATTTATGAGCCTTATGAGCCTTATGAGCAGGGATAATAATATAATGCGCCTTGAGCGCCACTTAGTTGGTGGATACGTGCGCTATATAAATCTATACATTATTATTATTATTATTATAATTTCTCGGGATCAAGACATGGGAAAGGCCTAAGCGACGGAGAAAGTGGGGTAGTGAAAAGAATGGCGTCTGATGCAGTTAAAGTTGGAACTGCCATCATCAGCACTGCCAAAGATCTCTATATGTATTTGAAGGAAAAGGCTACTATAGAAGCCAGTCATGACAGGTGCTGCATCCCTTTCCGGAGATCAGTGTTTTTTGTTGAGAGCAAGGACATTTGCAGAGAGCGACCACACAGGATAGTGAGGACAGTCAAAGGAACAAGGAAGTTTCATAGCGTTAAGACTATCACTACCAGGGGAGGTAGAGTTGGAACAAGAAACCTGTCCTGCTTTTGTGACCCCTGCATCAGAGGAATTGGGAGTCCCTGCAAGAATGCCACGTATGTCAGCCCCTGGAAGGAGGTCACTCTGCACATCAAAAAAGCTCAAAAAAGTAAGTTAGCAAAAATGTTTGCATGCAGTCACTAAATTATATAAATTTACTTTCTTGGAGTCTGACAAAATATAAGAGTAAAATATAACATGTATAAAAAAAATATTTTAGAAGCAGAACTTCACATGTAAAAGATACAATGTCAATTTTTAAACAAAACTTAAAAAGGTAAATAAATAACACCAGAAACTGGTCATATTTTTTATTGTTATTTCATTTCTTTTATTACAGCTACATCGGAAAACATTGACCAGGATTCCAACAATGACATCCCACAACAACCCTCCTCTACTCATACGGATGAATGCCCTGAGTCTACATCTGTGCCCCTCAACCATGACAATTCTGCCCACCCCACAGAAGTAGAAGTTGTAGCGCCTCCACCTGGTGATAATATCAAAGGTAGGTATGATATTTTAAACAAAGTTTTATACACAGTAATAATGTTTATCAAATATGCCAGAATACTGGGAAATTAAATTTATACTACAAAAACTGTAATGAAGAAGAGGTGAATGGTAATTTGGTTCTGTCAACCACTGTACAAATCGTATGCCTTGTTTTCTAATTTGTATTCTTTTTTTTTAACAGGTAGAGCCAATTCGCGTACAACCATTGGTATACAAGATTTTGTTGCAGTAAGGGTAACAAGCACTGGAAGAAAAGTAAGATCAGAGGAATTACATGTAGCGCAGGTAATTATTTTCTTAGTATCTGCACATTAAACTTAATTATTAAAAGGAGAATAGAAACTGTGCCTATCGGGATTCAAAAGTCTCAAGTCTAGTTGATTGGTGGCAGAACTGTATTAAATGGATATGAAGTGATGGTCATCCATGTTCTTTTACATGTTGATAAGCTAGATTTATATACCATGGTAACAAAGTGGCACCCTTATAATGTAATCTGTAATTTGTATTGTACCGTTTCCTTTGTCAATCCAAATTGCAGGTAGCATCTGTACCACAAGATGGGTCATACAGCCTCTCGTACATGATCAAAGCAAAGGGTAGCAACCAATACACCTGGCCGCAGGGTGACGAAGTATTTTTTCTGCAGCCCATCACCGACATTGTTGCGAAGCTTGATGCACCACAGCCTGTTGCTGTCGGGTCACGCTTGTTTTTTAAATTTAACTTGAAAGATGCTGAAGAACTTTTCAATGCAAAGTAAAACAAGACACAATTTACATTTCTGAATAGGCCACTTTTTTCAGTTGGTTTATTGACATCCGCCAGTCTGCATGCTATTTTTGGATGGATAATTTTTTTAATTATATAAAAGGACCAAAATCAAACCGCAATTGGCACCTATAAACTTCAGCATAACAAAGGTTTGCATGTTAATCTTTGTTTGCTTGGCACATAGTCCTCCAAGAGCTATACACAAACTTGGTGGTGTCGGTTCTCTTTCAGTTCAATCTCTTTGCTATTAACAGGGGAAAAATCCCCAGGACCAGCACAGGTAATATTTTGTTGCCGAATTTGGAATATGGTTAGAAATCCAATTTATAGATGAAATGGGGTATCAATCATTTTTCAATATTAGGATTTTTGCCCTTTACCGACATGTATTTAAACTGTATACATGTACACGTACTCAGTCGCGAGGGATTCTTTCGATCATTTTTCATAATTGACTAATGGTTCGCTTAAAAAAAAAACCTGTGCTGGTTTCGGTTCCTGTTCTGTTATGAGACCATTTGTGTCTGGAACCTTCTTCAGCTGGGTGACACAAACTTTGAATCATCAGTCTCAAAATATGGAAGAGTAATTCAAAATTGAACAGTATAAATAAAGAGTAATTCAAAATTTAACTCAACAAAGTGTAAGTAGCAGGAATCCTTAGCAAAACTGAACTGAACTGAACTGAAAACCAACTGGAGATTTAATATAATGTTTAAAATTTGATGTTAGTTAAAATTTGATGTTACAGTCGACTCTCATTATAACAAGGTCGGTGGGACCGGCCAAATTACCTCTTTATAACAGGAATGTTGTTATAAAAGGACAGCGAAACAAAGAAACACAAAGAGAACTTGAGATTTGGGACCTCAGAATTTGCTCTTTATAAGCAGAACCTCTTTATAAAAGTGCTCTTTATAACGAGAGTCGACTGTAGTTAAAATTTGATGTTAGTTAAAATTTGATGTTAGTTAAAACTCGGTGTTACTAAATGTAATGTGACCAAGAACGATTAGGAAGTGTTATGGAAGCATGTTTAATAAAATGAAACAATTTTGTAAATTGAAACACAAATTCAGTACAAAATAGTACATCTCAAGGCTACTGCATGCATGAAGCCCCTAATGCATTTGTCACAGAAAAGATATTTTTTTCCAATTGTTTTCCCTTATATTGCCACAAAAAGCAGTGTAACTATTTTATGAAAGTAAGATTTGAAAGACTGGAAAAAGTTGAAAATTTTACCGAGAAAAATTCTTCGCAATCTTGGAGACGCACCAAGATTTTGGTGTCCCATTTACACGTGGAACCTTTCATGCATGTTTTGGCCCTGTGAGCATTTTCAGAGTCAGTAATTTTGAGCTTCTGACCATCTAAAATATGTGCATACAGGTCTGCAGATTTTATTTTATCACAGGAACCACAAGCACCACTGAAATTGGCTCTTTGTTCCACGTGTAAATGGGACACCAAGATTTTGGTGTCCCATTTACACGTGGAACCTTTCATTGCATGTTTTGGCCCTGTGAGCATTTTCAGAGTCAGTAATTTTGAGCTTCTGACCATCTAAAATATGTGCATACAGGTCTGCAGATTTTATTTTATCACAGGAACCACAAACACCACTGAAATTTGGTTTTTGTTCCACGTGTAAATGGGACACCAAGATTTTGGTGTCCCATTTACACGTGGAACTTCACTTTTTGGGGTAATTTGTGGCCATTTACATTATGCGATCAGTTAAAAGTTTTTAAAATAGTTTGAATACATCCTATACCACAAATTAGAATGCACTTTATTTAGGTAAGATTTAGTTTTGGGGCTGAAAACAATTTGTGGAACCAAAATGGCCACAATATGACAATATGTAAGCCACAATTGTAAAAATGTGGTCGCCCAATTCTGGTTTTGGTCAAAATGAACCGTAACCAAATGTCATTTTAATGTTAAAAGGGGTCAAATGAAGTATCAATTTGGTGTAAACTTTGATTCATTTCAATCATTTGTTACATTTATGTTATATAAGACATTTACATTTTGGTGTCCCCTTTACACGGGGAATTTGCCAGACACGTGCCCATTTGAACTGTTCTTGCTCAGACAATATTCATGTAAATTTAAAAAATTTAACGGTTTCCAAACATTAACATGTTACACCATTATTAGGCGACTTGTTTTAAAACATTTAACCATTTTGAAATTTTGGCCTCCATGTCACAAGTTGGCACCCAAATAAATGGAATGACCCACATAAAATAAAACACAAAACTGAATTTACAATAATGAAAGAGTCATTCCTGTTTCACTTTAGGCCTCGTGACGCACAATGAAATCACCTTAAAAGTTCTTTAAAAATTTTCACATGCGCATTTCTAATGCTGTTTTCGAAGCCATCTTGAAAACACTGTTTTTACACTGGTTCCCTCATGTGATACATTGTATTTCCACATCATGTACTGGTATCCAATGCATGTGCCTCAGCGATATCGATATTATTCTAACCAATGTTGACAATGTTTCAAATTCCGTGTATTGATTGTTGAGAATGTTTACTACTACTCTTTTGATTCATATTGGTATCCATTCTGTACATAAATTCACTTCTATGCTTGAAAAATTATTGTTATTTTAATACGGAAAATCAAAATAATAAATTTGTAATTATTACAAATGTTTTGTACATTAATATTTGGCATCTATGTCTCATATGTGGAATTGCACTGGTCATTTGGTCAACTACCTTTCATAATGATTATATTTCACAGGAAATGTACGGATACCAACGTTTTTGTGATGGAAAATGTTTAAAGGTCAAATTAAGTTTTGTGATGAACATGTACTATTTTAAAAGTCATGATTGTGGAAAAAATATCACAAGTTTCTAACCTCACATTAAAATGGTTTAAAATGAAATTTTAATTTGATACTCTTTCAGTGTGAAATCTGAAACACAATGTCATTGGATATCAACAATAAATGAATAAATAAAACAATAAATACAGGAATTTATTGTTCCTTAAAGAGTCAAATTCAAGGAAAAGAACTTAACATTGCTCTACTTTGTTGAGTTCCTTCACCTTGTTCGCTAAAGACTGGCGCACGATTGATGGTGAGGTTCCGGGATATTTCTTCAGGGAGAAATCTGCATTGAAAAATAACAATAGGAATCTTTTATTAACATTGGGTTTCATCCACACTTTCTAGTTTTCGAGGGAAATCATAAAATGTACTGTAAAAATTCCATCCAAATATATGTGCAGACATTTCAGACAAGAAGTTATGTTCACGGCGATTGATACTATAAGGTATGCTTTAAAAGCATCCATAAATTAGTGTAGCCCGAGTTAAGCAGAAGTGTTGAAACAAACTGCCATAATTAATATACCTATAATGGCAAGGATTCGCTTCGGATCCAACTGCTCCTTTTCCACTGACGTGGTCAGGTGTGCATTTGACTTCTTTCCGGACAAACTCTTCCCGACAACCTCCTCCCTCTGAAACAGAGCCCTAAAAAGATTGCGAGCCAGTTTTGTTGTAGTCTCACTGGCTTGCAGAATCCCGAGAAGTCGCCCCTTCTCTAACAGCACACCATTGCCAATATCAACCTGTATTAAGAGATAACAAAAATCTTTTGGTGATTGACCTAAAAAAAGGCATCAGGCTAGGAACTGAAAAAAGGGAAGACAAGCGAAATTAGTCAGTACTCTGAACTCTTGGCCAATGCTGTTATGTTACATTACACAATGCACAGTACGGTGTTTCGAAGCATGTCAGTGAATAATAATGCATGCATCTTAATGATCTTACATGCCACTAAGCATGCATCTCTTTCGATTTTTACTGGTGACAATCATATTTTAAACTTTTATCACTTAGCATTTTCAATCCTCAAAAAGCAATATTTTATGAAAACAATGTTTCGATATTCAAAATAAAATACCTTTGCAGAGGCCTTCACATCGGATTTTGGTGTGGTAGGGGCTTCAAGTGTCGCTTGAGGTTGAGGGGCTGGAAGTTGAGGGGCTTGAGGTCGAGGGGCTGACATGCGTTGCCGTCCAGTAACCTCCCTCTGATAATTTCCGAGTTGACCCACTATGTTGTGTAGTTCTAAATTACAGACAATTGAAAACAATTTATCATAAGTCAAAGATAAGCACACAAGGAGTGGGTCGAGAGGCTCTCACATCTATCTACATGACAACCATTCCCAACACACACACTCAAACATGTTGCTGTGAGTATGTTACACAGGTAAATGTAGTCTCATTTTGTAAACCACTTCACGCCGGTTGACGTTTATAGACGCAAAACTTTGCCTGATAGACTGGACGACGTCTATTCCCGTCATGTGTGGCCAGGCACACGGGCGGTTGATGTTTTTTTGTGCACCCTTCCTCGGACTTTATTTCTTGGAGTGAAAACAGTCACGCTTGGATAGCTCGACAAAAATGACTGAGTTCACTCTTTCTTGGATGTTTGCCTAATCCCTTTACCAAGACATTGTCCATTCTCCATTGTCACGAGGCGTTTCATGTAGGTACTGGAGCTGTCTGTTCGCCGGGCGCTAATCCCTGCCGTTGCATAAGAGCTTACGACAAAGAAAGATAGATGTTAACATCTGTAATTAACATCTGTAATTAAAATCTGATAACACTTGAAGGGGGCAATTCAAATAACCAGCTTAAACCTTAAGCAAACCTTTTTAAGCAAAGTGTTATCCACAAAATGTTTTGGTTTTAATACCGTACCTTTGTATTGCATGAGCTCGTCCACTCGTCTCAGGAGGTCCTTCTTCTCCTTCTTTAAGGCAGAGTATTTTACTTTCAGTAGATCATAGGTGGCCTTTGGGATGACGTTGTCGCTTGAAGTGTCCTCAGCATCCTCTCCAGTCTCTACTTGACGAGCTTGTAATGTTGCCAATATGCTGTGCGTGATTGCACTTGCAGTCTGCTTCTTTCTTTTTTTTGCCTGTTGATCATAATAATCAGAATAATTAAATGTACACCTTATGAAATTACATGTACACCTTTTGTAGTTATCTCAAACAACGGTCACTTGAAAGCTCCCAATTAAGTTGACTGGTGGCTGCAGCATTACCATTGACAACTGTTCCGTATTGTTTTATCACCAATTTGGAATCAATGCTACAAAGTACCATCCATCTTCAGGGTTTGAAATACCTACTGGACCGCCGGCCAAAATCCAGTGAGTGAAGTATTTTTCAACCATGAAAAGGCAGAGTTTCATGATTTACTAATAATTACACAAACAAATTGAAGTAGCACTTTAAGACTAATTAAAGGAACACGTTGCCTTCGGATTGGGCGCTTTGGGCTATAAAAAGCGTTTGTTATGAAATTAATATGGTTGGAAAGATGTTTTAAAAGTAGAATATAATGATTCACATAAATATCCCTTGAAATTGTGTGGTTTTAGTTTAATTTCGTGACAGAACACGGTCCGCCATTTTGTGGAGTCAAAAATTTGGTTCTACACACAATTGCGGACCGTGTTCTGTCACGAAAATTCAACAAAAAACACACAATTTCCAGGGATGTTTATGTGAATCATTATATTCTACTTTTAAAACATCTTTTCAACCATATTAATTTCATAACCAAGTTTTTTGTAGACCAAAGCGCCCAATCCGAGGGCAACGTGTACCTTTAAATCCAAGACATGCAGGAGCTTTTGTAGCAACAACTACTTCATACTTCATTTGATGAAGTAGTTGTTGCTACGAAAGCTGATGCACATTTTTGTATTTAGTTTAAAGTGCTATCACCATTTTTTTCTTGTTTTATCTATAAGACTTACATGGAAACCTTTATCATTGTCTATAATTTCATCTACATGTAAGGTGAGATTTATTTATGAGGTTTTCAAGCTGTAACCTCTTTCTCCAAAGAAATCAATGAGTTAACATTTTGAAAAGTTTCCTTTTTTAAATTTTTTTTTTCTCTGGTGTGATAAAAATATTTTTGGCTTAGTGGTCTAGTGGGTTTGAAATTTGAGAACTAATATGTCATTTACAACTCGATTTCAATTTGTATCCTGTGTGTACAAGATAAATTAATTTTGATTTTACCTGCTGCTCATCAGATCCATCGGTGGTATTGCTTTGTGTATCCTCATCATCACTTTGAAGGCGAGCCGGTCTCTTGGTGATTCGGTGATCAACCCCCAACACTGAGATGTCTTTACTGGTACTTGGTCCTGCCTGTTGATCTGGATCCTCCAATGTTTGATCATTCCTTCGTTGCTCCATTTCCTTTTTATTTCCTGTATATAGAATAAGGTTGTGGATATTATGGACTTTAGTAAATAGGATATTGACCAATATAAACAGTACTTTCAGCATACACGTAAAATGAAAATTGAAAGAAAAAAACACTACTATCATAGCTACAAATAAAATAGGCTTACTTGCCTTAATTAAATATTTAAAGGTACACGTTGCCTTCGGATTGGGCGCTATAAAAAGCATTTGTTATGAAATTAATATGGTTGGAAAGATGTTTTAAAAGTAGAATATAACGATTCACATAAATATCCCTTCAAATTTGAGTTTTTTTATAAATTTCTTGACAGAACACGGTCTGCCATTGTACATGTACCTGTTGTAAACAGATAATTTTCTGGGCGGAGTTGCGTTATGCTAATACTGCCTGAAGGTGCATTTTCTCATTGGTTAATGTTTGGCGTCGTAGCTCAAATTTGCACAATCTGCAGATTGCGCTCTACAAATTGGGCAGCTCAATCTGCAGATTGGGCAAATCGTGCGCAATCTGCAGATTGTGCAAATCCGTAGAATGCACTTCACGATCATCGACGCACAACAGATTTCACGCTCGATCCAATTTGGATTTTAATGCGAAAATTTATCTTTTTTGATAAACGTATCTGACACAATCGTACCACCATATTATTATTAACCGGCAACATCTCCTGCGTACCTCAGGTGAGTTTAAAATATTAAGAGGTCTTTTATGGATTTTGGAGAAGTTTTTTGTCACTCCCTGTTTTTCGATTTAGAATTTTGTACAGTGGTACCAATAAACACATGAGTGTTCACTCGGACGTCGCCAGATAATGTCCAAAATGTTAAAAAAGCGTTGTCGGGTCAATTAAGTGTATAGGCCTTGTGCCTTACCAATCAAAAATGCTTACAACAAGTTACAATATATTTTTAATAAATGTAGGCTACATAGTACGTGTACATGTACATGTATAGGTCATACTGCTAGGCCACACATGTATATTTTGTTAAGTGTGGAAAACATTAAACTGAACTGAGCTAGACTGAACGACAATTAGGCCCCTGTAATATTTTTAAGGTAGGCCTCTTTTTCATAACTTACCATATGCCAGCACAGTGCATGGTGCAGATTCTTCCCCTTTCTTCCAGTAGAAATCGAAGATCTTTCCGACAACATCATTATTTAGATTGTTTGCAAGATCGCCAACACAGTATTTGACAGGAAGAACATCCCACAACTCTTCGTCGACCCACTTAACCAAAACAAACTTGCTAGCTACTCGATTCATATTGGGAAATACCGAAATTTAAATGACAAATGTGAGGATCAAAGGACAAGTCTGACGAACAATGCAATACAAAACGTGGTGTACCGCCGAAACTGTGTGTATGTGTCACGCGTATCACGATCGACCGGATGTATGTATACAATACGTGGCATTTGCGATTGGCGGGCTGAACTGTGATTGGTTTACCGGCAGGCAAGGACTTGCACTCGTTCCCGCCGCCTTAAATTCCTGCAAGACCAATGGTGGGGACGAGCAGATTTACAGTACCCTAAGTCACGTGACACTGACAAATAACATTGATTGATATATTAAAATAAAGTTTGCTTATTGTGTATTGTGTATTTAAAAAAAAAAAAATTATTTTGAAAAAAGAACTGTCTCTCATCATTGCCTAAAATTTTACGAATAATTATTGCTTTCGATTGGAAATTTTTTAGCGGTACGGTGACGAGGTTGCGACACATGGGATGACGTGTCCGCAGCACGTCAATGCAAAAGCGCAGCCAGAAAGCGGGTCCCCATTAGACTGGTTCCCGTCCCAACGTAGTCTCCCGACGTCTGTCGATCGAACGTATATTATTTGGGAATATTGGGACGGGAACCAGTCTATGTCCCCATCGGCTGCGGCTGTTGCCAATGACGTTGCCTAGGGTGTGCTTCAACGCGCGTGTTAACATGGCGATTCAGCCTCAGCCGCATCCGCATCCGCATCCGCATCCGCAGCCGCCAATCCGAAAATAGCTAGCTAGACTCGACTGTAGACTGGTTACTTTACACACGACAGGCCAGGAATACAATAATTAAGGTGAACAAGGTACCGTACACTGCTTGTAGAGGATCGTTCGCTTTTGAAGATGGATGGGAACGTTAACGTAAATGTTAGTTCCCGAAAAAGGTCCTTAAAGTCGTATTTATGGGAAGATTTACAGCCATCCGTATCCATTCCAAGGCGTACTCACTATCGGCACGATCATAGGCAAGGCTTGAAGCAAAATATTCTGCTGGGCGAGCTGGATTCCAGTTCGGATTCTGATGATCATGATGGAAGTTCTCACGACGCCGACGAAGATGGTCATGAAAGTACCTATGATGACGACATTCATGACGACGTCCATCATGGAAATCATGAAAATGAAAGTGTGACAAGCGTTAGCTCATCCATCCATGGCTCATCTAGTAACTTTTCTAAAACCACGGTACCTGACCAGGTAAGATAATCTCTTATGCTGAACACAGAATTATTACGAGCGAGTTCGTTTGATTTGAACGGAAATGATATTAAAACTTGTTTATAATGTGTTAGTTTATCATTTATAAATTGTAATTTTGATATTTTAACACTTCTGAATCTTTTCGTAATTATCGATCAAAAATTAAGGCCCAACCTCAAGGTTTTGACGAACTAGACACACTTCTGTTGCAGCGCTGCGTCTAGCTCCCGATACGAAATCAATACAGAGCAGCATTAGACACGTAGACCAGCGTAATAATATGAATAATTATGACGTCGGGTAGAGTGCAGTATACGACCGCCACTTTTTCACTCTTTATATAAAAAAAATACAGTCTTAATTGTTGAGGTAAGATTGTATTGTTGAATATAAAGAGTGAAAGTGGCAGTCGTATAGTACTGCACTCTTTCCCTGAAAGAAATCTGAATAATATGAATAATGAATAATTATGACGTCAATGTTTGACAGATTTTGAATGATGACGTCACAGGCCTTTTCGCGAATCTCACTGAAAAGCCCGGTTGAGTGGTGGTCAAAATGATGAGTTTTTTTACATTTAAGAACCATTTTTGTCTTGGGCGTGAACTGTATGTCCGTATTCATTGAGCATTTGTTGAATGAATATCAGCAAATATTACTTGTTTCAAAACTCGCTCACGTAGAGCTTTAAACAAAATAGGCCCCTTAAGTCTGAGACCGAGTCCCAACATTACATGATGAATAATTTAATTAATTTAAATTGCCCTATTGCCTATTCTTGTACAATGTAAAAGCAGCTGAGCATGGCAAAGTTTAACCACAGTCACAATGGTACTAAGAAATATTCTTATAAAGAAGAGAGCCAACATTTTTAATTTTTGTTTGTATCCTCTTAATTATTTAATACAGTTTGATGATGCTGCCGAAAGTGACACTTCACATGATGGATATTCAACCAACTCGCTAGGCCTACTTCCTTTGAATGACATCCTCTCAGATCTTGATGAAATCGCAAGTGAAAATCACCATGGTCATGACAGCATCAGAGATGATGTTGATGTGTTTGGCAATTTTCAACACCATGATGAAGATGCCGCAACATCTCAAGAGAGGGAACTTTCCGATTCTGACATCAGCGGCAATTCCCAGCGCATAAAGGTAACAGCAAAATTTCTTATATTTCATATTTAAAATTATAACACCCCATACATGGATTTTGTCTTGTGATTGGTTTAGAGCTTATCACATGATATGTCTTATTTTTACTAGAAAGCCATGCAAACGTGACGAACTATACCCGTAGGAACCAATGTACTATACACATAGCAACGGCAGCTGCTTGGGTCCTAGACATTTTTTTTAGTGCCCAATCAGTTGTGCAGCTATCAAAATGCGCATCTGACGTGTACAAGAATAAAAATAGTCTGTAACCGTTTTTGATTACATGAGAGTGCAATATTCTATCACAGTTTGGCCATTCGTGATTTGTTCCGTAACAAATTAAAGATGACTGCAGAAAACCCATGCATGTATCAGAATCTATGTATGGGGTGTTATGAAACAAATATTGACTGCTTTTACTGCAGCTATGGTTAGAATTCACCTCGCTGATCCCCGGAACGTTCTACTTTCCCTCGGCTTTGCCTCGGCAAAAAGGAATGCTCCGGGGTTCACTTCGGGAGTCGTAGTTTTTAACCAGAAACAGACAATATTTGTATAGTTATGTATACTATGCTATACACATGTATACATACATGCATTTTGGTTCCCACCCATTTGATCTATTGCAGGCTAGACACATCATGCGTGCCACAGAAGTACAAAATGCCCTCTTTTGACGAGACTAAATCAAGAAAAATAAAGAAGTTGATGTCAGAATACAATCATGTAAATTTTGTTTCTTCTTATAGTTTTATCATCCAATCAAATGACAAAGATCTACTTGGTTGTTACAAAAAACAAATAATAAATGTTTTGCATTCTTGCAATGGAGAGAATATTTTCATTCATTGAAAGGTGGAATGTTCCAATCAACTCGGCTTTGCCTCATTGAATGGAACATTCCATCTTTCAACTCAAGAAAATATTCTCACCATTTCACTCAAACATTTATTATTTCTATACTATTCAACAAAGAAATAGTGCTCATTTTAAATTTAAATCCACTTGCTTATACTTTTTTGTATTTAAATTTTTTTCTTTGCAGTTATCAGAAATAGACAGTCACCATGAAGATGAGTTCGCAGAGACAGACAGTCACCATGAAGATGAGGTCGCAGAAGTAGACAGTCGCCATGGAGATGAGTCAGAGTCTGATGATGACATGAGTGACAGCAGTACAAATGGAGAAACTTGTACTAATGATCTGGTAATTATAATATATTTTGCACTGTTAAAAGCTTATTTCTAAAGATTCTTCCTAATTTTTGTATCAAATAATTTTCATGTTGGAAAACTTCCTGTGAGAAAAGTTAAATACATTTTTTAGTTTTAATTTATTTAAAAAAATATACTGTTGGGACAAGTAAACCAAGCAGTATCAAAGGATATAAGTAACTTTTACAAACACAAGACATGGCTGTCTGATACATAGCTGTACTACCAGCTTCTTTCATGTTATCAGTGTATGTACATGTATACTCAACAAAATGTACCTTTACTTTTGATTTGATTTTATGTGAAGGCATGGAATAATTTGAATAATTTTGAAAATGACTTTCGAAAAACCATTTTGTAAGAAAAGCATCAAAGAGTATTGACAACAAAGTTAATAGAGGATAAGGACAATTATTGTCTTTTTGTTTTTGCCTAAAGCACAGTGACATAATAAATAACATGTAACTATTTTGCTTTTTTTTCTAACAGGATAACCTACTCTACCCTGGTGCTCAAATTACGAAGAAGGAAAGTCTTCTCCTTACCATGGCTCACTGTCTCCGCCACGGTTTGACCAATGAAGGACTTGGCAGTCTGCTCCAACTGCTGCAGTTTCATTTACCAGCTGGTGAACAATGTTGTACATCAAAGTACATTTTTAACCAACACTTTGATGGCTTTTCTGGTCCTCTTGATTGTCACATTTACTGTGATTCATGTCAGAGTTATGTAGGTTCTACTAGTGGGCCATGTCCAGATTGTGACAAAATAATCAACTATGATGAAAGTATCAGCTCTGGTAACTATTTCATTCTTTTCAATATTGAGAGGCAGGTTAAACTTCTTTTAGAAGATCCACACATCCAATCTAAAATTTCACAAGAGAATGCTGATCTACGTAACGGTAAATGTTACCAGCAGCTTCCCATGCATGAAGATGACCTAAGTGTCATTTGGGGATCAGATGGAGCAGCAATTTTTTCATCTTCTAACTTTTCCATTTGGCCACTTCAGCTAATGGTAAACGAGTTGCCTTATGTAATCCGAAGGAAACACATATTGCTAGCTGGGTTGTGGTTTGGGAGCGGAAAGCCCAACTTTGGTTCATTTTTAAAGCCAATCATTGAGGAGATGAATGTGCTAAGTAGTGAAGGATTACAATGGACAGACAAAGATTCACATCCAAGAATTAGTAAGATCTTTCCTGGGCCTCTGACATGTGACAGTGTGGCAAGGTGCCAGCTGCAGGAAATAATGCAGTTTAATGGTAAATTTGGTTGTTCATGGTGTCTCCATCCAGGAGAACAGGTTCAGAAGGGGAATGGACATACTAATGTTTACGCTTTGAGTGAACTAAACCAATTGCCAAGAAAGCGGGATGAACATAGTTTCAAATTAGACTGCGAAGCTGCAGTTGAAGCAAACAGGCCAGTTCATGGTGTAAAAAGGCCATCCATACTACTATTGATTTGCCATTTCAACATCATTTCAGGTTTTGTAGTGGACTATATGCATACAGTATGTCTAGGAGTAGCTCGAACTTTAACATCTCTTTGGTTAGACAGTTCAGGTAAGCCATACTACATTGGCAATCGTATAGCTGTGCTTAACAAAAGACTTGGCAATATCAGACCACCTGCAGAAGTTGTACGACTTGCTAGACCTTTAACACATCGAAAATACTGGAAGGCACATGAATGGAGAGCCTGGCTTCTCCACTACTCACCATTGGTTCTCAAGAAAATACTTCCCATAGCATATTATAGACATTGGATAAGTTTTGTTGTAGCTGTTTATATGTTATTAGATACAGAAGTAAATTTGTTCACAGTCAATCAAGCAGAAATTCTCCTGACTAAATTTGTTCTCGAAAGTGAGGATCTGTATGGAAAAGAACATATTTCATATAACATGCACCAGCTTATTCATATGGCAGATTCGGTAAAGAATTGGGGGCCTTTGTGGGCCGTTTCATGTTTTGCGTTTGAAAGCATGAACCACAAACTCAATAAGATGATTTCTGGTACGCAATATGTCCAACTGCAGATTGCAAGGAAGTTTTTACTGGCCAGAACACTCCCTCACATCGCCCTGAACTGTTTTCAGGATAGTAAAGCACAAAAAGCATTTTTCTATACAAACATAAGTCACTTTCCCTCATCAAATTCACAGGAGACAGATATCTCTGGAATAATTCTCAGGGGTGCGCCTAAATTAGTACAGGTTGGAAACAGTGAAGTTGTTGCACTTAGGGAAGTAGGTTACACTGCGGCAAATGTACTGGGATATAACAGAGTTTCTTTAGGTGGTGTAATTATAACAACTGATCGTCATCTTCATAAAAAAAGGAAGAAGATTGATTGTTACATTAGCCTTAACCAAGGCAATATTGCAGTTGTAAAGAAGATATTCTTGATTTGTTTATCTTGTAACCGGCCAAAGTTGTGTGACTGCGAAAAACAGTGTATGTTGTATTTATCTGTTTTGAAAACCCAAAGCCTGTTTATTGTGGACTTGCCAAGATCCGTTGTTGCGCATAGTGGAATACACAAAATCAAAGGTCATAAAGAATATAAATTGTGCTCACTGAAAGAATTCCAAAGGAAAGTAGCATTCATTGGGACTGGTGAGGAACAAGTTGTGTCAATTCTTCCAAATAATGTTGAACAGGATTAGGAAAAATTGTTCAAATCAGGAAACAATTTCAATTTTTTTTCTCCACTATCGCCTGTGCCCAGTTGTGTCTCATTTTGCCAGAAGCCTCAAATATGTAATGGAATTCGTGCAGCCAACACAAAATCGTCCGTTAATTAAAATGGGCAACTACAAATGTATGTGCAATTAGGAATACAATTCGGCAACAAATGTATTTAAAATGTCATGTGTAACCTATTGGAATCTACATGTACAATGTATATGTGCAAAGAGATCAGAATAAAAAGAGTAAGAGATCAAAGTTGAAAAATAGTTGTACATGTAATTGTATATTTCCCCCATGAGAGCAGAGTGAATCCTCCCCTCCTCCCCTATATTGTTGGGCCCTGGGGTTTATTAACTTAAACTATGGCACAAGAAAGGATGAGTTTGCACAGGCGGTTCATACTTCACGTGAAAGCGAATGCAAGGCACACATTGTTCACGTAATAAAATTCTAAAAAATTAAAGGTCTGTATGTTCAGAATATCTATATAGAAGTGGTATCATGGATTTCTAGAAACTTGATACCACTCTGTATATTGGGAATTTTTATAGCAAATTTGTATAGCACTGTTTCTATAGATTTATAGAGTTGTTTTTATAGAGATCTATAGAAATCTCTGGTACGTGAGTTGTACACACTTTCTATAAACCTCCATAGAAAAGGTGCACAACTTGTATCTTTCTATAGAGAGTGTGCACAACTCATATATCTTATCTTTCTATAGAGAGTGTACACTAACTCATATATCCTATCTTTCTATAGAGCTCTATAGAAAGTGTGTACAATTCATATATCGTATCTTTCTATAGAGCTCCATAGAAAGTTTGTACAACTCTTTCTATAGATCTCTATAGAGAGTGTGCACAACTCATATATCGTATCTTTCTATAGAGCTCTATAGAAAGTGTGTACAACTCACGTACCAGAGATTTCTATAGATCTCTATAGAACATCTCTATACACATCTATAGAAAAAAAAATTTCTATACAAAATTTCTATAGAAATTTTTATTCTCTATACGGGTCTATACAGTTCTATAGAACTCTATAAAGCATTCTATAGAATTCTATAGAAAATTTTTGTATGGGTATTACCGTTGCTACTGCATAAATGAGCCAGTAACTGTGTCAGTCCCTGTGTTCATCATAAACTAGGGCACTAATTCCATGCCCTGTGGAAAGTTTGCTCTAATTGTGACAAACTTCTAGCATAAGCTTACTGAGAAAATTAGTCCCTCTGTCGCTTAATAGGAATCTAGGACAACCATGGTTGCAAATAATTTCCTTATAGAAACATGAAGCTATAGTTGAAGCATCGGTTGATTGGATCGGAACACGAATTGGCCATCTTGTACAATGATCTGTAAAGCATAAAACATAACGATTACCTGAGCCAGAAATTGGTAATGGACCTAAAATATCTACACTAACTCTCTCGAATGGACCTACGGTCGTCATTTTCATTAAAGGTGCGACAACTTTATGTTTGGGTGTCTTACGACCGGAACATGATACACATGATCGAATCCAGTTATCTATATCCTTACGCATACCTTTCCAAAAGTACCTTTGTCTGATTTTAGCATACGTTTTATGAAATCCAAAATGAGCAGCTGAAAGGTCATCATGATTAGCAAGCAATATCGTATCGATGTAATCACTTGGTATATATACAATTGAACTATTGTCTTTTCTGGCATGTGACGTTTGGCTGGCGTTTGCCATACATGGTACAATGCACCTTCATGAAGAAAATAATGTTCAGCTTCAAAAATAAGTTTACGAGCCTGTTTTTCATCATCAGGCAAGTCATCCACTTCAAGATATCTAATCATCTTGGTTGCAAAAACATCGTTTCTTTGCGACTGTTTTAAGTTCGCAATGTTGACATCTTCATGAATGTGAGGTACATTATTATGCAATTTGTCATCATGTCGATTACACAAGCGTTTAGCTCTTTGAAATCTTGAGTTTCTTATAGTGCTCACGTGAGGTTTCGAGTTACAGGGAACGAAACAATCATCTAATGTTCCAAAATCAAACTGAATCCACTTATCGTTGAGTGTTTCATGTTCATGTTCACTACCTTCCATAACCTTTTTCTTGTCTGGTACATTTAGCTGGTTTTCTGACATAAGTTTAGATTGAACTGACGCATTGTCATGCATTCTACTTGTGTCAACATTTGCGTTCGCTTTTCCTGGCCTATGTACTATTTCAAAGTCATAAGCTTGTAAACAAAGAGCCCATCGAACAATTCTACCTGTGGTTGGTTTTTGATTGAATAACCAACAAAGTGCACTATGATCAGTCACAATTTGGAATTTTGATCCATGAAGTAAGTAGGAAGAATATTTCTTTACTCCTTCTACAACTGCCAATGCTTCTAGTTCAGTTATAGAGTAGTTTTTTCGGACTTACATGTACTCAGACTTCGACCACCATAAGCGATGACTTTTTCTGCACTGTCTTGGATTTGAGATAAGATATACGCCAGACCAGTAACAGAAGCGTCAGTTTGAAGGATGAATCTTGTACCATCAAACTTAGGGTAGGCCAAAATAGGTGGTTTGACAAGTTTCTGTTTAAGTGCTTCAAAAGAGTGTTTACATTCATTTGACCACACAAACGAGGTATTCTTCCTCATTAGATTTGTCAATGGTTCTGTTATCTGACTATATTTGTGAATATATCTCCTGTAATAGCCAGTTATTCCCAGAAAGGATCTTACTTGAGACACATTCGTTGGCACTGGGTAATTTTGTACAATGCTGGTTTTGTCTGGATCAGTGGCTACGCCTTCTTGTGATATAATATGACCCAAGTAACGTACCTTATTGTTTCCAAAAGTACATTTTTTTGGTTTAAGTTTCAGGCCGGCACTTCTAAATCTGCCAAGAACTTGTTGCAAATGCACCAGGTGATCTTTGAATGTCCTTGAAATTATAATAACATCATCAAGATAAATTAATGCAATTTTCCAATGTAATCCTCTAAGGATTTCGTGCATAACACATTGGAAAGTACTTGGGGCACCGTGGAGACCAAAAGGAAGAACATTAAATTCATATTGACCCTCTTGTGTCACACATGCAGTTTTGCACTTACTTTCCTCTTCGAGTCCTATTTGCCAATAACCTGAGGCCATATCTAGTGTTGAAAAGTAATGTGGTTGTGAATCTCCCAAACTACATGTATCTAGAGAATCGAGAATGTTGGGAAGGGGAAAATTATCCCGATCACTGATCTTGTTAATTGGTCTAAAATCAATACAAAATCGAAAATCATTCGACCCTTTCTTTCTCACTAAGACAATACTGCTAGACCAAGGTGAAGTAGAAGGCGATATTATCTTGTCCTTCAACATTTGTTGGATCTGATCTCTAATAATTTGTCGTAGGTGTGGAGGATGTCTATACGGACGAGATCTTATTGGACGATGATCACCGGTATCTATACAATGTTTTATACCAGAATAGTGTCCTAACGGGCTACCTGAAGTTTGGAAAACATCGGTAAATTCTGTGAGTACTGTTTGTAGCTGTTCTTTTTGCTCTTCGGACATGTGCAGATGTTCGTTCTGAATGTTCACTTGATCAAGAATTTCTTTTGTTTGAGAAGCAGTGGAAGTTTGTTGTGAATCATTTTCCTTGATCGTGACGTTCGAACACATCTCACTGGGTCTATCAACTGTAGATTCGAAAAATTGAATGTCATGATCATTAACTATAGTGAAAGTGCCAATCTTCGTCCTTGGATACACTTCAATGACACTATCGGTAGGGTTGAGCAACATAACCGTAATTCTAGTGTTACCCTTATGCATTCTAGTAGTGGATACAGCATGTGCTAGATGTAAACCAAGACTATCAACTGTACGAGTAGACTGACATGTACCTACGAGTCCTGTAGGTAATTTGGTTTTTATTCTAGCTTCGAATATGGATTGAGTTTTTGGAGGAATTTGAATTCTATAAGTTGAACGGATTTGGTGTTTACATTCAAGTTTGAGTTTGTTGGACCCAAAATTCATAGTGGCATTCTGATCAACCAAAAACTCAGTACCAAGAATAAGCTCACGATCAAGATTACTAGTTATGTACATGGGAATCTGAAACACAATACCTGCTATAGTAAGTGGAATATCAGCTACTCCAACTATGGTAAGACAAGTTCCATTGGCTGTTACTGCTTGGGAAAATTCAGACTTGTTTATCTTACTCGGAGCACAAGTATTTGATTTTTGAAAACATTTCTCACTTATTAAATTGATTGTAGCTCCAGAATCTATAAGACAAGACAATTCTCTCGAGTCAAGTTTAACATCAATACAACAACCTTGCATCGTTATGTCTACTGTTTGGAATCTCGAACTATCCCCTTCACCTATTTCTTTAGCATAGACACGGTTACGCTGGGTATCAGCAAGTATAGGCGGGGATTTTAGTTTAAACGATACCCTTCAATGTGGAATTTAGAATAACATTCAAACGGTCTATGTCCAGATCTACCGCATCTATAACAGATTGATCTGTTCTGTCGTGGAGGGAAATTGGACTGCGAACTGTTATCATACTCTGGTCTGTTGTGGGCATACTGTTTTTGTTTGTTAAATTGGCCCCTATTTTGTTGAGAATTCGACCTATGATTCGCAATCTCATCAACCTTTGTCTTTATTTGTGCTACTTCCTGGGCTAATAGCTGGATAGCATTCACACTCAAATCGTCTTTATGTGGAACGGAAGGTTGGTCATGCTGTACTACATACTGTACCTGAGCTGTATGAACACTTGGGGTTGCCGGTGATTCGGCCACGATTTCAGCTAAACGAGCAAAATGAAGTGCACGGTCTAAAGACTCTGGTTCTTTTGAAATGACAAAAGCTCGAGAATATGGTTGCAAACCCCTAATGAAATGAGTAAGCTTTTCTTGATCGGATTTGTGTAATTTGTGACTCAGCGAAGAAATATCTGAAAAATAATCATCTAATGATTCTGACTTCGCTTGAGTACGAGCTGACAGTTTGGTTTCATTAACCCATTTCTGATTTTTGCCTTGGAAATTTTCAATCAAGACACTCTTGAGATGTTCATATGTGTCTTTTTTTGCTATCTTCAAGAGTAGAAATCCAAATAGCTGCATTACCTTTGAGTCTTAAGCTTAAAGCTAGGTGCATTTTATTCGGGGCATTACCAACCACTGTCTCAAAGAAATACATCTACGCAGATGACATAGCACTCCTAACCTCTGCAAAAAACTTTAACAAGCTTGAAACAACGCTTGGCACCGATATGGAATCCTTAAGCCGTTACTTCAAAAACTGGAGACTCCGACTTAGCATCACCAAAACTGTTTAGCAACTAGACTGGCTAACTACAAAATCAAAGTCGTTTGCAATGGCACAACCATCCCGTATGATGATTTCCAACGCTCGCAACTGTCTCATTAGACAACTAGCAGGCCTTTCCTGGGGCGCAGACTACAACGTTATTCAAATCTCAGCAATAGCTTTAGTATACTCTGTTGCAGAGTACTGTGCACCGGTATGGGCAAAGAGCACCCACACCAGCAAGATTGACGTAGCCCTTAACAACACCATGCGCATCATCTCAGGATGTATCAGATCAACTCCCACTCAATACCTTCCAGTAGTCAGTGGAATTGCTCGTTATGAAGTGAGACGACAGCAGCAATGCCTTGCTCTTGCGCGACGTGCCACTGGGTGTGACTCCGATCTGCATCATCAACTGTTGACAAACACCAATCAAAAACCCCCACCACAACTGCGACTGCCATCAATAAATCCTTTCCATGAACAAGCCCACAAACTGCTAGTAATTAGCACCGGATCGCACCCAAAGACTTGGGCACTAAACACGTGGCGGAATATGTGGCAAGAATCAGAATCCAGGACGTGGATATTTAACTACATTTCCTCACCTTGTACCAACCCACCAGGATGCAATCTACATCGCCACTGCTGGGTCAAACTTAACAGACTAAGAACTGGCTATGGCCGATTTGGACATAACATGCTCCGCATGGGACTAAGTGACAACGCTAACTGTACCTGTGGTCATGATGACCAGACTGTACATCACATCGTTCATGACTGTATTATTTACAGATGTGATGGAAATTGAACTGAACTTGACCAGTCTGCATTAAACTGGATCCATAACCTAACCTTGTCATGTTAACTTTGTATGAACCATACGATAAATAAACAAATAAAGCAGTCCACAGCACAAATCAGATGATGTTCTATCTACCCAATATAACTGTATGCAAGTTAAGTATAATTATATCTCCCTGGCCCCACTTGTACAAGTATACAGAACATTATTATAGCTTTGTTTTGGGGGAAGCAGCAAAATGTACTATCATGGTAACAATTAGATACATGCAGACTTTGCAGACAGCTGACTCCAAGTTGTATGTTTGTAGAAAAGCAAAATTTCAAACAAATTTACCTGAAAAATTCAAAAATCGATGGGCCTTGAAGAGCAAGGCCCTAAAGTTGCAAGGCTTTGACACTCATGGCCAAGGCCAAGGCCCTAAAATCAAACCTTAACCCTAACTCCCTAGACAACAAAGGCAGTTGGAGTATTTTTAAGGATTTTTATTGTTCACTAACAATGCTTAGGGAGTTAGGGTTAAGGCAGTCTTAAGGCCAAGGCTCAGCATCAAGGCACTACATTGTACATCACTGGTGCTGTATACATGATGCACATACAGAGTGTGCACTTTAGGGTACAAGTACGACAGCATCCATCTATAAACCAATGAGTATTATTTTGCCTCTGAACGTCAGTACATAAAGTCTATTGGTTAATCCATGCCATTTGATTGGAAGGGTATATCGGTCAAGTACCTGTCTACCTTCGGCTGTTTGATGATGGTGTGGGCTCCAGCCTTCTCAATGTCAATGTCAATGTCAGCCAGGCGTCCCTTCTTGGATTTATTGGCACCTGTCACAATAAAGGGAACCGTTTGTGTTCTCAATGAGAATGCCTTTGGGCAACCTAAAACAAACCCACTTCAAGAATAAAAGCAACCATTTTAGGAACAAGGGCCAATGTCATGGTACAGCCAAGCTTTTGAGAAGCCCGGCCAGGACCAGGCTTTTTCCTAGCCTACTGGCCTATATAATGAGTTCTGCTTGCCTGGGCTAGGCCTCCAGAAGCCCAGGTTATTTTGATTGGCAGGTACTGTATTTTACATGATTAGGACTCAAAAAAAGGCAATTAGGAGGCCAGGTAGCCTAGGCCTGGCTGGGCTTCTCAAAGGCTTGGCAAATTTTAGTCTTATAATTATTTATTTTTTAAAATAAATAAATAAAATAAATCAATCAATAAATGAATCAATTAATCAAACAATCAGATAGAAAAGTAAATAGTATATATAAAATAAAGGTCTCTAACCTCTCACAGCGAAAAATTTCCCATTAGACATGTACCACGGATAGCCACTGTGCGCCACGAAACGTAGCGCGGTGCTGATTGGTCGGCTCCTGAGCTCGTGACGTCACAGACGTCACAGTATCCGTGACGCGTATGACGTCATATAATGAGGTGCTGCGTGGCCCCCGTTACGCGGCCGCTCCGTGCCATTGATTTTAAATACTCTTTCAGTGTGAAATATATATATATCATTGAATGTTACCCAAATATCTAAAACACACTGCGTACAATATTATTTCAACTTTCATAACTCTTTGAAACTGAGTGCAGCACAAATACTTAATTTAACCCTAAAACCCCCTCTTTAAAAAATCTACTATTCAGCAATTCTTAAGAAAGCAGTAATTTTGCATTGCTCGTGTGACCACTTGATTTTGTCAAAAGAGAGCACAATATCATATTAACGCTGATTACTGACCAGAATGTTTTTTCCTGTAGTGTCGGCAATAATCCTTGATTGTTGTCCATTTTCGCTCCTGCAGGACAGGGTGTTGATCCTGTAACTGTTGTATTTCAACTTTTCTGGGGATGCGAACCTTCAGGATGTCTGATATTGATTTGACAGCCTGTGTTTCCTCTTTAGTCCAACGTCGTTTGGTTTCTTTTCCTGTAAGAATTGTTTAAAATGTTATTATAGGTTTACAAACCTTTCAAAGCATACTTGGGCTTGGCAAAAGAAATTGGTCAAGTGTGAAAAGTTTTATACTGTAAGAATGACAATGCCCGTTGAAGAAGGGACGGGGACAAAAATTTTCAGTTTCTTAAACAAAACAAGGTATTTTATTAAATTTATATTTACAAAGCATGTTTAATAAATGTATATTTACAAATGATTTGATTAAGTTTATATTTACAAAGTATTTGTAGATAGAACAATGTAACCTAATACTCGATGCCGGCTTGAGAGAATTACATTATATGTACACACTGATCATTCCAAAATCTTAAATAGTCACGTGATACTGATGATAGGTTTTGAATTATTGAACAGTGTCCTTTATTACCTTAAATATAAAATAGTTCATGATAAACAAAACCTTAGTTTATTAAATATTCCCTAGGAGACCCTCCACCATTATGTCTGATTATGTCCGTTTTCTGCCAATAAGTTTGTATGCCTTGTAATCGCGGCTGGTCCGAATCCTATACTGTGGACTCTTTGCTCCTTATTCAAGGTAGGTACCGTATGACGGACAGCTTATGACGTCGGCAAGGATTCTTTTGTTCATGTATATTAGGCCATGGTTTCTTCTGTGGGATTTCAGAGTAGAGTACTGTGTTGCTGCCAACCGTCTCAACAACGACGAACCCTCTTTGGCTTCTTCTCGGCTCTGATTAGCCGAGACTGGGGGAAATTTGCTGTTTGTGGCACCCGATATCGTGCCACAAGGATTTGGCAAATGGCCGTTTGGTTCGGGGTTTGTAGGTTTAGGATCGTACTAGAAGCACACTTCAAAACACGTCTTTCTCTCACTGATCTATTTCCGTTCTCCCTATTTTACCCACTCTTACTTCTCAAACCACTTTCGATTTTCACTCACTCTTCAATGCAATCGAACTGAAATCAATAATCTTAATCTATAAACTTTACATTACAAAGAACGAGATAGACACACAGCATTTCCTTCACTTATGTTTTTTTGTTATCAACATCAGTCTAAATTTAAATATACTTGGGTGATCCTAGTGTCAAGATATTTCCCGATCCTGAACTCATGGTCACTTTGCGTCCAAAGTTTTCAACATTTTTAAGGTCGTACAGAGAGTACTACTTTTCAAGACCCCCCCCCCCCCTCCCCCAAAAGTAGTACTTTTCAACATTTTTTTTTCAATGTTGATGCGCATGTTTTATATAACATTTTACATGTATGCTGCACTGACTATCTAGGCAGGTCACACAAATTTTAATATTGTGCGTAAATCATTTCAAATGGATCTTAACTTGAATGGCTTGATGAAAGAAACACAAATCTGAAGAAAAAAATTGAAATCGGACCTACTGTTCTTGAGTTATGGCAAATTAATGAGGTCAAATTTAAATAGCGGTTTTAGCCATTTTGGTCAAAAAAAGAGGAAATTTGAATATTTTACATTTTTACTTTTATATTTCAACATCAATTAGCAGATTTGGTCAATCAAGTTTTAAATTTTACCAATATTTGGGCAGGGAAAGTAATCCCCAAAACAAATAATGCCACATTTCTTTTTAGTTTTGGACATAGGGCTCGTTAAATATGGTCCATTATGCTATGGTCCTATCACGGGACAAGATGGATTTCGTGAAAAATGACTAAGTCCAACTAATTTATTGTGCATGACCCCCCCATGCAGTATGAAAAACAACGTACATTTTTTTCTGATTTTTTTCCTCGTTTAATCTTATTTTCTGTGTTGAACTAGGATATATTTTACAAGATTGCAAGTAATTAAGTAACTGCACACTTAAAAACAAGAAACTAACATGGAAGTCGATATTCTGAGAGCAGAAGCTCGAGTTCATCGCTGCTCCATCCCGACACGCGCTCGACCGCGTTACAAAAATCCAACTCGTCGTCGTGGTCAGTGGTTTCCGAAACTGATTTCGTAGCGTTCTTCATTGATTTTCTTTACAAACTAAAAAGTAAAATAAAGTTCAACTCCTCTACTTTAACATAAATATTCCGAAATTTTATATTTCGAGGTATTTTTGGGGAAAAACATTAATTCCTTATCAAATCGTCATTTGCCATTCCGGGACGCCATTTTGAAAATTCTCGGACCATACCCATGAAAGCTTGGACTTTTCCGAGTCTATTTTTAGATTCTGGATCGCTTACGTTGACAGGAACGCATCGGAATCTACAATTTTGCGAGCGCTATCGGTGGACCAAAATCGCCCGGTGCTGAAGTCCCTCAACGATAAACGGCGCTTCCGCGATTCACGGTCGATCGGAGGTGTTTTTCAAATGGTGTTTAGTACAAGATTTTCGGACCCAATCAACCCCCAAAACACACGATGGAATGATAAAACAACACACATCACTATACTGGTATTAAAAAAAACCAATTATATAATTTTCCTTCGCTGATTGTACGGTACAAAATCAACATTTTATTCACCATTTAAAGTCGTACGCGGCCTCTGACCCCCCTCCCTCCCGTCGTACGCTTTGTACGACCATTAAAGTGTTGAAAACTTTGGACGAACTGGGTGCATTTTAGCATGTTGACTACAACCATGGTTTTGATGACAAATCTATACTAACTGCTGTTGCAAGCTGCACTGTCACATAGATGGTTGCTAAAGACGCTAGCTGCATGCTGCACTTAACAAAAGGTTGCTAATGACGCTAGCTGCTTGCTGCACTTCACAAAGGGTTACTAGGATGCACAAGTGATTAATCTAATGGCCTATTGTGTATTGTGATGATGTAACTTTATGTCAAACTTTTGAGACTTTTCCATAGCAAAAACAGGGGTGTTTTATAAAACTTCTCACACCTAGCTTTTCTAACTTCTATACCATTGGTGCCTATAACAAACAAAGAGTTGGGTTCCTAACTCGACACAATACAAAGTTGGTGACGAAACTCATGGCCTAATCTATTTTCTAAAGAGGGGTATTCAATTTTAAATCAGGCCACTGATTGGGAGGGACAGTGTACTTACATTAAAAACCAAGGGGGTAAATAAATAATTGTTATCTAGATGGTTGGACCAATAGTAAACATATGACATATACATCCCAAAGAAATCAGTGATATAAATCTGCCACAGATAGGATTTTGTGTGATGGCTACATGTACAAAAAGGTGTCTCTTTCAAAATGAGCAATACTGAGATCTGAGGCGGATTGCGATAACAAAGTCTATAGATTCAGTGCTATGTGGTTTTTGGGGGGTAAAACATGCAATCTACGTTTTTTGTACACTCTGTATCCTAGCGTTTATGTGAAACATAACGATAGGATCATCCTAGCTAGCCCCACCAGCGTGGCACGGGCCTGGATCCTTAAGGATGCAGGTCCGTGCCACACTGGTGGGGCAAGAACTATGCCTAACTGCCTGGCCCTATCCCCAGTTGTTCTGAAAAGAACAGGTTGTGGCAGACTCACCCAGTGCAGTTGACTGTGTTGGAACTTCTTTATCGTCCATATTCTAAACAGCAGTATAGTAGTAGGGTGAATGGAAGCCCGACTGGCTGGCACACCTCGATATCGAATGATTTTGCCTTCAATATAAGTACTTACATGTATAAGTACACCTCCAGTCGATTTGCCAAATTTCAAAAGACGCGACCTTGTTTAAAGTTGGTGAAACAACACCAATAGAGGGCGCTATACAGAGCAGAAAAAAGGCGCATGCGCGCAAACCTCTTGTCGCTCTGCCTACAGCGGTGAAGTATACCCGGTGATAATTACATTCAAACAAGCCCTGGGCGCATTTCCTGCCAGGCTAGGGTATGACGTAATAAAAAATACCCAGTGTGCATTGCGATTAATGCGTCCTTCCCAACACAATGGCTGCGTACGGCAAAGATGATTTCATCTTCAGCGGCTTCGATGATTATCATTTCAGCGACTTTAGCGATTTTTCCGATGATAATAATTTTCTGAGTCTCAGCAAAGTGAATAGATTTGTCTGGATACCAACAATGACAAAAGATAACACAAATATCCAATGTTTTCTTGTGAAATGCACAAACTCGCAAAAATTTGTCAAATTTCAGCTGATTTTATGACTTAAAACAGGACACGGAACCGACCGCATGTACTAGCGTGTATCACAGTGTCGCTTCGCCCCAAAGTTTTGGACAATAACAACGTAATACAATTGACTTTGCATCGCCCCAAAATAATGAGTCAATGACCAAACCGAAGTCGAAATGCAGAAAGTCAGGATTGGCAGTTAAAAGATCCCAAAGAAACATACCTCGGATTAACTACGAAAACCAGTGTGCTGAAAGGTATATCATTATTTGTGTTCAGATAACAAGAGTTGTAGAATATTTACAGCAGGCCTGCGATTTCTCAGGATTTTCCTGATTTCAGGATTGTTTAAAACTTCCTTTGCCTCAGAATTTTCAGGAAAGAAGAGTAGTGTTATGAAACTACTTCTTGAATGTAGCGCAGTAATGTTTTGCATAGTAATTAGGGTGATTAGACTTTATATACTTGGGCACAGCTTTTGAATGATCAGTAGCTGTCGGGCTGACCTAGGCGTAGGTGCCGCCACCCATTCATTTTGTTGGTATGTGAGTTTATTTACGTTAATAATAAATTATTGTTGTAAAGCTTATTTTGTATACTTAGTAATTTATTTGAGTCAGATTGTTCCCGGTTTGGCTAGTTTAAAGCCATAACATGGTTTTTGCTGGACATTTCTCAAATTCCGCACATTCCAACATATAGGGGTAAGCTTATTTTATTTGTATTGTTTAAACCTTGTTTTTTATTCCGGCGTTTGATTATTCTGTTATCATTATTGTGTTTGCTTAATGTGAATGTGTAATCATGAAATAAGGTAATTTCTTGGCTGTCGTGTCAAACTGAAATGGGAGAACCTGGATACATAGTTGAAAGTCAAAAAGAAACAGTCATGTCGAAATACGAAGGTCATTTTAAAGATAATTATTCGGGCCTCCCAACTGAAAATTTGGATTTGTTCCTCAGTAGGTTTGAACTTAATGCCAAACTGTAGGTCAGCAGTGTAAAATACTGTTGAATTAAATTGGTGCGAGCACTGAGCTCTGCGGGACCCCGTTTTTCAGGAAGCATTTTTTACTGGTTTCTTCGCCAACCGTCATTGTAAAGCTTCTGCAGGTGATCATTGTCATGAGAAAGTTTACTAAGGTTTTATCAGGTATGATTTTGTGTAGTTTTAGGGCAAGACCTTTATGCCATACCGTGTCATTATGCTGCTGATAGATCGACCAGTACAGCACCATTCTTGAGACCTTTTTGGAAGTTGTCCTCTATGTCTTCTGTGAGGGTGTTACTTGGTCTGTTGTACAGCGTCCTGTACGGAAGCCGGCCTGCTCAGGTGGGAGTTGAGGATCCACAATGGGTTGGATACGATTGTATATAATATTAGTCTCTCCATCACTTTGTAGATTATGCACAGTAAGCTTATTGGACGGTAGCTGCCGGGTCTTCGGCGGCCTTGTCCTGTTTGAGAATTCCCATTACTTTAGCATATCTCCATATTTTGGTTATTTTCTGAACTTTGATACAGGTGCTGAATAACTAAATTATGTTGTTTAGCAACCTTTAGTACATACATGTACAAGCCTGCTGTCCTTTCCAAGTAATCTTACAAAATAAACAGTGTGCCACCCAAGGCCACTGTAAATGTTTGAACATATCGTGCAATGTATCGATGGGAGACCACTTTACCAAGCAATCTCAGTAGTGTGACAATGCACAGAAGGGTAACCATATGAGGCAACAGGTAATGTCTTGGAGTGGCCTGAATGGGTTGTTTCAAAAATTGCAGTGTGTGTAGGAGGGTTTTAAGCCCCAAAAGTCACTGGTTTCTGGAATCAGACCTGTGTGCTGACATTAGTTTAATCCAATCTGCAGCCAAAATTGCTAGATTGATTGGAATTCTACTGCACTGTTTAAAATGGCTTTTTCACATAGGGGTATGAACGTTTGCCCGATTTCTCCGTCCTCACTTGGTCACAATACTTTGTGTATGAAAAATTTGGTCTGGTTCTAAAAACCATGTATACGTATCATGTATTTCACTGTTGGCAAAAAACAACTTACGAAAACTATTTGTGAAAAAACATGTCACCGCACTGATTTTGACGCCCACCTATGACCAGAAACCAGAGACGTTTTGTTTGGTGTTAGAGCGCGCAGCGCGAACACCTATTGTTTTTGTACTGTTTTAAATTTTTTTTTTTAGGTATTTGGGTATGTGCCCAAAACACCTATTGTTTTGGTGCGGTTCTTTACGTGTTCGGGTATGTGCCCGAAACACCTATTGTTTTTGTAGGTTTTTTGTTTCTTAGGTGTTCGGGCATGTGCCCGAAACACCTTTTTTTTTTTTTTTTTTTTTAATTATTTCTTTTACGTGTTTGAGCGACAGCGCGAACACTCCTCCTCCTCCTCCTCCTCCTCCTCCTCCTCCTCCTCCTCCTCCTCCTCCTCCTCCTCCTCCTCCTCCTCCTCCTCCTCCTCCTCCTCCTCCTCCTCCTCCTCCTCCTCCTCCTCCTTCTTCTCCTTCTTCTTCTCCTTCTTCTTCTCCTTCTTCTTCTCCTTCTTCTTCTCCTTCTTCTTCTTCTCCTTCTTCTTCTTCTCCTTCTTCTTCTTCTCCTTCTTCTTCTTCTCCTTCTTCTTCTTCTCCTTCTTCTTCTTCTTCTTCTTCTTCTTCTTCTTCTTCTTCTTCTTCTTCTTCTTCTCCTTCTTCTTCTTCTTCTCCTTCTTCTTCTCCTTCTTCTTCTCCTTCTTCTTCTCCTTCTTCTCCTTCTTCTTCTCCTTCTTCTCCTTCTTCTTCTCCTTCTTCTTCTCCTTCTTCTTCTCCTCCTTCTTCTCCTCCTTCTTCTCCTTCTTCTCCTCCTCCTTCTTCTTCTCCTCCTTCTTCTCCTCCTTCTTCTCCTCCTTCTTCTCCTCCTTCTTCTCCTCCTTCTTCTCCTCCTTCTTCTCCTCCTTCTTCTCCTTCTTCTCCTTCTTCTCCTTCTTCTCCTCTAATTTATCCGACCATTGTCATATCGAGGAAGCCATCCGTAAAGGGAATCGATTAATTGCATAATTATTATAAAATCAATTATTGATGAGCAAGATGATTACAACAGGGTATATTATGTTGATATTTTATGGAAGTCATAGGCCTTCCGTCAATAAATTATGCATGCTCTGTTTGGATACCTGGTCGCAATTCAGATATTAAAAGGCTTGAAAGCCATTCTTAAGGCCCCGCGTAACATGACTAAGGAAGCAATGTATGGTGAATTAGGATGGGAGAGTATCTCCTCAATTCAAGGTAAATTCAGGTTGAGTTATGTTGATCCCCTTTTCAAAATGGAAAATAATAGATGGCCAAAACTCTTGTTTAATGCGTCATATCACACTCTGAGTGAGCATAATAAACTGCGTTGGAAATGGCTTAATCACATAAAGCAAAGTTTGTCGCGCTGTGGGATGGACTATATTTTTAATAACAATCCACCACTAAACTAATCTTGGTTAAATACTTTTAAGAAAACTCTTCATCAGGTTGAATTGAATGATTGGCGCAAAGGTGCACAAAGTAAATCTTCGCTGTCATTATGTCTCTCAAACAAGTACCGGCTCTTGAACAATATCTTATCGATAGTACGAACTTCTCCGCCGCAATGACAAAATTAAGGGCTCGTATTAACACTTTACAACTCGAGAGATACATGTATATCCGCTCCTGGTCACCAAATAATGACGGGTTGTGCAAACTGTGTAAAAGTAACGTAGATGAAGATATTGGCCATTTCATGTTTTATTGTACAGCATTGAATCACATTCGTATTAAGGAATTCATAGCCCTTGAAAATAATTTTTTTGGTAACAATATGGATTTGTTTTGGGAAATATTTATTTCAGGCAATATCGACTTAAAACTATACATGATGCTGGGTAACATGTATGAATTCGATAACACACTTGGAAACATTCTTGATACATCATGTAAGAATCTTTTGACCAACCTTTGGGATGAGCGTAAGATGTTGTTGAATGCTATAAATTGATGAATTAACTGACAAGTTTTCTGTTCTATCTATAGGCCTATGTCACGCTGCATGTTTTTTTCCTTTTATTTTTTTATTCTTGTGTACTTTGTACTAGTGTTTTGTATTTTAATTCTTAGTTTATATTTATTGTTTATGTTTTGTACTATGTTTAAGCATCCTTTCTCTATGGTTTAAGGATATGATTGTGAAAGGAACAGGTCTTCAACAAAGGCATTAGGCACAAATCCATCTAAAGATTTAATCCGTTCATTGTTTAATCCGTTCATTGTTTACAGTGCCTTTTGACTGTGGCCACCGAACTATGACCACACGGACTCCGTGAAACAGTTGCCTGTGTACGCGCAATCTGCATCAGTGTCTCACCGCGCGTGGCCTGTTGAAATGACTACCGCCAACACGCACAGAAACTTGAATGCCATTTTTAGAAGACCGCCGCAGCGTGTTACGTAAGAGTTTGCGCAAGAGTTTTGCATGTCCTCCGAAGCGAACTGGTTAATAAAGGAATTTAAACAAGTGTTTAAAACCATCCACACCAGGCCTATAGCACTTGTTTAAAACCACTCCAGCCCATTTTATTCCCATTCATAAATACTTTTCTGCAGATTTCACCTAGAAGCCCTGAAAATGTTGAAAACTTCGCCATTACGCCATTGGAGTGTCGTGGCCGAGGGGTCAAGCTTACCGGACTCAAGTTCTGGTGTTAGCAGCAGAATGTGGGTTCGAATCCCGGCCGTGACACTTGTGTCCTTGAGCATGCAAGACACTTAACCATAATTGCTTCTCTCCACCCAGGGGTTAAATGGGTCCCTGTGAGGGCAGAGTTGGTTGATTAGCTCTATATGCGCTGTAATGGCAGCAATTGAGCTGTATATTCCCCAGGGAGCTGAGATGGTTTCAGGAATGATTTATGAGCCTTATGAGCAGGGGTAATAATATGCGCCTTGAGCACCACTCAGTTGGTGGATACGTGCGCTATATAAGTCCACACATTATTATTATTATTATTATTTTGTGTGCGTTTTTGTTTTCCACGCTGAAAGGCCACATCTTAATTATGTCTAAGCCTTCTCGTTGTATTGACATGAATTGTAACATGAATTGTAACATGAATTGTAACTTTACCTTCAGGTGCTCAAGTTTCTAAAGAGTTTTTGTCATTTTCGAAGGGTTTTTGTCCTGCCTGGAGGTGTAATTTGCACTACTATTCAGTATACATTAATCATTATGTGTCGTTTGACCTGTGATGTAACCACATTGCATTTATGTCCCGCCCATTCTTGTATTTTGTATTATTGTATTTATCCTCATTCGTTTTCGTTTGTTGTGTGTGCTTTAGTTTTGTTTGTATTGCTGTTCATGCTTATTAATACTAAGAAATTGTGTTATGCAATTGATGGTTGAAATTTTGGATTCTTTGCCAACCCAATGTGACTGGAACTAGAAATGATGAGTTTGTGATTAATATTGATGATGATGTTGATATCAATAGTCCGTTCTTTTTATCTAATAATTCCCAGTATTATACCGTGCAGCAACTCCCTAATATTTATAAGACAGTTAGTGATAATTATATTTCTTTATTACACATTAATATTAGAAGTCTCCAATTTTTTTTTGGACCAACTTAAAGTTCTTTTACAATCTGTTAATTGTAAATTCTCGCTTATTGCACTCTCTGAAACTTGGTTAAAATCTACTCCCCATAGTTATTATTCTCTCCCTGGATCTGAGCTTATCATGATCAATAGACAGGGTACAAAGTCTGGGGGTGGAGTTGCTCTCTGTTTCTAGTGATCTGAATGTTATTATTAGGGAAGATCTCAATTTTTCGGATGACTCCCTTGAATCATTATTTGTTGAAATGTCTATTCCTAAAGCCAAAAATATTATTGTTGGTGTTATCTACAAAGCACCTTCTGTTGATTACGCCACTTATGGCCACTTTTCAAAATGTTTGTTCTCGCGCAACTTACAGTAACAAACCTTGTGTTATTTCTGGAGACTTTAATATTAATTTACTTAATTACACCAGTTCTAGCACCGAGTCTTTTATTGATTTATTAGAATCTTATTCCTTTCTCCCTTTAATTGATAAGCCCACCCGTATTACCGATACCTCTGCTACACTTATTGATAACATTTTATAAATAAAAATAAGGCTTTTTTATTTCCTTTGAAGGTCAACAGACAGCCCCCACAACAAACAACAATCCCTTGGACAAAGGAAGAAAAAGCAGTCGTCACTAAGGAACTTGACAGGTTTATTAAAACGAGAAAGATTCCTGGCAAAGCAGCGTGTGAAAAATGCAAGCTCAGTGCTGGGAAAATTTTACGGAGAAGAGAATGGAAGGCAATACAATATTGTGTAAAGAACATTATCAGTAAAAAAAAATCCTACTGCCCAAAGGTTAAAGGACTCAAGTGAAAAATATAAAATAGAGATAGAGATATCTCTATTAACAATAGAGATATCTCTATTAACAATAGAGATATCTCTATTAACAATAGAAATATCTCTATTCCGTTTCCGGTTTAATGCGCCGTGTCAACGGGAGGTCAATGAATTCTTAACATACCTATTTTCTCACAAAACTAAGGGGTCGCAACTTTTCGCCGATACGTTTTAGGTGATATCGGTTCAAAAACAATTTATTGTGCTGGCCGCATGAGGGCGTTATACCCATTGGGCGTCCATTTTAGTACTTTATTGCATTGTTGATGTCTACGAATTTACATGTTCCGAATTTAGCTTCACCTTTGCTTTTTTACTGTAGTCAATAGGCCACCATTTTTACCACTTGCAAAAAGGGGGTGATCATAATGTGCAGTTGGCGTACCTAGACATTTTCATTTTGGAGGGCAAGCGCGGGCAAATAATTGGCGGGTGTACTTCACGTATGCATTCACAGTGCATTTTCAGATCTCATTTGGGGGACAAGAGGGAGGGGGCAAGGGCTGAGCGGGGAGGGGGCTCCCGCCTCTTGTCCCCGCTACGCCACTGTAATTGTGCCTCCTTTAACTTGTCCATTATGTGGATTTGAGCCCTGATTTTAGCGTTTTCTTTTTGTGAAATAATATGTGTCTAGTTATAATATTCCATGACTATAAAACTGAAAGGAAATACAGAATTAAACTTAAGACAAAATCAGATAACGTACAAAATGTGTTGGGAAAATTATTATTTTTAAGAATTATTAATGACATTTCACTCCGGGAAAATTGTGTGTCCAGTTTCGGTGAGGTTCATCCTCCGCCAACGACCACAGTCAGTGTGAGGGTGTGCCTGATGGTGAATGTTTAATTTTTACAAAAATCAACGCTAGTTTACAAATTAATAGTCAGTGTTAAATTGACCTTCATTCCTATATAATAAATAAACCTTTAAAACGTGATATCATGGCTTGAAAGATGCAGAGCAAGCAATTTGTGTTTTTGGTGATGAAGCCCAAACAGATCAAGGGACGCTGTACGGTATTGACTCTGACGACCGAAACATTGTACATGGGAGGGGAAATGTTTTATTTACCAATGGATTTAGCATATCCCATCCAGATTTATAGCTATATTTATATATTTTTGTCCCAATTTATGATTTCTTACTTATTTTAAACAATTCATACATCTGTCCTTATACTTAAAACCATGTAATGACTGGGGAGGAGACGGTGGAGTGGCATGATGTGAATTTATAGTTGTCGTTATGTGGTTTTAGTTGACTTAATTATACCTTTTTTGGAGTCTAAACCTTTTGATTAAAAAAACAACTAAAAAGGATGAGGGAATTACACATTACACTTTATTTGCCCTAAACAATTCTATATTTCAACAAAAGTGCATTTTACAAAAAAACCTCCAAAAAGTTAATCCAAACCCGCTCATAAGTACCACATCTAGGTGGTGGTAAAAAAAATAATAATAATAATAATAAATAAAATAAAATAAAACTAGAGCTTAAGTGTTTGTTGGAACAAACACACGGTGTTCGAGTCCACTTCCGGTTCAATCAAATTATCATCGATGATGTCAATATCATATTTTGCAAAGGTGTATACATCTTTTATTATAACAATGTCAATTTCATATTAAAAAATATATCAATTTTGCATCAGAATGTGTTGACTTTGGACTTCCTGTTTGGACCGGAAGTAAAGGTCAGAACAGGTAATTTGAAGGTCATATGACACAATGAAACTTCCTCATGATCATGAAAAAATTACGTTAGTACTTGCTTTGGTTCAATTTCTGAGATTGGAAAATAATACCTTTTTAAAAATGCCACAAGTACATGTACATTTGTATACAAGAAATTACTAAAATTAATATCAGCGTAACTTTGTTTTATGATTCAAAAAGAACACTTCCAATATTACTCAAAATAACTGACATCCAAAACAACATATTGGTGTATGTTTTTACTTTGTTTTCATATTCCTTGTTATTTTAAACCATTTACATAATAACTCAACAGATTTTAAATTACTGACATTATTATCAGAAGTGTCCTTAACAGAGAATTATCATAAAAAATAGTTTTTGGTTAAGGTATAATAATAGCAGGTAATATCGTAAGAACAGGTTTTTTGTATAAGTTTAAACATGAACAATAACATTCAATTATCAAGAAAAAACATTCAATTTTCTCAAGAAAATGTACATTGTAAATAAGAAATTACTGAAATATTATCAGAAGTGTCCTTAATAGATAATGATCTTAAGAAAAAAAAATTGTAAAAGTTTAAGGACCTCATCTAAAGCAAATGAATGAAAAGGAATTTAAAAAAAGTTGAATACTTGTATTTGCCTTGGATGTGTTACCTCATCATTGTCATTTTCTTTTTAATTATGGCTTTATGTCATTCTTCTTTTTATTATTAAATAAACACTTTTCGTTCTGATATTTGACCGGGACTTGAACAATAACAATAACTGTCTCTATGAATGTATGACGTGATGCAATTCGACCTGTTGTTAATGCCGACTACCGTCCAAGTCATTTTACACTTAAGCATTTCCACGCGTAAGCATTATTGGTATAGTAATCATGCAGGTTTATTTCACACGTGATAGAAAAAAAAATTAAATAGAACCAATGGGTCTTTTAGGATTATTAGGAGGCATACTTCTAAGCGCAAGATTTCAATGACAGTCAAAGTCTGCGTTTGAAAAGACATTTCTAGAGGGTGCTACAAGGCGTATTTATTGGTGTCATCATGTCCGTGTAAAAGTTTCAGCGGGTTTCCGTTGTCCTGTCTTTATAATTGGCTAAAGATTGTGATTTTCATGTCATATCATTTAAAGCAAATAAATTAAGAGCAATAAAAAAGAATTTGTGTCGGAATAGATTCAATGTTGATCTTTTTCCAGGTGGACATCTCTCGGTGAAGCCTCCTCTTCCATTCCATTTCCACTATTAAAAAAATCATACCTTTTGAAGTATACAATGGATTTTCCCAATCTATACCTCATATGAAAGGTCTTGGAGTACAAAACAAGTAATGCACAGACATGACCCCAATTTGGAAATTTCAAAAATTCATATCTTAAAAAAGTACTTATCACTACAATTTGTACAGCATCTTCTAGACCAATATGTTGGCTAAAACCTTTACACGGACATAACAACCGTTTGATTTTGTCTTCTAGTCAAAAACGGAGGTGACCCACATTCAGTTTATGTTCACCATTGTGCGGTAGCAATTCTAACTATAGAGGGCGCTATACAACTTTAGTGGTCTTTACAATCAGTGCAGAAATGAATTCGTCTTACTCCTGGCTCCTATGCCAAGTTTAGCGTGAAGTTTCCCGTTACACTATTCTGATTGCTTAAAACACTTCATGTATTTGAGTCATTTTCTTAATATGTGTATAATATCAGAGATTTTTAAAGTATTTGACCTTTTGTGCATAAGTATTTAAAAATGTTTTTCTTTATTTGAAAATAAATCACTATATTGATGTAAAAAATAAAACATATTTCCGTAGCATCGTTGTTCATTATGTCAGTCCTAATAATTCAGTGTTGCACACGTGTTGTAAACGCATACGTGTTGTAAACGCACTATAGCTGAAGTTGTGACGTCATGATGACATGAAATATTTAACTTAAATACTCAAAATCGAAGTTTCAAAGTTTATATCGTGAAATATGGAAATCGTTGATGATTATGATGTGTTTGAGCAAATTTCTACTAATTTGTGTATGAATGCAAAGAATGAAAAGTACTTGACATTTGGATACAGTAATTTTTACGGACTTGATTGATATTTTAAGTTTAAAATCTACATTTATGTTAGAAATAAAACACATTTCTGTTATTGCCTCGTTGAGATCGGTTTTACATTTTTTACATTTTATAAATTTGAAAACACACGGCCATACAAAATCGTTCAATGTTTGTAAACAAAACAAAGGTCTCTAATTTTCTAACACAGAAAGGAAATCTTTGTTTTTAAGTGATACGGTAAAACAGTTATTTTTTTTACATGTATACACAGTGTATAGTTACTACTAGCTGATTTGAATACTGTTATTGACATTTTTACAATCAATTACAATGGTATGACGTCAGACATTTGGACTGAATAATAATAGAGGGCAGTATATCGTTTGGAAGTTTGTTTGGAACATATGGTCGTAAACCCAGTCTTTTACACTTTGTGTTGTTCGTTATTAGTTGGAGGGGAACTATCTATCCATCGTTTACTAAACGTATATAGGTAGAGTAGAATTTTCAACTTGAGCAAGTGGTCAAAATTCCAACTAGGGAAAATAATATTCTTGATTTATTTCTTGTCTCAAACCCTACACTGATAAATAGCATAGATATAATCCCAGGTATTGGGGATCATGACATAGTCAGAATATACAGTAACATAAAGCCTAATATTACTAGTTCCACTAGACGCAAGATTTTTCAATACTCGAAGGGTAATATGACAGCATTAAAAACCGATCTTCTTAGTTTCGGTCATACACTCGTCCAAGACTTGGTAAATCACACAGTCCAAGAAAACTGGCTCACTTTCACTTATAAACTCAAAACACTCATGGAAACTCATATTCCAACTAAATTTACAACAACAAGATACAACTTACCTTGGTACAATGCCAGACTTAAACGTATGAACAGGAAGTTACACCGACTTTATAATAAACAACGCAAATCAACACTTGAATGTCACAAGACAGTCTTCAAAAAATACCGTACCATGTATAAAAAAGAACTTAGACATGCTCAGAATGAATACATTAGTTCCAACATGAGTGAAAATTTCCATCAGAACACAAACAAATTTTGGAAGATGGTTAAAGCAAAACGAGTCGACAGTGGCGGTATTCCACCATTAAAGCACAATAACTATTCTACAAATGACAGTCAAGAAAAAGCTGAAATTCTAAACAACTACTTTAAATCGGTTTATACACAAGAAGATACAAAAATATCCCAGACATGGATGGAAATCCCACCCCTGACATTTCTGAAATTGAAATTTCAAAGATGGTGTTCGCAAACTTCTTGAAGATCTCCAACCAAATAAAGCATCTGGTCCTGACCAGATCCCCGCAAGGATACTAAAGGAGTGTGCGACAGAGTTGGCCCCCATTCTCACTTCAATTTTTACTCAGAGTTTAAATACAGGTAAACTACCATCAGACTGGCTCATGTCTCATATATCACCGATTTTTAAAAAGGGTAACCGTAATTCTCCTAGTAATTATCGTCCTATTGCACTTACATCCATATGTTGCAAGATTCTTGAACACATTCTCACTTCACATATTATGTTTCATCTTGACCGGTTCAACATTTTAAATGATTCGCAGCATGGCTTCAGAAGGAGAAGAGGTTGTGACACTCAGTTGATTTTAGCAACTAGTGACTTGGCTGCATCCTTCGAAAAGAACAAACAAGTAGATGCAGTCTTTCTCGACTTTTCTAAAGCCTTCGACCGGGTTCCACATTCACGTCTTCTAAAAAAGTTTCAGCATTATGGCATAACAGGGAAAATCCATGGGTGGATAAAAACATTTCTCACCTTACGCAAGCAAAGAGTAAGTCTTGATGGGAAGTTGTCTTCAGCAGTTGATGTCACATCCAGTGTGCCACAGGGTACGGTCATAGGACCATTATGTTTCTTAATCTACATAAATAATTTACCTGACTGCGTTTCACCTGGCACAATGACCCGCCTATTTGCTGACGATGCCCTTGTGTATAGAGAATTGAATAATCCGGACGATCCTATCACTTTTCAACGTGACTTGGACGCTCTCAGTAAGTGGGGATTAGATTGGCAAATGAAATTTAATACAAATAAATGTTACACAATGCACTTCACATCTAAAAAGACCCCTAACATTACTCCATACAAACTTTCTGGCAACACCTTGGACACAACTGATTCTCACTCTTACCTTGGTATCATATTCGACAGTAATCTAACATGGAAAACTCATATAAATAATGTTACAAATAGTTGTAAAAGGACCCTGGGGGTGATCCGTAGGAATTTTAAATGTTGCCCGACTGATATAAAATCAAGACTTTACTTGTCTCTTATCCAGCCTAAACTAGAGTATGGCACAGCTGCTTGGTTTCCATATACCAAACAAGAAACACATACTCTAGACAAAATCCAAAGATCAGCAGCTAGACTGTGTCAAAATGACTACTCGAGAGATTCTAGCGTTACTGCCATGCTAAGTTCTTTGAGCTGGCCAAGTTTAGACACCAGGAGGAAGATTACTAGGCTCACCATGCTATTCAAAATAACCCATAACCTCGTTGATATTAAATGGCAGGATTACCTCACCAAGCCTCAACGTAGATTAAAAAAGACCCATGACCTCTCCTACCAACGATCGCAAACAAAGACCAAAACTCTTGAATTTAATTTTTTTCCATGGACTACTAAAATTTGGAACGATTTACCACACCATCTACTCGATCAAACAAAGCTAACTAGCTTCAAAACCGGACTTGTTAAACACCTGAGCGAAATCACAACCCACAACTCAAACTAGTCGGTCAAGTCAACACTCTGTAGTGATGCGGTTTACCGCTTTTACGGAGTAAACAATCCAGATCCAGATCCAGATCCAGAAACGATTGTGAGTAGCTGTTGAGAGTAGTGAACGTTTTTCATGAAAAAAAATGTAGTTTTTAGTGTTATGCATGTCAGTAAGTAAAGTGTCGTGTATTTTATTTTAAATGATTGTGTATAAAAACGTTTGAAGGGATACACGATAATATAATTTTTGTTGGGCTCCAAGTTAACTTAATTGAGAGTAACTCAGTACAGTACTGTAGGACTAGGATAGGAGACAGGACAGAGTCAGAGACTGTTCGAATCCGACTGTCATTGCTCTATAGCTCTATCTATGTGTCGTTATAGTGCATGGTGACATAGTCACACAAGTTAATAAAAATAGTATTGTCATTATTTGTAACTTGCTGCATATCTGACAACCTATCTCCTAGTCCTCCTAGTACTAGTAGTACAGTAGTAGTAATTCGAGTAAATCAAAATGCATGTAGCTCTGATTGAACCCTTTGCTTTACTCTGTGACCACTACACCGTCACTGTCAATACTAGTGTCATAGTGTAATGGAGTTAAAAAATAAAGGGTTCAAACAGAGCTAATATGCATGCAACTTTTTTGTAATGACTTAATGTTCTTCTTTTGTAGTAGGCCTACTAGTACTAGTAGTAGTAGTGCATGCAAAAAAGGTTTGTTTTAAATCGAGTTGATTGGTAGGAAAGTACTCCCTTTCCTCCATGGCATGTTATTGTGCATCGATTATGGCTTGTAAAGATGCATCGGTAAAAAAATTTCCCCTAAATACAGAATTTTATGAGTGAATTTTTTTAGAGAGTATCAGCCGCTCTAATGAAAATTGTTTGTACTTCTTTTGGCAGGCAACATTAAAAAATACAAAACTTTTGTTATTATAAATATAATACATAGCATAGGATTGGTTAGGTTTTAGGTGACATCATGGAGTCACAATGAGAGACAGATCAAAGGTTTCAACTCCCATGTCATTATGTTAATGAGGAATTTGAAAATATAAAGAGGGCACTAGGAGCACTAATTAGGATCAAAACCGCAGACAGAAGCTGCAGTGCATTATGGAGAAGCGTGCGCATGTGTAGATATGTTTTATGCATCAAAACGTTTGGGAAAACTTTGGATTAAAATTACTTTTTAGATCACAAATATTTTTCTGCTTGAATTTGTAAAAACTTTGTCAGCAGTAATGCCAGCATCCACCATTTAATTTGCATAAGTTACATGTATGGCAGGCGATTTAAATTCATTTTCAGTGTCAACATTCTAGACATCCTTTTAAAACTTTAATGTAAGCTGAAGCTAGTCAGGGCGATACATTTTGCTGACGATTGATGTGAAAGCACTGTTTTGGGTATTTGTAACTGATGATTTTGCAGTGCTATAAGACCATTATACTGGCATGCAATCAGAGGCAATGCAGAACTCACAACTTGTGTGCAACTTGTCATGATCATATGATTGTCCTTTTCTTTTGAGGCTTGCAGCCAACAAAGAATATTATATTGAGAGTCCCCATCAAAGTTTACTTAATAGTGATGTATCTTTCATTAAAGAATCAACTATGCCATTGAAGTGTGGTGTTAGATCATTCATAGTCATTGAATTTGTAAAATATATGTACAACATTCATGTGAACCCACTGGTTAAAGGAACAATACATGATTGGTGTTGTGATGAGTGCATTAATTTTAATTTGAGTTTTCAAATTTAACATTTAAAAGAAGTATTGAATATTGGATTTAATGTTTTAGGAAATCAATGAAGAGAATGGTTTGTGTTGTCATTTATTGTGTGCTTGTTCATATGGAGCTGATTTTAATTGTCGTAATAGCAAACAGTCTTTGTGTTTTTCAGTGTTTTCATATACAAATTTCTGAAACTGAAAGTGATGATTCTGATGAAAAGGTTGTTGAATTTATTGATCAGTATGTATCTTGTAAATTACCAGCAAAGGAAAAAGATGAAGAGCTGAATGAAATAATATCCAATGTTCAAATGCATAGCAGACGACATTCAAAAGCTGCAAGAAAAGGGAACAGAATGTAGATTAACTTCCCAAGACCCCCTTCTAAGAGAACATTTGTGATTAGACAAGAACCTGTACATAATAATGACAGAAAGAAACATCCTAGTGATATTGATATGTGTGAAAGTGAACAAGATGAAGATGATTTTAAAGGAGCAACTGATTTGTTAAAATCAGTACGTGAAGCAGTACTTGATGAAGAACACAAATATAAATCTGTAAATGAAATGTTTAAAGTGCTTGGAATAACTCAAGAAGATTTTGAGAAAGCAAACAAACTTATGAGTAAGAAAGTCAGTATTGTCTTGAAGCGCAATCCTCAGGATGTATGGGTAAACCAATATAATCCAGATTTATCACGAGCATGGAATGCTAATCTAGATATTCAATATATTACTGATATCTATGGATGTGTAGCATATGTTGTATCATATATGTCAAAGTCTGAACGTGAAATGGGATTATTGCTTGGTCAAGCACAAAGTGAAGCATTGAATGGTAATGTTGATGCCAAGCAAAGTATGAAGCAAATTGGACAAGTTTATTTACAAAATAGAGAAGTATCAGCACAAGAGGCATGCTTTCGAGTGTGTAATTTAAGGTTAAAAGAAGCTCTAGAAAAGTGGAATTTATTCCATTAGGACAGAATCCTGTCAGAATGAGTTTACCGCTCAGATTGATTCAAAATAAATCAGACGATGATGATGAGAATGTATGGATGATCAGTAAATTAGATAGATATAAAGCAAGACCCAAATCAGATGAATTTGATGTAATGTGCTTAGCTACATTTTGCTCTGAATATAGAGTCTTGTCACGTACAGAAGCATTAAAGGTTCACAGTGGTAAAACATATCAACATGTTTATCAATTGCAAAACGGTTTAATTAAGATACATACAAAAGCGTACTCGGACTGATGGTGCAGTTATTAAGTATCCAAGGTTTTCTGTCATGAAATGCCCAGAGAAATACTATCACAGTATTTTGCAACTATTCCTGCCACATCGGATTGAGGCTCAGTTGAAACCTCCTCAATTTGAAACATATGAAGAATTTTACAATGCTGGAAGTGTCAAGTTACATAAATCTAACATAGTGTCTGTGAAGTTTGTTATAGAAAGTAATCAGAAGAAATATGAAGCAAATGTTGAGTCTATGGATGATGCTGAAGAGTATTTAGCAAAGTTTGGTCCTCAAGAAGATGCATGGGCATTAATCTCTCCAGAGACTGAAACAGAAAGACATGAATGTAGAGATGCAAAAAGTCAAGTAGTACAGGAAAATGAAGATGAATGTGTTATCCCAGATTTGCAATCTAATAACAAAGAAAGTAGAACATATTGCATTGAATATAACAATGCCATAATCCCAAGACATGAAGCTCAATCGTTGATGAGGTCATTGAATGTCAAGCAGAGTCAAGTATTCTATAAGATTAGACAATGGTGTCTTGATAAAGTAAATGGCAAAAATCCTGAACCTTTTCATATGTTCATTACTGGAGGAGCTGGAACAGGCAAATCTCACTTGATTAAATGTATTTATAATGAAGCTGTACGTTTACTTAGCAGAATTAGCAAAATCCTGATGATGTCTCTGTATTGTTAACTGCACCTACTGGAGTTGCTGCATTTAATATCAATGGACTTACAATACATAGTGCTTTGTCAATCACTACTAATATGTCACTACCGTATCAACCTCTTGGTGAAGAAAAAATAAGTACTCTGCGAAGTAAACTTGAGCAATTGCAACTATTGATTATTGATGAAATTTCTATGGTTGATCATAAAATGCTGTGCTATATTCACGGACGATTAAGACAAATTAAGCAAACAAGAAGTCAGTGTGCCTTTGGTAATGTGAGTGTTATTGCAGTTGGTGATTTCTATCAACTTCCTCCAGTGAAAGGTAAATCATTGCATCACAATACAATAGGATCTAGTTTATGGCATGACAATTTTAAGAAAGTTGAGTTGAATGAAATTCTGAGGCAGAGAGATGATGTCAAGTTTACAGAGCTTTTGAATAAATTACGAGTAAAAACCAAAAATGATACTTTGTCAGATGAAGAAACAGCGATACTTAAAAGTTGTGAGACTGGACAGGATTTAGACGATGGTGTTCATATTTACCCTACAAACAAACAAGTTGATAAATATAATCTACAAAGAATGCATGAGAAGTGTCCAGATGCTATTTATATTGAAGCTAAGGACTATGAAAAAGATGGAAATGGTAAACTGAAACAAAGAGAAAAACCTTTGAAATCAACACGCTAATGTAGTTTGTGTCACTCGTTATTGGTTGGTGTTGGTGCTAGAGTTATGTTGACAAAAATATAGATGTATCTGATGGACTTGTAAATGGAGCATTTGGAACAGTAAGTGGAATAGAGATGCTACCTGATCAATCTGGCCCTAAGTTTATTAATGTAACATTTGATAATAAGAATATTGGATCTAAACTCAGAAGAATTTCAGCATCATCCCTTAATGATAATTGTGTTGCGATTGAGGTACAAGAAGAACACATTGGAAAGAAATGTACCCGTAAACAATTTCCATTGAAACTTGCCTGGGCATGCACTGCACATAAAGTACAAGGTATGATCAACTAGTAAAGCAGTAGTGTGTCTTGAACGAACATTTTCAGCAGGTCAAGCATATGTGAGTTTGAGTCGTGTGACATCACTTAAGGGTCTTGTTATTGAAGGCTTTGATGAGAAGTTGATATACTGTGACAAGTCAGTGGCAGAAGCTCTAAAGACAATGCCTGTAGTCAGTGGAATTGAGCAGTCAGTCATCAGTGATCAATGTCATACTATGAATGGTACAACCATCATACTGCATAATGTACAAGGCTTGGCAGCTCATTATATAGATTTGAAATGTCAAAGAGAAATGATGGAATCAGATTTTATCTGTCTAACAGAAACATGGATAGAGGCTAATCAGATGATTGATATTAATTTAGATGGTTTCAAGAGTTTCCACCAAATGAGAGAATTGTCATATGATGATACAATGAAGACCCTACAGCAGCAAAGTCATGGAGGTGTTGCAGTGTATGGCAAGAGAGATAAACATTTCAGTCGTTTGAATATTGGAGTACAAAATCTAGAATATGTTGCTTTTCATATAATTTCTCATATATCATGTGTAGTTGTAGTTATATATCGACCACCTTCGTATAAAATGAAGAGACTTCATTGATAGTGTAAAAAAACTGATCTTTGAAATACATAAGGTTAGTAGCAGATGTATAGTGATAGGAGGTTTCAATGATAATATTTATGGTAATCATTCATGTATTGAGAAAATAATGTTAGAGCAAGGTTATAAACAATATGTAACAGATGCAACAACAGAGAATGGAACATTAATTGATCATGTATATGCCAGAGGTATAGATAATATTGTGACTACTGTGAGACCAACATATTATAGTTACCATGAAGCTGTAACAATTGAGTTTTAACAAATTGTAATTCCGAATTTGAAAGTTGAGAAATATTGTGTCTTTATGTATATTATAATTGTATAATGTCCATAAATGTCGATTTATATTTTTGAAAGAAGAACAAAAGTAATCTAAATTATTTTGTTTAATCATTAATAATAACTAGAGTGAAACCAATAGTAATAAAATAAATAAATAAAAGTGTAATAACAGTTTCAAACCCTGTGGTCAGGGACAGTAGTTGTACATGTAGTTCACAGTAGCTTTATAAAACAAATTCAATTACTCCCCTCATAAAAATAAAATAAAAATAAAAATTTGTTGTATTCATCTATTACCATCAAGAAAAATACTGGAAAAAATGAGTGGTCTACAATCCCGGCCAAATCTCGCTGGGCCCCCCGGCCCCCTGACAATGTTGGCTCTTATTGGGCGGTCTGTGCTCCGGCTGGAGATAACAACATTGGTGGGGGGAGCGGGGGAGCGGGGGAGCGGAGAGCGGAGAGCGGGGACAGCGTGGTATGTTTATTGTCACGTGTCCCAACTATTTTGGCCAGGGATTGTCTGAATTTTCTCTTAGTTTATCTACGGAGCCGTGACCAGACGCGGGCAAACCGCAGTCTTGTCTTTTTGTCTCAAGGACAATACATTAAGGGACAAGGCAAGTGATGGTGTTGGTGATCATCTCGTGCTGATGATGATGCCAATGATGTAGGTGACGCTGGACGTCATCCTCATCCTCATTATCCTCATCATCTTCGTCACTCTCCTCCTCAAAATCATCATCCAATAATCAAAAATAATTCTCAAAAATAAAATAAACAATAAATAAATAAAAGTAATATTATTGTCGGTGTTGCGGACAAAAATACATAAACATTCTACTTGGTTGGGATTCGAACATACGATCTCCGCATTTCAGATCAGATGTCTTAACCACTAGACCACCGTGGCAACCTGCAAGCGTTCCCAGTTCGATACCCTTGGACGATGCATGGCTGCAATGCGCTTGCGCGCAAAACACAGATGATCAGAACTTTATTGTAGGGTGCACCGTACACGGTTCACCATGCCATTTTGGTCCATAAGTTCCAAAAGAGAGTTTGTGTTCAACGCGAAAAGCACATTAAGATACACAAACAACATACAAGCCTCTTCAATTTGGTTTCATCCCCTCATTCCGTTATTTTGACGAAAAATCCAACGGTGATCCATCGAAACCAATAAAGAAAGGAAGGGAGTGACTCTCCTTCTTTAATGTTCAGTGGTGAACCGTGGTGAACCGTGGTTACATTATCCATCGACATATGAATGGGACTGAACTGGTGTATACCACGGTGGTATAGTGGATAAGACACCTGTTGTAAAACGCGGGGATCGTGGGTTCGAATCACCCGATTAGAACGTTTGTATCTTTTTGTATAAAGAGTATAATTTATCACACGTTAGGGTAAAATCTACAATAACATTTTATCATTATTATAATTTTTTCCCCAAATAATTTTCTTTAATTCAACCTTTGGACGCTATTTCATGTTTGGGAAACAAAACCAAACACCCCTCCAGAGAAAACTTAATAATGCTACTGTAGTAATAAAATAAAATAAACTGAACAAAAAAAAAAAAATTCACAAAGACAGACAATAAGCGCATGGATAAAATGGGCATGTCGCTCACATATTATACTACAAGGGAATTCAGACATGTCTGAATTTTCTCTTAGTTTATCTACGGAGCCGTGACCAGACGCGGGCAAACCGCAGTCTTTGTCTTTGTCTCAAGGACAATACATTAAGGGACAAGGCAAGTGATGGTGTTGGTGATCATCTCGTGCTGATGATGATGCCAATGATGTAGGTGACGCTGGACGTCATCCTCATCCTCATTATCCTCATCATCTTCGTCACTCTCCTCCTCAAAATCATCATCCAATAATCAAAAATAATTCTCAAAAATAAAATAAACAATAAATAAATAAAAGTAATATTATTGTCGGTGTTGCGGACAAAATACATAAACATTCTACTTGGTTGGGATTCGAACATACGATCTCCGCATTTCAGATCAGATGTCTTAACCACTAGACCACCGTGGCAAACCTGCAAGCGTTCCCAGTTCGATACCCTTGGACGATGCATGGCTGCAATGCTTGCGCGCAAAACACAGATGATCAGAACTTTATTGTAGGTGCACCGTACACGGTTCACCATGCCATTTTGGTCCATAAGTTCCCAAAAGAGGTTTGTGTTCAACGCGAAAAGCATTAAGATACA
>CM055817.1:42750017-42770017 GCA_029582265.1 Zoroaster sp. YZ-2022
CGTTGTAGAATGGGGACGGTGTCTTGACGTCCTGCCCGCCCATTTGGTCTCCGGTGCCAGCCCTCCACGTCGTTGTTTGTGCAGATGCTTCTCATAAACACCGACCAGTCGCGTGGGCTCCAGGTTGGAAGGCTTTTCCAGCCCACGTGGTGCGGAGGTAGCTGCACAGCTCGGCCATGACGGGATCAGTCACCCGGGCCGCTGGGTTCCTCAAAGCTGGTTGGATATGTTCATGGGGCAGGAACGGGGTGACAGCAGCTGACCGATGAAATCACGAATCTCGTCGTCGTTGGACATGTAAGCGTGCACTGCTGGGAAACCGAGTGCCTGACACTTTCTCCAGACTGCCTGCGTCCAATGGAACAGGCAGCCCTTCTCACGGAAGCGTCCGGAAAGAACCCAGCTCCGGATGGCACCCCCTACAAGTCAACTTCGAAGTCCACCACCCAAAGCTCTTGGAGATTGGCAGCACGGGACGGCAGCTTCCTCCGCAGAGCCTTGAGCACCTTCTTGTAGTCCTTCTGCGTCCGCCGAGACATCAAGATGAAGGCAAGCGGAACCTGCTTCATCCCGCCGGTGTCTCCCTTGACGTCAGGTTGAAGGTGTGTGGTGATGACATCCTCAACAATGGCCCCTGCTGATTTGAAGATGTCAGCCTTGGCCTTGGTTATCACCAACGCCTTCACTTCAACTGCGACGTCTGCCCCGGGATGCGCTAGCGTGCGTATGCCGGTGTGAAGTCCAGCACAAAACGGTTTGCCATCTTGGTGAACAGACACGGCACACCGGTGCAACTTGCCCCGGACACTACACAACCATGTGACTTTTGGAAGAAGTGGAACCGGCCTTCTTCCACTTCTTCGTGTAGGAATTGTAGCCGTGACTGTCAACCAAGATGACTTTTTCCCCGTTTCGTGCCGGACTCCCACTGTCTTGTAAGGTAGTGATGTCAACTCATCACCTACACCGGGGATGACGTCAGGTAGGGCAGTGTCAGGGATGGGGTTCTCAAAGCTACTTCAAGCGGTACAACGAAGTCGGTCCTCGACGTTGAAACCAGTAGGGAGCGTCTCCGTTCTCCTCGATGTCCATCGGCTCTTCCACCTCGTTCTTGCTCTTGACTTGTGCAGGGTGCACAGATCCAAACGACCAGCCTGGATGGATCGTCACGGATCTCCAGGTACTGCTGGTGACTAAAACCCAGAGTTGCAGGCTCCCATGCTGCCATCCCTGGCACGCGCTCACACTGGAAGGCGTGTGCTGGTTCGATCGAACAGACTTGTTACAGAAGAGAAGCCAAGGATACTTGATAGGCATCTTGAGCTGAAAAGGTTTCGTTCAATCTTTGACTTGAGCTGGAAAGTTCTTGAATCTTTGACTTGACTGGAATCTTGTCTTGACACAGAATGATAGATTCTGCTCGATGAGACTTTTTATAGACCTCAGAAGGATCCTGAGTATAATTCTATCAACCAACCAGACGCTCAGTTCAAGATGGTTTAACCAATGACCAACCTCAGTTTATCAAAGACACCGCCGTATTAATGAGGTATTAATTCACCGGCCGGTCATTCAAAATGTTATGCACAAGTCCGAGGCAGAATGATTGACAGGACAACCAATGACCAACCTCAGTTTATCAAAGACACCGCCGTATTAATGAGGTATTAATTCACCGGCCATGCGATGTCACAGGAGCAGGTTTGCGAGACTAAGCTTAATCTCCTTTGTGCGTCATAATTGACTGGGTACGAAACGACTTGGGTACGAAACGACCTGGGTACGAAACGACTTGGGTACGAAACGACTTGGGTACGAAACGACTTGGGTACGAAACGACTTGGGTACGAAACGACCTGCTTCGATGACGTCGGGTAGAGTGCAGTATACGACCGCCACTTTTTCACTCTTTATATAAAAAAAATACAGTCTTAATTGTTGAGGTAAGATTGTATTGTTGAATATAAAGAGTGAAAGTGGCAGTCGTATAGTACTGCACTCTTTCCCTGAAAGAAATCTGAATAATATGAATAATGAATAATTATGACGTCAATGTTTGACAGATTTTGAATGATGACGTCACAGGCCTTTTCGCGAATCTCACTGAAAAGCCCGGTTGAGTGGTGGTCAAAATGATGAGTTTTTTTACATTTAAGAACCATTTTTGTCTTGGGCGTGAACTGTATGTCCGTATTCATTGAGCATTTGTTGAATGAATATCAGCAAATATTACTTGTTTCAAAACTCGCTCACGTAGAGCTTTAAACAAAATAGGCCCCTTAAGTCTGAGACCGAGTCCCAACATTACATGATGAATAATTTAATTAATTTAAATTGCCCTATTGCCTATTCTTGTACAATGTAAAAGCAGCTGAGCATGGCAAAGTTTAACCACAGTCACAATGGTACTAAGAAATATTCTTATAAAGAAGAGAGCCAACATTTTTAATTTTTGTTTGTATCCTCTTAATTATTTAATACAGTTTGATGATGCTGCCGAAAGTGACACTTCACATGATGGATATTCAACCAACTCGCTAGAGCCTACTTCCTTTGAATGACATCCTCTCAGATCTTTGATGAAATCGCAGAAGTGAAAATCACCATGGTCATGACAGCATCAGAGATGATGTTGATGTGTTTGGCAATTTTCAACACCATGATGAAGATGCCGCAACATCTCAAGAGGGAACTTTCCGATTCTGACATCAGCGGCAATTCCCAGCGTACAAAAGTAACAGCAAATTTCTTATATTTCATATTTAAAATTATAACACCCCATACATGGATTTTGGTCTTGTGATTGGTTAGAGCTTATCACATGATATGTCTTATTTTTACCTAGAAAGCCATGCAAACGTGAAACTATACCCGTAAAAACCAATGTACTATACACATAGCAACAGCTGCTTGGGTCCTAGACATTTTTTAGTGCCCAATCAGTTGTGCAGCTATCAAAATGCGCATACGAACGTGTACAAGAAATAAAAATAGTCTGTAACCGTTTTTTGATTACATGAGAGTGCAATATTCTATCACAGTTTGGCCATTCGTGATTTGTTCCGTAACAAATTAAAGATGACTGCAGAAAACCCATGCATGTATCAGAATCTATGTATGGGGTGTTATGAAACAAATATTGACTTTTTACTGTGTTATGTTAAAACTACGACTCCCGCTGATCCCCGAACGTTCTACTTTCCTCGGCTTTGCCTCGGCAAGGAATGCTCCGGGGTTCACTTCGGGAGTCGTAGTTTTTAACCAGAAACAGACAATATTTGTATAGTTATGTATACTATGCTATACACATGTATACATACATGCATTTTGGTTCCCACCCATTTGATCTATTGCAGGCTAGACACATCATGCGTGCCACAGAAGTACAAAATGCCCTCTTTTGACGAGACTAAATCAAGAAAAATAAAGAAGTTGATGTCAGAATACAATCATGTAAATTTTGTTTCTCTTATAGGTTTATCATCCAATCAAATGACAAAGATCTACTTGGTTGGTTGTTACAAAAACAAATAATAAATGTTTTGCATTCTTGCAATGGAGAGAATATTTTCATTCATTGAAAGGTGGAATGTTTCCAATCAACTCGGCTTTGCCTCATTGAATGGAACATTCCATCTTTCAACCAAGAAAATATTCTCACCATTCACTCAAACATTTATTATTTCTATACTATTCAACAAAGAAATAGTGCTCATTTTAAATTTAAATCCACTTGCTTATACTTTTTTTGTATTTAAAATTTTTTTTCTCTTTGCAGTTATCAGAAATAGACAGTCACCATGAAGATGAGTTCAAGAGAGACAGACAGTCACCATGAAGATGAGGGTCATGAAGTAGACAGTCGCCATGGAGATGAGTCAGAGTCTGATGATGACATGAGTGACAGCAGTACAAATGGAGAAACTTGTACTAATGATCTGGTAATTATAATATATTTTGCACTGTTAAAAGCTTATTTCTAAAGATTCTTCCTAATTTTTGTATCAAATAATTTTCATGTTGGAAAACTTCCTGTGAGAAAAGTTAAATACATTTTTTAGTTTTAATTTATTTAAAAATATACTGTTGGGACAAATAAACCAAAAGCAGTATCAAAGGATATAAAGTAACTTTTTACAAACACAAGACATGGCTGTCTGATACATAGCTGTACTACCAGCTTCTTTCATGTTATCAGTGTATGTACATGTATACTCAACAAAATGTACCTTTACTTTTTGATTTGATTTTATGTGAAGGCATGGAATAATTTGAATAATTTTGAAAATGACTTTCGAAAAACCATTTTGTAAGAAAAGCATCAAAGAGTATTGACAACAAAGTTAATAGAGGATAAGGACAATTATTGTCTTTTTGTTTTGCCTCTAAAGCACAGTGACATAATAAATAACATGTAACTATTTTGCTTTTTTTTCTAACAGGATAACCTACTCTACCCTGGTGCTCAAATTACGAAGAAGGAAAAGTCTTCTCCTTACCATGGCTCACTGTCTCCGCCACGGTTTGACCAATGAAGGACTTGGCAGTCTGCTCCAACTGCTGCAGTTTCATTTACCAGCTGGTGAACAATGTTGTACATCAAAGTACATTTTAACCAACACTTTGATGGCTTTTTCTGGTCCTCTTGATTGTCACATTTACTGTGATTCATGTCAGAGTTATGTAGGTTCTACTAGTGGGCCATGTCCAGATTGTGACAAAATAATCAACTATGATGAAAGTATCAGCTCTGGTAACTATTTCATTCTTTTCAATATTGAGAGGCAGGTTAAACTTCTTTTGAAGATCCACACATCCAATCTAAAATTTCACAGAGAATGCTGATCTACGTAACGGTAAATGTTACCAGCAGCTTCCCATGCATGAAGATGACCTAAGTGTCATTTGAGGGATCAGATGGAGCAACAATTTTTCATCTTCTAACTTTTCCATTTGGCCACTTCAGCTAATGGTAAACGAGTTGCCTTATGTAATCCGAAGGAAACACATATTGCTAGCTGGGTTGTGGTTTGGGAGCGGAAAGCCCAACTTTGGTTCATTTTAAAGCCAATCATTGAGGAGATGAATGTACTAAGTAGTGAAGGATTACAATGGACAGACAAAGATTCACATCCAAGAATTAGTAAGATCTTTCCTGGGCCTCTGACATGTGACAGTGTGGCAAGTGCCAGCTGCAGGAAATAATGCAGTTTAATGGTAAATTTTGGGTTGTTCATGGTGTCTCCATCCAGGAGAACAGGTTCAGAAGGGGAATGGACATACTAATGTTTACGCTTTGAGTGAACTAAACCAATTGCCAAGAAAGCGGATGAACATAGTTTCAAATTAGACTGCGAAAGTTGCAGTTGAAACAAACAGGCCAGTTCATGGTGTAAAAGGCCATCCATACTACTATTGATTTGCCATTTCAACATCATTTCAGGTTTTATGGTGGACTATATGCATACAGTATGTCTAGGAGTAACTCGAACTTTAACATCTCTTTGGTTAGACAGTTCAGGTAAGCCATACTACATTGGCAATCGTATAGCTGTGCTTAACAAAAGACTTGGCAATATCAGACCACCTGCAGAAGTTGTACGACTTGCTAGACCTTTAACACATCGAAAATACTGGAAGGCACATGAATGGAGAGCCTGGCTTCTCCACTACTCACCATTGGTTCTCAAGAAAATACTTCCCATAGCATATTATAGACATTGGATAAGTTTTGTTGTAGCTGTTTATATGTTATTAGATACAGAAGTAAATTTGTTCACAGTCAATCAAGCAGAAATTCTCCTGACTAAATTTGTTCTCGAAAGTGAGGATCTGTATGGAAAAGAACATATTTCATATAACATGCACCAGCTTATTCATATGGCAGATTCGGTAAGAATTGGGGCCTTTGTGGGCGTTTCATGTTTGCGTTTGAAAGCATGAACCACAAACTCAATAAGATGATTTCTGGTACGCCAATATGTCCAACTGCAGATTGCAAGGAAGTTTTACTGGCCAGAACACTCCCTCATCGCCCTGAACTGTTTTCAGGATAGTAAAGCACAAAAGCATTTTTCTATACAAACATAAGTCACTTTCCTCATCAAATTCACAGGAGACAGATATCTCTGGAATAATTCTCAGGGTGCGCCTAAATTAGTACAGGTTGGAAACAGTGAAGTTGTTGCACTTAGGAAGTAGGTTACCGCGGCAAATGTACTGGGATATACAGGAGTTTCTTTAGGTGGTGTAATTATAACAACTGATCGTCATCTTCATAAAAAAAAAAGGAAGAAGATTGTTACATTAGCCTTTAAACCAAGGCAATATTGCAGTTGTAAAGAAGATATTCTTGATTTGTTTATCTTGTAACCGGCCAAAGTTAGTGACTGCGAAAAACAGTGTATGTTGTATTTATCTGTTTTGAAAACCCAAAGCCTGTTTATTGTGGACTTGCCAAGATCCGTTGTTGCGCATAGTGGAATACACAAAATCAAGGTCATAAAGAATATAAATTGTGCTCACTGAAAGAATTCCAAAGGAAAGTAGCATTCATTGGGACTGGTGAGGAACAAGTTGTGTCAATTCTTCCAAATAATGTTGAACAGGATTAGGAAAAATTGTTCAAATCAGGAAACAATTTCAATTTTTTCTCCACTATCGCCTGTGCCCAGTTGTGTCTCATTTTGCCAAGCCTCAAATATGTAATGGAATTCGTGCAGCCAACACAAAATCGTCCGTTAATTAAAATGGGCAACTACAAATGTATGTGCAATTAGGAATACAATTCGGCAACAAATGTATTTAAAATGTCATATGTAACCTATTGGAATCTACATGTACAATGTATATGTGCAAAGAGATCAGAATAAAAGAGTAAGAGATCAAAGTTGAAAAATAGTTGTACATGTAATTGTATATTTCCCCATGAGAGCAGAGTGAATCTCCCTCCTCCCCTATATTGTTGGGCCCTGGGGTTTATTAACTTAAACTATGGCACAAGAAAGGATGAGTTTGCACAGGCAGTTCATACTTCACGTGAAAGCGAATGCAAGGCACACATTGTTCACGTAATAAAATTCTAAAAATTAAAGGTCTGTATGTTCAGAATATCTATATAGAAGTGGTATCATGGATTTCTAGAAACTTGATACCACTCTGTATATTAAATTTTATAGCAAATTTGTATAGCACTGTTTCTATAGATTTATAGAGTTGTTTTTATAGAGATCTATAGAAATCTCTGGTACGTGAGTTGTACACACTTTCTATAAACCTCCATAGAAAAGGTGCACAACTTGTATCTTTCTATAGAGAGTGTGCACAACTCATATATCTTATCTTTCTATAGAGGTGTACACTAACTCATATATCCTATCTTTCTATAGAGCTCTATAGAAAGTGTGTACAATTCATATATCGTATCTTTCTATAGAGCTCCATAGAAAGTTTGTACAACTCTTTCTATAGATCTCTATAGAGAGTGTGCACTAACTCATATATCGTATCTTTCTATGAGGCTCTATAGAAAGTGTGTACAACTCACGTACAGAGATTTCTATAGATCTCTATAGAACATCTCTATACATCTATAGAAAAAAAATTTCTATACAAAATTTCTATAGAAATTTTATTCTCTATCTGGGTCTATACAGTTCTATAGAACTCTATAAAGCATTCTATAGAATTCTATAGAAAATTTTTGTATGGGTATTACCGTTGCTACTGCATAAATGAGCCAGTAACTGTGTCAGTCCCTGTGTTCATCATAAACTAGGGCACTAATTCCATGCCCTGTGGAAAGTTTGCTCCTAATTGTGTGACAAACTTCTAGCATAAGCTTACTGAGAAAATTAGTCCCTCTGTCGCTTAATAGGAATCTAGGACAACCATGGTTGCAAATAATTTCCTTATAGAAACATGAAGCTATAGTTGAAGCATCGGTTGATTGGATCGGAACACGAATTGGCCATCTTGTACAATGATCTGTAAAGCATAAAACATAACGATTACCTGAGCCAGAAATTGGTAATGGACCTAAAATATCTACACTAACTCTCTCGAATGGACCTACGGTCGTCATTTTCATTAAAGGTGCGACAACTTTATGTTTGGGTGTCTTACGACCGGAACATGATACACATGATCGAATCCAGTTATCTATATCCTTACGCATACCTTTCCAAAAGTACCTTTGTCTGATTTTAGCATACGTTTATGAAATCCAAAATGAGCAGCTGAAAGGTCATCATGATTAGCAAGCAATATCGTATCGATGTAATCACTTGGTATATATACAATTGAACTATTGTCTTTTCTGGCATGTGACGTTTGGCTGGCGTTTGCCATACATGGTACAATGCACCTTCATGAAGAAAATAATGTTCAGCTTCAAAATAAGTTTACGAGCCTGTTTTTTCATCATCAGGCAAGTCATCCACTTTCAAGATATCTAATCATCTTGGATTGCAAAACATCGTTTCTTTGCGACTGTTTTAAGTTCGCAATGTTGACATCTTCATGATGTGAGGTACATTATTATGCAATTTGTCATCATGTCGATTACACAAGCGTTTAGCTCTTTGAAATCTTGAGTTTCTTATAGTGCTCACGTGAGGTTTCGAGTTACAGGGAACGAAACAATCATCTAATGTTCCAAAATCAAACTGAATCCACTTATCGTTGAGTGTTTCATGTTCATGTTCACTACCTTCCATAACCTTTTTCTTGTCTGGTACATTTAGCTGGTTTTCTGACATAAGTTTAGATTGAACTGACGCATTGTCATGCATTCTACTTGTGTCAACATTTGCGTTCGCTTTTCCTGGCCTATGTACTATTTCAAAGTCATAAGCTTGTAAACAAAGAGCCCATCGAACAATTCTACCTGTGGTTGGTTTTTGATTGAATAACCAACAAAGTGCACTATGATCAGTCACAATTTGGAATTTTGATCCATGAAGTAAGTAGGAAGAATATTTCTTTACTCCTTCTACAACTGCCAATGCTTCTAGTTCAGTTATAGAGTAGTTTTTTCGGACTTACATGTACTCAGACTTCGACCACCATAAGCGATGACTTTTTCTGCACTGTCTTGGATTTGAGATAAGATATACGCCAGACCAGTAACAGAAGCGTCAGTTTGAAGGATGAATCTTGTACCATCAAACTTAGGGTAGGCCAAAATAGGTGGTTTGACAAGTTTCTGTTTAAGTGCTTCAAAAGAGTGTTTACATTCATTTGACCACACAAACGAGGTATTCTTCCTCATTAGATTTGTCAATGGTTCTGTTATCTGACTATATTTGTGAATATATCTCCTGTAATATACAGTTATTCACAGAAAGGATCTTACTTGAGACACATTCGTTGGCACTGGGTAATTTTGTACAATGCTGGTTTTGTCTGGATCAGTGGCTACGCCTTCTTGTGATATAATATGACCCAAGTAACGTACCTTATTGTTTCCAAAAGTACATTTTTTTGGTTTAAGTTTCAGGCCGGCACTTCTAAATCTGCCAAGAACTTGTTGCAAATGCACCAGGTGATCTTTGAATGTCCTTGAAATTATAATAACATCATCAAGATAAATTAATGCAATTTTCCAATGTAATCCTCTAAGGATTTCGTGCATAACACATTGGAAAGTACTTGGGGCACCGTGGAGACCAAAAGGAAGAACATTAAATTCATATTGACCCTCTTGTGTCACAAATGCAGTTTTGCACTTACTTTCCTCTTCGAGTCCCTGTTGCCAATAACCTGAGGCCATATCTAGTGTTGAAAAGTAATGTGGTTGTGAATCTCCCAAACTACATGTATCTAGAGAATCGAGAATGTTGGGAAGGAAAATTATCCCGATCACTGATCTTGTTAATTGGTCTAAAATCAATACAAAATCGAAAATCATTCGACCCTTTTCTTTCTCACTAAGACAATACTGCTAGACCAAGGTGAAGTAGAAGGCGATATTATCTTGTCCTTCAACATTTGTTGGATCTGATCTCTAATAATTTGTCGTAGGTGTGGAGGATGTCTATACGGACGAGATCTTATTGGACGATGATCACCGGTATCTATACAATGTTTTATACCAGAATAGTGTCCTAACGGGCTACCTGAAGTTTGGAAAACATCGGTAAATTCTGTGAGTACTGTTTGTAGCTGTTCTTTTTGCTCTTCGGACATGTGCAGATGTTCGTTCTGAATGTTCACTTGATCAAGAATTTCTTTTGTTTGAGAAGCAGTGGAAGTTTGTTGTGAATCATTTTCCTTGATCGTGACGTTCGAACACATCTCACTGGGTCTATCAACTGTAAATTCGAAAAATTGAATGTCATGATCATTAACTATAGTGAAAGTGCCAATCTTCGTCCTTGGATACACTTCAATGACACTATCGGTAGGGTTGAGCAACATAACCGTAATTCTAGTGTTACCCTTATGCATTCTAGTAGTGGATACAGCATGTGCTAGATGTAAACCAAGACTATCAACTGTACGAGTAGACTGACATGTACCTACACGAGTCCTGTAGGTAATTTGGTTTTATTCTAGCTTCGAATATGGATTGAGTTTTTTGGAGGAATTTGAATTCTATAAGTTGAACGGATTTGGTGTTTACATTCAAGTTTGAGTTTGTTGGACCCAAAATTCATAGTGGCATTCTGATCAACCAAAACTCAGTACCAAGAATAAGCTCACGATCAAGATTACTAGTTATGTACATGGGAATCTGAAACACAATACCTGCTATAGTAAGTGGAATATCAGCTACTCCAACTATGGTAAGACAAGTTCCATTGGCTGTTACTGCTTGGGAAAATTCAGACTTGTTTATCTTACTCAGAGCACAAGTATTTGATTTTTGAAAACATTTTCACTTATTAAATTGATTGTAGCTCCAGAATCTATAAGACAAGACAATTCTCTCGAGTCAAGTTTAACATCAATACAACAACCTTGCATCGTTATGTCTACTGTTTGGAATCTCGAACTATCCCTTCACCTATTTCTTTAGCATAGACACGGTTACGCTGGGTATCAGCAAGTATAGGCGGGGATTTTAGTTTAAACGATACCCTTCAATGTGGAATTTAGAATAACATTCAAACGGTCTATGTCCAGATCTACCGCATCTATAACAGATTGATCTGTTCTGTCGTGGAGGAAATTGGACTGCGAACTGTTATCATACTCTGGTCTGTTGTGGGCATACTGTTTTGTTTGTTAAATTGGCCCTATTTTGTTGAGAATTCGACCTATGATTCGCAATCTCATCAACCTTTGTCTTTTTGTGCTACTACTCTGGGCTAATAGCTGGATAGCATTCACACTCAAATCGTCTTTATGTGGAACGGAAGGTTGGTCATGCTGTACTACATACTGTACCTGAGCTGTATGAACACTTGGGGTTGCCAGTGATTCGGCCACGATTTCAGCTAAACGAGCAAAATGAAGTGCACGGTCTAAAGACTCTGGTCTTTTGAAATGACAAAAGCTCGAGAATATGGTTGCAAACCCCTAATGAAATGAGTAAGCTTTTCTTGATCGGATTTTGTAATTTGTGACTCAGCGAAGAAATATCTGAAAAATAATCATCTAATGATTCTGACTTCGCTTAGTACGAGCTGACAGTTTGGTTTCATTAACCCATTTCTGATTTTTGCCTTGGAAATTTTCAATCAAGACACTCTTGAGATGTTCATATGTGTCTTTTTTTGCTATCTTCAAGAGTAGAAATCCAAATAGCTGCATTACCTTTGAGTCTTAAGCTTAAAGCTAGGTGCATTTTATTCGGGGCATTACCAACCACTGTCTCAAAGAAATACATCTACGCAGATGACATAGCACTCCTAACCTCTGCAAAAAACTTTAACAAGCTTGAAACAACGCTTGGCACCGATATGGAATCCTTAAGCCGTTACTTCAAAAACTGGAGACTCCGACTTAGCATCACCAAAACTGTTTAGCAACTAGACTGGCTAACTACAAAATCAAAGTCGTTTGCAATGGCACAACCATCCCGTATGATGATTTCCAACGCTCGCAACTGTCTCATTAGACAACTAGCAGGCCTTTCCTGGGGCGCAGACTACAACGTTATTCAAATCTCAGCAATAGCTTTAGTATACTCTGTTGCAGAGTACTGTGCACCGGTATGGGCAAAGAGCACCCACACCAGCAAGATTGACGTAGCCCTTAACAACACCATGCGCATCATCTCAGGATGTATCAGATCAACTCCCACTCAATACCTTCCAGTAGTCAGTGGAATTGCTCGTTATGAAGTGAGACGACAGCAGCAATGCCTTGCTCTTGCGCGACGTGCCACTGGGTGTGACTCCGATCTGCATCATCAACTGTTGACAAACACCAATCAAAAACCCCCACCACAACTGCGACTGCCATCAATAAATCCTTTCCATGAACAAGCCCACAAACTGCTAGTAATTAGCACCGGATCGCACCCAAAGACTTGGGCACTAAACACGTGGCGGAATATGTGGCAAGAATCAGAATCCAGGACGTGGATATTTAACTACATTTCCTCACCTTGTACCAACCCACCAGGATGCAATCTACATCGCCACTGCTGGGTCAAACTTAACAGACTAAGAACTGGCTATGGCCGATTTGGACATAACATGCTCCGCATGGGACTAAGTGACAACGCTAACTGTACCTGTGGTCATGATGACCAGACTGTACATCACATCGTTCATGACTGTATTATTTACAGATGTGATGGAAATTGAACTGAACTTGACCAGTCTGCATTAAACTGGATCCATAACCTAACCTTGTCATGTTAACTTTGTATGAACCATACGATAAATAAACAAATAAAGCAGTCCACAGCACAAATCAGATGATGTTCTATCTACCCAATATAACTGTATGCAAGTTAAGTATAATTATATCTCCCTGGCCCCACTTGTACAAGTATACAGAACATTATTATAGCTTTGTTTTGGGGGAAGCAGCAAAATGTACTATCATGGTAACAATTAGATACATGCAGACTTTGCAGACAGCTGACTCCAAGTTGTATGTTTGTAGAAAAGCAAAATTTCAAACAAATTTACCTGAAAATTCAAAATCGATGGGCCTTGAAGAGCAAGGCCCTAAGTTCTAAAACTTTGACACTCATGGCCAAGGCCAAGGCCCTAAAATCAAACCTTAACCCTAACTCCCTAGACAACAAAGGCAGTTGGAGTATTTTTAAGGATTTTTATTGTTCACTAACAATGCTTAGGGAGTTAGGGTTAAGGCAGTCTTAAGGCCAAGGCTCAGCATCAAGGCACTACATTGTACATCACTGGTGCTGTATACATGATGCACATACAGAGTGTGCACTTTAGGGTACAAGTACGACAGCATCCATCTATAAACCAATGAGTATTATTTTGCCTCTGAACGTCAGTACATAAAGTCTATTGGTTAATCCATGCCATTTGATTGGAAGGGTATATCGGTCAAGTACCTGTCTACCTTCGGCTGTTTGATGATGGTGTGGGCTCCAGCCTTCTCAATGTCAATGTCAATGTCAGCCAGGCGTCCCTTCTTGGATTTATTGGCACCTGTCACAATAAAGGGAACCGTTTGTGTTCTCAATGAGAATGCCTTTGGGCAACCTAAAACAAACCCACTTCAAGAATAAAAGCAACCATTTTAGGAACAAGGGCCAATGTCATGGTACAGCCAAGCTTTTGAGAAGCCCGGCCAGGACCAGGCTTTTTCCTAGCCTACTGGCCTATATAATGAGTTCTGCTTGCCTGGGCTAGGCCCTCCAGAAGCCCAGGTTATTTTGATTGGCAGGTACTGTATTTTTACATGATTAGGACTCAAAAAAAGGCAATTAGGAGGCCAGGTAGCCTAGGCCTGGCTGGGCTTCTCAAAGGCTTGGCAAATTTTAGTCTTATAATTATTTATTTTTTAAAATAAATAAATAAAATAAATCAATCAATAAATGAATCAATTAATCAAACAATCAGATAGAAAAGTAAATATAGTTATATAAAAATAAAGGTCTCTAACCTCTCACAGCGAAAAATTTCCCATTAGACATGTACCACGGATAGCCACTGTGCGCCACGAAACGTAGCGCGGTGCTGATTGGTCGGCTCCTGAGCTCGTGACGTCACAGACGTCACAGTATCCGTGACGCGTATGACGTCATATAATGAGGTGCTGCGTGGCCCCCGTTACGCGGCCGCTCCGTGCCATTGATTTTAAATACTCTTTCAGTGTGAAATATATATATATCATTGAATGTTACCCAAATATCTAAAACACACTGCGTACAATATTATTTCAACTTTCATAACTCTTTGAAACTGAGTGCAGCACAAATACTTAATTTAACCCTAAAACCCCCTCTTTAAAAAATCTACTATTCAGCAATTCTTAAGAAAGCAGTAATTTTGCATTGCTCGTGTGACCACTTGATTTTGTCAAAAGAGAGCACAATATCATATTAACGCTGATTACTGACCAGAATGTTTTTTCCTGTAGTGTCGGCAATAATCCTTGATTGTTGTCCATTTTCGCTCCTGCAGGACAGGGTGTTGATCCTGTAACTGTTGTATTTCAACTTTTTCTGGGGATGCGAACCTTCAGGATGTCTGATATTGATTTGACAGCCTGTGTTTCCTCTTTAGTCCAACGTCGTTTGGTTTCTTTTCCTGTAAGAATTGTTTAAAATGTTATTATAGGTTTACAAACCTTTCAAAGCATACTTGGGCTTGGCAAAAGAAATTGGTCAAGTGTGAAAAGTTTTATACTGTAAGAATGACAATGCCCGTTGAAGAGGGACGGGGACAAAATTTTCAGTTTCTTAAACAAAACAAGGTATTTTATTAAATTTATATTTACAAAAGCATGTTTAATAAATGTATATTTACAAATGATTTGATTAAGTTTATATTTACAAAGTATTTGTAGATAGAACAATGTAACCTAATACTCGATGCCGGCTTGAGAGAATTACATTATATGTACACACTGATCATTCCAAAATCTTAAATAGTCACGTGATACTGATGATAGGTTTTGAATTATTGAACAGTGTCCTTTATTACCTTAAATATAAAATAGTTCATGATAAACAAAACCTTAGTTTATTAAATATTCCCTAGGAGACCCTCCACCATTATGTCTGATTATGTCCGTTTTCTGCCAATAAGTTTGTATGCCTTGTAATCGCGGCTGGTCCGAATCCTATACTGTGGACTCTTTGCTCCTTATTCAAGGTAGGTACCGTATGACGGACAGCTTATGACGTCGGCAAGGATTCTTTTGTTCATGTATATTAGGCCATGGTTTCTTCTGTGGGATTTCAGAGTAGAGTACTGTGTTGCTGCCAACCGTCTCAACAACGACGAACCCTCTTTGGCTTCTTCTCGGCTCTGATTAGCCGAGACTGGGGGAAATTTGCTGTTTGTGGCACCCGATATCGTGCCACAAGGATTTGGCAAATGGCCGTTTGGTTCGGGGTTTGTAGGTTTAGGATCGTACTAGAAGCACACTTCAAAACACGTCTTTCTCTCACTGATCTATTTCCGTTCTCCCTATTTTACCCACTCTTACTTCTCAAACCACTTTCGATTTTCACTCACTCTTCAATGCAATCGAACTGAAATCAATAATCTTAATCTATAAACTTTACATTACAAAGAACGAGATAGACACACAGCATTTCCTTCACTTATGTTTTTTTGTTATCAACATCAGTCTAAATTTAAATATACTTGGGTGATCCTAGTGTCAAGATATTTCCCGATCCTGAACTCATGGTCACTTTGGCCGTCCAAAGTTTTCAACATTTTTAAGGTCGTACAGAGAGTACTACTTTTCAAGACCCCCCCCCCCCTCCCCCAAAAGTAGTACTTTTCAACATTTTTTTTTCAATGTTGATGCGCATGTTTTATATAACATTTTACATGTATGCTGCACTGACTATCTAGGCAGGTCACACAAATTTTAATATTGTGCGTAAATCATTTCAAATGGATCTTAACTTGAATGGCTTGATGAAAGAAACACAAATCTGAAGAAAAAAATTGAAATCGGACCTACTGTTCTTGAGTTATGGCAAATTAATGAGGTCAAATTTAAATAGCGGTTTTAGCCATTTTGGTCAAAAAAAGAGGAAATTTGAATATTTTACATTTTTACTTTTATATTTCAACATCAATTAGCAGATTTGGTCAATCAAGTTTTAAATTTTACCAATATTTGGGCAGGGAAAGTAATCCCCAAAACAAATAATGCCACATTTCTTTTTAGTTTTGGACATAGGGCTCGTTAAATATGGTCCATTATGCTATGGTCCTATCACGGGACAAGATGGATTTCGTGAAAAATGACTAAGTCCAACTAATTTATTGTGCATGACCCCCCCATGCAGTATGAAAAACAACGTACATTTTTTTCTGATTTTTTTTCCTCGTTTAATCTTATTTTCTGTGTTGAACTAGGATATATTTTACAAGATTGCAAGTAATTAAGTAACTGCACACTTAAAAACAAGAAACTAACATGGAAGTCGATATTCTGAGAGCAGAAGCTCGAGTTCATCGCTGCTCCATCCCGACACGCGCTCGACCGCGTTACAAAAATCCAACTCGTCGTCGTGGTCAGTGGTTTCCGAAACTGATTTCGTAGCGTTCTTCATTGATTTTCTTTACAAACTAAAAAGTAAAATAAAGTTCAACTCCTCTACTTTAACATAAATATTCCGAAATTTTATATTTCGAGGTATTTTTGGGGAAAAACATTAATTCCTTATCAAATCGTCATTTGCCATTCCGGGACGCCATTTTGAAAATTCTCGGACCATACCCATGAAAGCTTGGACTTTTCCGAGTCTATTTTTAGATTCTGGATCGCTTACGTTGACAGGAACGCATCGGAATCTACAATTTTGCGAGCGCTATCGGTGGACCAAAATCGCCCGGTGCTGAATGTCCCTCAACGATAAACGGCGCTTCCGCGATTCACGGTCGATCGGAGGTGTTTTTCAAATGGTGTTTAGTACAAGATTTTCGGACCCAATCAACCCCCAAAACACACGATGGAATGATAAAACAACACACATCACTATACTGGTATTAAAAAAACCCAATTATATAATTTTCCTTCGCTGATTGTACGGTACAAAATCAACATTTTATTCACCATTTAAAGTCGTACGCGGCCTCTGACCCCCCTCCCTCCCGTCGTACGCTTTGTACGACCATTAAAGTGTTGAAAACTTTGGACGAACTGGGTGCATTTTAGCACGTTGACTACAACCATGGTTTTGATGACAAATCTATACTAACTGCTGTTGCAAGCTGCACTGTCACATAGATGGTTGCTAAAGACGCTAGCTGCATGCTGCACTTAACAAAAGGTTGCTAATGACGCTAGCTGCTTGCTGCACTTCACAAAGGGTTACTAGGATGCACAAGTGATTAATCTAATGGCCTATTGTGTATTGTGATGATGTAACTTTATGTCAAACTTTTGAGACTTTTCCATAGCAAAAACAGGGGTGTTTTATAAAACTTCTCACACCTAGCTTTTCTAACTTCTATACCATTGGTGCCTATAATTAACAAAAGAGTTGGGTTCCTAACTCGACACAATACAAAGTTGGTGACGAAACTCATGGCCTAATCTATTTTCTAAAGAGGGGTATTCAATTTTAAATCAGGCCACTGATTGGGAGGGACAGTGTACTTACATTAAAAACCAAGGGGGTAAATAAATAATTGTTATCTAGATGGTTGGACCAATAGTAAACATATGACATATACATCCCAAAGAAATCAGTGATATAAATCTGCCACAGATAGGATTTTGTGTGATGGCTACATGTACAAAAAGGTGTCTCTTTCAAAATGAGCAATACTGAGATCTGAGGCGGATTGCGATAACAAAGTCTATAGATTCAGTGCTATGTGGTTTTTGGGGGGTAAAACATGCAATCTACGTTTTTTGTACACTCTGTATCCTAGCGTTTATGTGAAACATAACGATAGGATCATCCTAGCTAGCCCCACCAGCGTGGCACGGGCCTGGATCCTTAAGGATGCAGGTCCGTGCCACACTGGTGGGGCAAGAACTATGCCTAACTGCCTGGCCCTATCCCCAGTTGTTCTGAAAAGAACAGGTTGTGGCAGACTCACCCAGTGCAGTTGACTGTGTTGGAACTTCTTTATCGTCCATATTCTAAACAGCAGTATAGTAGTAGGGTGAATGGAAGCCCGACTGGCTGGCACACCTCGATATCGAATGATTTTGCCTTCAATATAAGTACTTACATGTATAAGTACACCTCCAGTCGATTTGCCAAATTTCAAAAGACGCGACCTTGTTTAAAGTTGGTGAAACAACACCAATAGAGGGCGCTATACAGAGCAGAAAAAAGGCGCATGCGCGCAAACCTCTTGTCGCTCTGCCTACAGCGGTGAAGTATACCCGGTGATAATTACATTCAAACAAGCCCTGGGCGCATTTCCTGCCAGGCTAGGGTATGACGTAATAAAAAATACCCAGTGTGCATTGCGATTAATGCGTCCTTCCCAACACAATGGCTGCGTACGGCAAAGATGATTTCATCTTCAGCGGCTTCGATGATTATCATTTCAGCGACTTTAGCGATTTTTCCGATGATAATAATTTTCTGAGTCTCAGCAAAGTGAATAGATTTGTCTGGATACCAACAATGACAAAAGATAACACAAATATCCAATGTTTTCTTGTGAAATGCACAAACTCGCAAAAATTTGTCAAATTTCAGCTGATTTTATGACTTAAAACAGGACACGGAACCGACCGCATGTACTAGCGTGTATCACAGTGTCGCTTCGCCCCAAAGTTTTGGACAATAACAACGTAATACAATTGACTTTGCATCGCCCCAAAATAATGAGTCAATGACCAAACCGAAGTCGAAATGCAGAAAGTCAGGATTGGCAGTTAAAAGATCCCAAAGAAACATACCTCGGATTAACTACGAAAACCAGTGTGCTGAAAGGTATATCATTATTTGTGTTCAGATAACAAGAGTTGTAGAATATTTACAGCAGGCCTGCGATTTCTCAGGATTTTTCCTGATTTCAGGATTGTTTAAAAACTTCCTTTGCCTCAGAATTTTCAGGAAAGAAGAGTAGTGTTATGAAACTACTTCTTGAATGTAGCGCAGTAATGTTTTGCATAGTAATTAGGGTGATTAGACTTTATATACTTGGGCACAGCTTTTGAATGATCAGTAGCTGTCGGGCTGACCTAGGCGTAGGTGCCGCCACCCATTCATTTTGTTGGTATGTGAGTTTATTTACGTTAATAATAAATTATTGTTGTAAAGCTTATTTTGTATACTTAGTAATTTATTTGAGTCAGATTGTTCCCGGTTTGGCTAGTTTAAAGCCATAACATGGTTTTTGCTGGACATTTCTCAAATTCCGCACATTCCAACATATAGGGGTAAGCTTATTTTATTTGTATTGTTTAAACCTTGTTTTTTATTCCGGCGTTTGATTATTCTGTTATCATTATTGTGTTTGCTTAATGTGAATGTGTAATCATGAAATAAGGTAATTTCTTGGCTGTCGTGTCAAACTGAAATGGGAGAACCTGGATACATAGTTGAAAGTCAAAAAGAAACAGTCATGTCGAAATACGAAGGTCATTTTAAAGATAATTATTCGGGCCTCCCAACTGAAAATTTGGATTTGTTCCTCAGTAGGTTTGAACTTAATGCCAAACTGTAGGTCAGCAGTGTAAAATACTGTTGAATTAAATTGGTGCGAGCACTGAGCCCTGCGGGACCCCGTTTTTCAGGAAGCATTTTTTACTGGTTTCTTCGCCAACCGTCATTGTAAAGCTTCTGCAGGTGATCATTGTCATGAGAAAGTTTACTAAGGTTTTATCAGGTATGATTTTGTGTAGTTTTAGGGCAAGACCTTTATGCCATACCGTGTCATTATGCTGCTGATAGATCGACCAGT
>CM055817.1:42775017-42788412 GCA_029582265.1 Zoroaster sp. YZ-2022
AAGCCCACCCGTATTACCGATACCTCTGCTACACTTATTGATAACATTTTATAAATAAAAATAAGGCTTTTTTATTTCCTTTGAAGGTCAACAGACAGCCCCCACAACAAACAACAATCCCTTGGACAAAGGAAGAAAAAGCAGTCGTCACTAAGGAACTTGACAGGTTTATTAAAACGAGAAAGATTCCTGGCAAAGCAGCGTGTGAAAAATGCAAGCTCAGTGCTGGGAAAATTTTACGGAGAAGAGAATGGAAGGCAATACAATATTGTGTAAAGAACATTATCAGTAAAAAAAAATCCTACTGCCCAAAGGTTAAAGGACTCAAGTGAAAAATATAAAATAGAGATAGAGATATCTCTATTAACAATAGAGATATCTCTATTAACAATAGAGATATCTCTATTAACAATAGAAATATCTCTATTCCGTTTCCGGTTTAATGCGCCGTGTCAACGGGAGGTCAATGAATTCTTAACATACCTATTTTCTCACAAAACTAAGGGGTCGCAACTTTTCGCCGATACGTTTTAGGTGATATCGGTTCAAAAACAATTTATTGTGCTGGCCGCATGAGGGCGTTATACCCATTGGGCGTCCATTTTAGTACTTTATTGCATTGTTGATGTCTACGAATTTACATGTTCCGAATTTAGCTTCACCTTTGCTTTTTTACTGTAGTCAATAGGCCACCATTTTTACCACTTGCAAAAAGGGGGTGATCATAATGTGCAGTTGGCGTACCTAGACATTTTCATTTTGGAGGGCAAGCGCGGGCAAATAATTGGCGGGTGTACTTCACGTATGCATTCACAGTGCATTTTCAGATCTCATTTGGGGACAAGAGGGAGGGGCCTCCTGCCCCCGCTACGCCACTGTAATTGTGCCTCCTTTAACTTGTCCATTATGTGGATTTGAGCCCTGATTTTAGCGTTTTCTTTTTGTGAAATAATATGTGTCTAGTTATAATATTCCATGACTATAAAACTGAAAGGAAATACAGAATTAAACTTAAGACAAAATCAGATAACGTACAAAATGTGTTGGGAAAATTATTATTTTTAAGAATTATTAATGACATTTCACTCCGGGAAAATTGTGTGTCCAGTTTCGGTGAGGTTCATCCTCCGCCAACGACCACAGTCAGTGTGAGGGTGTGCCTGATGGTGAATGTTTAATTTTTACAAAAATCAACGCTAGTTTACAAATTAATAGTCAGTGTTAAATTGACCTTCATTCCTATATAATAAATAAACCTTTAAAACGTGATATCATGGCTTGAAAGATGCAGAGCAAGCAATTTGTGTTTTTGGTGATGAAGCCCAAACAGATCAAGGGACGCTGTACGGTATTGACTCTGACGACCGAAACATTGTACATGGGAGGGGAAATGTTTTATTTACCAATGGATTTAGCATATCCCATCCAGATTTATAGCTATATTTATATATTTTTGTCCCAATTTATGATTTCTTACTTATTTTAAACAATTCATACATCTGTCCTTATACTTAAAACCATGTAATGACTGGGGAGGAGACGGTGGAGTGGCATGATGTGAATTTATAGTTGTCGTTATGTGGTTTTAGTTGACTTAATTATACCTTTTTTGGAGTCTAAACCTTTTGATTAAAAAAACAACTAAAAAGGATGAGGGAATTACACATTACACTTTATTTGCCCTAAACAATTCTATATTTCAACAAAAGTGCATTTTACAAAAAAACCTCCAAAAAGTTAATCCAAACCCACTCATAAGTACCACATCTAGGTGGTGGTAAAAAAAAAAATAATAATAATAATAAATAAAATAAAATAAAACTAGAGCTTAAGTGTTTGTTGGAACAAACACACGGTGTTCGAGTCCACTTCCGGTTCAATCAAATTATCATCGATGATGTCAATATCATATTTTGCAAAGGTGTATACATCTTTTATTATAACAATGTCAATTTCATATTAAAAAATATATCAATTTTGCATCAGAATGTGTTGACTTTGGACTTCCTGTTTGGACCGGAAGTAAAGGTCAGAACAGGTAATTTGAAGGTCATATGACACAATGAAACTTCCTCATGATCATGAAAAAATTACGTTAGTACTTGCTTTGGTTCAATTTCTGAGATTGGAAAATAATACCTTTTTAAAAATGCCACAAGTACATGTACATTTGTATACAAGAAATTACTAAAATTAATATCAGCGTAACTTTGTTTTACGATTCAAAAGAACACTTCCAATATTACTCAAAATAACTGACATCCAAAACAACATATTGGTGTATGTTTTTACTTTGTTTTCATATTCCTTGTTATTTTAAACCATTTACATAATAACTCAACAGATTTTAAATTACTGACATTATTATCAGAAGTGTCCTTAACAGAGAATTATCATAAAAAATAGTTTTTGGTTAAGGTATAATAATAGCAGGTAATATCGTAAGAACAGGTTTTTTGTATAAGTTTAAACATGAACAATAACATTCAATTATCAAGAAAAAACATTCAATTTTCTCAAGAAAATGTACATTGTAAATAAGAAATTACTGAAATATTATCAGAAGTGTCCTTAATAGATAATGATCTTAAGAAAAAAAAATTGTAAAAGTTTAAGGACCTCATCTAAAGCAAATGAATGAAAAGGAATTTAAAAAAAGTTGAATACTTGTATTTGCCTTGGATGTCTTACCTCATCATTGTCATTTTCTTTTTAATTATGGCTTTATGTCATTCTTCTTTTTATTATTAAATAAACACTTTTCGTTCTGATATTTGACCGGGACTTGAACAATAACAATAACTGTCTCTATGAATGTATGACGTGATGCAATTCGACCTGTTGTTAATGCCGACTACCGTCCAAGTCATTTTACACTTAAGCATTTCCACGCGTAAGCATTATTGGTATAGTAATCATGCAGGTTTATTTCACACGTGATAGAAAAAAAAATTAAATAGAACCAATGGGTCTTTTAGGATTATTAGGAGGCATACTTCTAAGCGCAAGATTTCAATGACAGTCAAAGTCTGCGTTTGAAAAGACATTTCTAGAGGGTGCTACAAGGCGTATTTATTGGTGTCATCATGTCCGTGTAAAAGTTTCAGCGGGTTTCCGTTGTCCTGTCTTTATAATTGGCTAAAGATTGTGATTTTCATGTCATATCATTTAAAGCAAATAAATTAAGAGCAATAAAAAAGAATTTGTGTCGGAATAGATTCAATGTTGATCTTTTTCCAGGTGCCCAGGTGGACATCTCTCGGTGAAGCCTCCTCTTCCATTCCATTTCCACTATTAAAAAAATCATACCTTTTGAAGTATACAATGGATTTTCCCAATCTATACCTCATATGAAAGGTCTTGGAGTACAAAACAAGTAATGCACAGACATGACCCCAATTTGGAAATTTCAAAAATTCATATCTTAAAAAAGTACTTATCACTACAATTTGTACAGCATCTTCTAGACCAATATGTTGGCTAAAACCTTTACACGGACATAACAACCGTTTGATTTTGTCTTCTAGTCAAAAACGGAGGTGACCCACATTCAGTTTATGTTCACCATTGTGCGGTAGCAATTCTAACTATAGAGGGCGCTATACAACTTTAGTGGTCTTTACAATCAGTGCAGAAATGAATTCGTCTTACTCCTGGCTCCTATGCCAAGTTTAGCGTGAAGTTTCCCGTTACACTATTCTGATTGCTTAAAACACTTCATGTATTTGAGTCATTTTCTTAATATGTGTATAATATCAGAGATTTTTAAAGTATTTGACCTTTTGTGCATAAGTATTTAAAAATGTTTTTCTTTATTTGAAAATAAATCACTATATTGATGTAAAAAATAAAACATATTTCCGTAGCATCGTTGTTCATTATGTCAGTCCTAATAATTCAGTGTTGCACACGTGTTGTAAACGCATACGTGTTGTAAACGCACTATAGCTGAAGTTGTGACGTCATGATGACATGAAATATTTAACTTAAATACTCAAAATCGAAGTTTCAAAGTTTATATCGTGAAATATGGAAATCGTTGATGATTATGATGTGTTTGAGCAAATTTCTACTAATTTGTGTATGAATGCAAAGAATGAAAAGTACTTGACATTTGGATACAGTAATTTTTACGGACTTGATTGATATTTTAAGTTTAAAATCTACATTTATGTTAGAAATAAAACACATTTCTGTTATTGCCTCGTTGAGATCGGTTTTACATTTTTTACATTTTATAAATTTGAAAACACACGGCCATACAAAATCGTTCAATGTTTGTAAACAAAACAAAGGTCTCTAATTTTCTAACACAGAAAGGAAATCTTTGTTTTTAAGTGATACGGTAAAACAGTTATTTTTTTTACATGTATACACAGTGTATAGTTACTACTAGCTGATTTGAATACTGTTATTGACATTTTTACAATCAATTACAATGGTATGACGTCAGACATTTGGACTGAATAATAATAGAGGGCAGTATATCGTTTGGAAGTTTGTTTGGAACATATGGTCGTAAACCCAGTCTTTTACACTTTGTGTTGTTCGTTATTAGTTGGAGGGGAACTATCTATCCATCGTTTACTAAACGTATATAGGTAGAGTAGAATAAATAAACGAAGGTATGAAACGATTGTGAGTAGCTGTTGAGAGTAGTGAACGTTTTTCATGAAAAAAAATGTAGTTTTTAGTGTTATGCATGTCAGTAAGTAAAGTGTCGTGTATTTTATTTTAAATGATTGTGTATAAAAACGTTTGAAGGGATACACGATAATATAATTTTTGTTGGGCTCCAAGTTAACTTAATTGAGAGTAACTCAGTACAGTACTGTAGGACTAGGATAGGAGACAGGACAGAGTCAGAGACTGTTCGAATCCGACTGTCATTGCTCTATAGCTCTATCTATGTGTCGTTATAGTGCATGGTGACATAGTCACACAAGTTAATAAAAATAGTATTGTCATTATTTGTAACTTGCTGCATATCTGACAACCTATCTCCTAGTCCTCCTAGTACTAGTAGTACAGTAGTAGTAATTCGAGTAAATCAAAATGCATGTAGCTCTGATTGAACCCTTTGCTTTACTCTGTGACCACTACACCGTCACTGTCAATACTAGTGTCATAGTGTAATGGAGTTAAAAAATAAAGGGTTCAAACAGAGCTAATATGCATGCAACTTTTTTGTAATGACTTAATGTTCTTCTTTTGTAGTAGGCCTACTAGTACTAGTAGTAGTAGTGCATGCAAAAAAGGTTTGTTTTAAATCGAGTTGATTGGTAGGAAAGTACTCCCTTTCCTCCATGGCATGTTATTGTGCATCGATTATGGCTTGTAAAGATGCATCGGTAAAATTTTTTCCCCTAAATACAGAATTTTATGAGTGAATTTTTTTAGAGAGTATCAGCCGCTCTAATGAAAATTGTTTGTACTTCTTTTGGCAGGCAACATTAAAAAATACAAAACTTTTGTTATTATAAATATAATACATAGCATAGGATTGGTTAGGTTTTAGGTGACATCATGGAGTCACAATGAGAGACAGATCAAAGGTTTCAACTCCCATGTCATTATGTTAATGAGGAATTTGAAAATATAAAGAGGGCACTAGGAGCACTAATTAGGATCAAAACCGCAGACAGAAGCTGCAGTGCATTATGGAGAAGCGTGCGCATGTGTAGATATGTTTTATGCATCAAAACGTTTGGGAAAACTTTGGATTAAAATTACTTTTTAGATCACAAATATTTTTCTGCTTGAATTTGTAAAAACTTTGTCAGCAGTAATGCCAGCATCCACCATTTAATTTGCATAAGTTACATGTATGGCAGGCGATTTAAATTCATTTTCAGTGTCAACATTCTAGACATCCTTTTAAAACTTTAATGTAAGCTGAAGCTAGTCAGGGCGATACATTTTTGCTGACGATTGATGTGAAAGCACTGTTTTGGGTATTTGTAACTGATGATTTTGCAGTGCTATAAGACCATTATACTGGCATGCAATCAGAGGCAATGCAGAACTCACAACTTGTGTGCAACTTGTCATGATCATATGATTGTCCTTTTCTTTTGAGGCTTGCAGCCAACAAAGAATATTATATTGGAGTCCCCATCAAAGTTTACTTAATAGTGATGTATCTTTCATTAAAGAATCAACTATGCCATTGAAGTGTGGTGTTAGATCATTCATAGTCATTGAATTTGTAAAATATGTACAACATTCATGTGAACCCACTGGTTAAAGGAACAATACATGATTGGTGTTGTGATGAGTGCATTAATTTTAATTTGAGTTTTCAAATTTAACATTTAAAAAGAAGTATTGAATATTGGATTTAATGTTTTAGGAAATCAATGAAGAGAATGGTTTGTGTTGTCATTTATTGTGTGCTTGTTCATATGGAGCTGATTTTAATTGTCGTAATAGCAAACAGTCTTTGTGTTTTTCAGTGTTTTCATATACAAATTTCTGAAACTGAAAGTGATGATTCTGATGAAAAGGTTGTTGAATTTATTGATCAGTATGTATCTTGTAAATTACCAGCAAAGGAAAAAGATGAAGAGCTGAATGAAATAATATCCAATGTTCAAATGCATAGCAGACGACATTCCAAAAGCTGCAAGAAAAAGGGAACAGAATGTAGATTAACTTCCCAAGACCCCCTTCTAAGAGAACATTTGTGATTAGACAAGAACCTGTACATAATAATGACAGAAAGAAACATCCTAGTGATATTGATATGTGTGAAAGTGAACAAGATGAAGATGATTTTAAAGGAGCAACTGATTTGTTAAAATCAGTACGTGAAGCAGTACTTGATGAAGAACACAAATATAAATCTGTAAATGAAATGTTTAAAGTGCTTGGAATAACTCAAGAAGATTTTGAGAAAGCAAACAAACTTATGAGTAAGAAAGTCAGTATTGTCTTGAAGCGCAATCCTCAGGATGTATGGGTAAACCAATATAATCCAGATTTATCACGAGCATGGAATGCTAATCTAGATATTCAATATATTACTGATATCTATGGATGTGTAGCATATGTTGTATCATATATGTCAAAGTCTGAACGTGAAATGGGATTATTGCTTGGTCAAGCACAAAGTGAAGCATTGAATGGTAATGTTGATGCCAAGCAAAGTATGAAGCAAATTGGACAAGTTTATTTACAAAATAGAGAAGTATCAGCACAAGAGGCATGCTTTCGAGTGTGTAATTTAAGGTTAAAAGAAGGCTCTAGAAAAGTGGAATTTATTCCATTAGGACAGAATCCTGTCAGAATGAGTTTACCGCTCAGATTGATTCAAAATAAATCAGACGATGATGATGAGAATGTATGGATGATCAGTAAATTAGATAGATATAAAGCAAGACCCAAATCAGATGAATTTGATGTAATGTGCTTAGCTACATTTTGCTCTGAATATAGAGTCTTGTCACGTACAGAAGCATTAAAGGTTCACAGTGGTAAAACATATCAACATGTTTATCAATTGCAAAACGGTTTAAGATACATACAAAAGCGTACTCGGACTGATGGTGCAGTTATTAAGTATCCAAGGTTTTCTGTCATGAAATGCCCAGAGAAATACTATCACAGTATTTTGCAACTATTCCTGCCACATCGGATTGAGGCTCAGTTGAAACCTCCTCAATTTGAAACATATGAAGAATTTTACAATGCTGGAAGTGTCAAGTTACATAAATCTAACATAGTGTCTGTGAAGTTTGTTATAGAAAGTAATCAGAAGAAATATGAAGCAAATGTTGAGTCTATGGATGATGCTGAAGAGTATTTAGCAAAGTTTGGTCCTCAAGAAGATGCATGGGCATTAATCTCTCCAGAGACTGAAACAGAAAGACATGAATGTAGAGATGCAAAAAGTCAAGTAGTACAGGAAAATGAAGATGAATGTGTTATCCCAGATTTGCAATCTAATAACAAAGAAAGTAGAACATATTGCATTGAATATAACAATGCCATAATCCCAAGACATGAAGCTCAATCGTTGATGAGGTCATTGAATGTCAAGCAGAGTCAAGTATTCTATAAGATTAGACAATGGTGTCTTGATAAAGTAAATGGCAAAAATCCTGAACCTTTTCATATGTTCATTACTGGAGGAGCTAGAACAGGCAAATCTCACTTGATTAAATGTATTTATAATGAAGCTGTACGTTTACTTAGCAGAATTAACCAAAATCCTGATGATGTCTCTGTATTGTTAACTGCACCTACTGGAGTTGCTGCATTTAATATCAATGGACTTACAATACATAGTGCTTTGTCAATCACTACTAATATGTCACTACCGTATCAACCTCTTGGTGAAGAAAAAATAAGTACTCTGCGAAGTAAACTTGAGCAATTGCAACTATTGATTATTGATGAAATTTCTATGGTTGATCATAAAATGCTGTGCTATATTCACGGACGATTAAGACAAATTAAGCAAACAAGAAGTCAGTGTGCCTTTGGTAATGTGAGTGTTATTGCAGTTGGTGATTTCTATCAACTTCCTCCAGTGAAAGGTAAATCATTGCATCACAATACAATAGGATCTAGTTTATGGCATGACAATTTTAAGAAAGTTGAGTTGAATGAAATTCTGAGGCAGAGAGATGATGTCAAGTTTACAGAGCTTTTGAATAAATTACGAGTAAAAACCAAAAATGATACTTTGTCAGATGAAGAAACAGCGATACTTAAAAGTTGTGAGACTGGACAGGATTTAGACGATGGTGTTCATATTTACCCTACAAACAAACAAGTTGATAAATATAATCTACAAAGAATGCATGAGAAGTGTCCAGATGCTATTTATATTGAAGCTAAGGACTATGAAAAAGATGGAAATGGTAAACTGAAACAAAGAGAAAAACCTTTGAAATCAACACGCTAATGTAGTTTGTGTCACTCGTTATTGGTTGGTGTTGGTGCTAGAGTTATGTTGACAAAAAATATAGATGTATCTGATGGACTTGTAAATGGAGCATTTGGAACAGTAAGTGGAATAGAGATGCTACCTGATCAATCTGGCCCTAAGTTTATTAATGTAACATTTGATAATAAGAATATTGGATCTAAACTCAGAAGAATTTCAGCATCATCCCTTAATGATAATTGTGTTGCGATTGAGGTACAAGAAGAACACATTGGAAAGAAATGTACCCGTAAACAATTTCCATTGAAACTTGCCTGGGCATGCACTGCACATAAAGTACAAGGTATGACAACTAGTAAAGCAGTAGTGTGTCTTGAACGAACATTTTCAGCAGGTCAAGCATATGTGAGTTTGAGTCGTGTGACATCACTTAAGGGTCTTGTTATTGAAGGCTTTGATGAGAAGTTGATATACTGTGACAAGTCAGTGGCAGAAGCTCTAAAGACAATGCCTGTAGTCAGTGGAATTGAGCAGTCAGTCATCAGTGATCAATGTCATACTATGAATGGTACAACCATCATACTGCATAATGTACAAGGCTTGGCAGCTCATTATATAGATTTGAAATGTCAAAGAGAAATGATGGAATCAGATTTTATCTGTCTAACAGAAACATGGATAGAGGCTAATCAGATGATTGATATTAATTTAGATGGTTTCAAGAGTTTCCACCAAATGAGAGAATTGTCATATGATGATACAATGAAGACCCTACAGCAGCAAAGTCATGGAGGTGTTGCAGTGTATGGCAAGAGATAAACATTTCAGTCGTTTGAATATTGGAGTACAAAATCTAGAATATGTTGCTTTTCATATAATTTCTCATATATCATGTGTAGTTGTAGTTATATATCGACCACCTTCGTATAAAATGAAAGACTTCATTGATAGTGTAAAAAAACTGATCTTTGAAATACATAAGGTTAGTAGCAGATGTATAGTGATAGGAGGTTTCAATGATAATATTTATGGTAATCATTCATGTATTGAGAAAATAATGTTAGAGCAAGGTTATAAACAATATGTAACAGATGCAACAACAGAGAATGGAACATTAATTGATCATGTATATGCCAGAGGTATAGATAATATTGTGACTACTGTGAGACCAACATATTATAGTTACCATGAAGCTGTAAAAATTGAGTTTTAACAAATTGTAATTCCGAATTTGAAAGTTGAGAAATATTGTGTCTTTATGTATATTATAATTGTATAATGTCCATAAATGTCGATTTATATTTTTGAAAGAAGAACAAAAAGTAATCTAAATTATTTTGTTTAATCATTAATAATAACTAGAGTGAAACCAATAGTAATAAAATAAATAAATAAAAGTGTAATAACAGTTTCAAACCCTGTGGTCAGGGACAGTAGTTGTACATGTAGTTCACAGTAGCTTTATAAAACAAATTCAATTACTCCCCTCATAAAAATAAAATAAAAATAAAAATTTGTTGTATTCATCTATTACCATCAAGAAAAATACTGGAAAAAATGAGTGGTCTAGCTTTATCAGGTCAGATTCTGCAATGACTTGAATGATTAATGGTAGATTGTCAATCGTGCCTTAAAACATGATCATGCCACACCTTGTCTTAAAGGACTGCACTGGCTGCCTCAATGGTACAGCACCTGGTTACCTATCATCCTGCCTTTCTCCCCAGCGGCCCGCATGCTCAAGCCTTTGCTCAATATGTGACAGTGACATACATGTAACTCGCCTCATGAAACCGAATTTTGCCAAGCTGCTCAAGTCTGCATCAAATCGTACCTTTTTCTAATTTTGCTCCTCAAACCTAGAATGCACTCACTGTCTCCATCAGAGAATCTGAGTCTTTAAGCATATTCGAAAAGTGTGTTAAGAATTATTTGTACCCAATCTAATGGTTTTTTTTTATGCCATTGTATTTTTGTCGTTTGTATTCATGTTTTTTTCTTTGTTTCCGTGCCTTGAGCGTCCAGCAGGGTGGATATGTGCGCGCTACAAATCTTTATTATTATTATTATTGTCATTTTGTTTTCTCTTTATGCGCTTTGTTCTTGATGTAGTGGCGCTTTATAAATGCTTTGTATGTATGTATGTATGAATGTATGTGTAAATAAATTGGCATTTGGCCTTGGGTAATTATCGCTGTCTCGCGCGATAATATTAATGCCTCTCTCTTGAGATTGAAGTGACTTCCATTTACATAGCTGCCAACTATTATGAATTTTTAGTAATTATTACGAATTTTCTCAGGAATTACGAAAGTATGAATTGCTCTTTAAAAATTACGAATTTCAAGTTTTCTGCCCAACAAAAAAAAAAGCCTTTGAAGTACAATTTTATGATCGTAAAAATCAGAATCGGTACCCATACCAAATATTATTGTGCCTGTAGTGTGGTATAATAAATAAGTTCTGAATGACCAAAAAGTATTATGAATGATAGTATCGATACCTTGTTTGTCAGGGTACCAATTTGTGCGATGTAGTAATGGGTAATAAACAGGAACCAGCGAAGAGCCTACGGTTTCATCATGGTGCCTGCCACTGTGTAAACGTGCAATTGGAAGTGAGAAAAGTTTCATTTCTAATTGGAATTTTGTAATGTTGGCAGCTATGCAATTATGCCACATATGTGTTTATTGCTTGCTGGGCCTCTTTGCCAGACAATAAAATCTAGGTTGTCAACGGGCTGGTGGTGTGTACGACCTTTTCCCTGACATACAGTGGAACCACACTAATGAGGTTTATATGAATAAAAATCGCATGCACACGCACTTCAAGAGAAAGACTTAAAAATAAACAGCACCAAGTGAACAATATAAACACAATTTTTGTTATTAATACATAGCAGTACAAGTAGTGTACTCATGCACACACGAGGAAGCACAAAAAAACAATGTTTGTACTTTCGTACAAAAACAAAAAAACAGTCGACCTTGGAAACTTTGCAGACTGAATTAATGTAAGTCACATCTTTATATTTGATCTACACATGTACATGTACATGTACATGTTTGTCAAAATGACAATGATAATGTACATACACAGGACACCCATGATAATGTATTTCTTGTTATTAATATTACAGATCAAACTTTTACATAGAATTTCTGACAATCCATAATGTGTACAAAAGTATACACTGTACATGTATTGACCCAATTCACCTGATGTGCATCATCGCAATAATCTTGGTTGCGTTATTTTTGGAGTCAATGTCCCTGTGTTATACAGTGTAGTGCGAATTTTAGATGACGCGGTGTTTAAACGCTTGGGAGTTGACTCCCAAAATGGTGAGCGTGTCACACAGTAACCGCTCGTGATGTTGGTGCAAGGGGTCAATAAGTATACTACGGATCCTCTTAAAGGATCCATAGTATAACCATGGAGGAAGAAAATTTCTTCCTTCATGGTATAACCATGGAGCTGTAACAGTACATAGCTCCATGGTTAATAGATTGATTCATTAAGGTTGAGCCCATAATCAATAATTCACAATTGCATATGTGTGTCCAAAACTCTGAAATCAGCCAAACATTCTTTACTTGGTTCCCCTTTGTTACAATCTCATTATAAAATATAAACACACTGCAATCATAAGACTACTTGTAGCTGCATTGTGCAAATTAAGGGTGCATATTGGAGATGTACATTCATGTGAGTGCTGCTGTTTGGCAGATGTTATTGTGGGCAAGGCTTATGGATTGATTTATTATAGAGCAATGTTGTGCTTTTTCAATAGTGCATCTTGATTTAAAATAGTTTGTATTGAAAGTTTCAAACTGCCCCGATGCAGTTTAGTGTTAAGATAATATTTGTACATGTATATGGTCAGTGTGTATGTATTGTTAACCCTCCTACTGTTTGATGACCATTTGAAACAATTCAAAATTGCCACTTTCAAAAACGGCGATTGGTTTTTATATACACATGGTGATACCATTTGAAAAGTGTTGGTAGCAAGCTTTACTACCGTTCAACTCCATTCAAATGGTTTTTGAATGGTGGATACACTACACCTTGGTGTGTTTACATAACCGAATGGTTTCAAATGGTGAATGTACTACAGTGGCTTATAAATCATTCAAATGCACGGTGTGGATCGATACACTACACCTTGGTATGTTTCACAAAACGAATGGTTTCAAATGGTGCATCAACTTGTCTGAAAAAGGCACCAGAAGTAGGAGGGTTAAATGAGGATAATAGTTTTAAATGATATGTATGTACATCTATGTAAATGTAACTGCATACATGTACATGCAGTACAGTATAGTGTGTTTGTAAAAAAAAACTATGAGTGAGCATAAATACACAATCTACAAGTATGCAGTTACCACACCATTAGTATACACAATTACTGATAACTTTGTTTGTAAAAAAATGGGAGAATGAGATGACAAGCATTTTGTCAATTTTTACCCTTAAAACCTCTTTTTATTGTTCCAAAA
>CM055817.1:42788912-42861110 GCA_029582265.1 Zoroaster sp. YZ-2022
CGAGTTTTTGACGACATTGTCGTAGGGGGTCTAGTAGCCCGTTTTCGGCGACCGTGACGACTATGACGGTCGCCGGCGATCACCTAAAAAGTGGGCGTCCAAGTTGGACAGGCCGCTTTAGGATGTGTCTGTGGCTCCAATATGAAATATGACAGTGTTAGACAGTGTCCGAGCGTAACACATTTGGCCCAAATAAATGAATAAATGAATAAATGAATAAATAAATAAATGAATAATTGAATAAATTTATAAATGAATAAATAAATAAATGAATAAAAGAATAAAGGAATAAATAAATACAACATTTCCTTTACACCCAAAAACAAACCATTAAAGATAATTTAAAAATCAAACAAAGTGCTAGTTGAGACACGCGAACGATTATCAAGAGCAACTTATATATTATTATTACATTGATTTGGGACCGTCTGATATTACCCATCACGTTCTCGATCGTAGATTGGGGTTACGAATCTCTTATCAGATGTGAAATAAGACTTACTTATTTCAATCCCTCAGGATTAATATTGTATTAATGATAGCTTTTGTCAAACACAAATAAATTATTGTTCTACCGCTAATTACAAAAAATAATAACAATTGAATATCAAAAAAAGCAAGTGGCACAAAGGCATTGTTTTCTACTCATTATCATCCTTTAATATGCGTGCAATATATATCCTCCGTTTGCGTGGTTTCTGGAATTAAAATGATTATTTTCTTAATTATCAAATGTTTTGTATGTAATTTAACGAATTCTTAATATTTTTTCCCAACATTTTGCTATAATACGTAAACGTAAATTTCTAACAAACCACATTTATCCTCCATTGACTTTGTACGCAAACCTGTAGTTTGTTTACAACCTTTTTTCCCCAAACCGACTCCCATAATTCATTGCGCTACAATTCCGATGAGTCTTATTGTGTCACGTTCCACTGAACCTTTGTATCGGTGGAAGACACACCAATGAATATATTGTTATAGTATCAGCGCCCTCTGGGGAGCCGCTCTAATGGAAAAATAGTTTTACAGAAGATTTCGGCTGAATGCGGTCAGACGCATTCACCACTGGAGCTTCCCTTACCGTGTATTAGTAAATCCAATTGATGATGTAGCATTATAAGTCCTTAAACCTGCTCTATTAAGCAGTTATTGTGTTTGTTGTTTGTTTTATATTTCATTTATTGGCAATTAAACCAGAACTTCTCTGAGTTTGTGTTACCCATCTACCAACCATAAAAATGTTTGTACCAAAGTTACACAAGTCCTGTAAATCATTTCGTTTGGTATTTAACAGGATTTACATTTTATTATTATTATAATTATTATAAATGGTTTATTTAAAAAAAGCTGATGCAGCCAGATTACATAAAACTATCATACAAAGAAAGAATCATTAAAAGAGATTAAACCAGAACAATAGATATTCATAAAATAAGTAATTGCTTTACTAAAGTAACTATACCCCTGTATAACCTTTTACTCATATATGTATTCATAGAAATAAGCAATGACTTTTCAAGTAAAAGCTTCTAAGTTTTAAGCGATAGTAATTGCTTTTACTTATAAGTAAATGCTGCTAAATTAGCATCTACTTCAATTTGTATTCATAAAAAATGACACTTCGACTAGCATTGCCTGGATGATTGTACAAGCACCTAATTTTGGCTTGCTGTTTGTAATGAGACATATCAATTTTCTGCCATGTTTTTACGTCCCAAGACCACAACCTAGGTGTACAACATCAGGCCAATCGTTTTATGAAGTCAACCCTACTGCCTATGAAGAGACTTTATGGGTTTGACAAAGAAAATGTGGAATGGCTTGCAAACACCTTCATACCACCAAATACCGAGACTCGTGGATGGTACGTAGTACATTATAGCAACTTCTTGAGAACTTACTAGCTTGAGGGCAAGTAACAACTGTAATCATTGGCAAATAGTTTGTGAATAATTTTTAACAATAGCTAAGACTAGACCTTTTACTTACCTAGCTGTTGCTTTTACTTATAGCATTATAGTAGTAATTACTTATTTTTATGAATACGGCCTAATGAGTATAAATAATAAACAAACACAGTCAGTTGTACTGAACAAAAAGCATTATAAAAAGGTAATATTAGCAAAGAAAACTGTATTAACCTAAAAACACAAAAACATCATAAACCATTTCTTTACGTTTGACATTTTGACATTGAATTTGTTTTAGAAGTTATTTAAAGGCGAGGTAAAAAAACAAAGTAAAGGGCAACTGCTGATGAAATGTTCTGTTATGATCACAACAATTCATCATTTACAATACATGTATAATAATGTAAGATAAAAATCACAAGAATTATGCATTTAAATTAATGAGAGAAATCATACTAAGAGAACTGTGGACTGTCTCTGAGTCTGTTCGTTTTGCATTGAGTTACGAGTTATTTGATTTGCATTGCCAAGGAGGCACGTTGGTTCGTTTTGGGAGGTGGGATAAGATGAGGCATGTTTTGTTTACATGCTAAGTCAGTGGCAATGTTCTTTGCTGGGAGGTTCGACGGTCATAAGAGTTTGGTAGGTTGAGGCACTCCAGTGCCCAGTGGAATAATCTGTATTATTTAGTACCAAGATCAGCTTAGTAACACGTCTGTATTCTTTCCAATTGAGTTGATGTGATGTTTTGTAAATGCACCGTTCAAACTGTTGTGCAGCATACTCAGGAGTGGACGTGGTACCCTATATATATGGTAACGGGGTCATCTGCTGGCAGCAGTGTCCCTTTATGAACTCCAGAAGCATGCAAGCGAGTATTTGCTCGTTGGAGTATGCTGTTAATGTGTGATCCCATTTCAAATCATGCTGGATATGAACTCAAAGCTGAATTCCCACAGATTCTGATTGGTCAAGGGATGATCGTTAGATTTGTAGAGCTGGAGGTGGTGGGAGGTTTCGCATGAAGTTAAATTCCATGGTAGCACATTTTGGGAGATTGAGACATGTTATTAGTGAATGTCCCATTGTTCAAGGATTCGGCGACTGTTGTATCTGTGACTGGTCATGAGCAAACAGCATTCACAATACACCGTCATCCTATTTCAATAATGATGAGTAGAAATATTGAGATCTCGACAAACATCATCAATGACTGCCGAGAACAATATTGTTTTAATAATAATACCGGAACATAAGTTTACCTGCGATTTATGGTAATTTTAGATACATTTACACTGTGGTAGAAATGTTTGTGTAAAACTTGCAAGTGTTACGTCATTGAATTTGGGAGTTATTATGCTTTTACATTTCCATTGTTTATTTAGCATTAATACCGGAATAGATTTGTTGTTTATTTTTTAATTTATTAATTTGTTTTTAAAGAATTGTAGACACATCTACATATCATAATAATGTTTATTGTCCAAGTTCTAAGAATCTGCAAATCATTTCATTCAGGAAGGATTTTATAGTTTTTTAATCTACCTGTTTTAGCCTCGATAATGGAACCAGTCACGCTTCAGTGACATTTTAAGTATTGACAAGTGACAAGAAAGAAAAAAATTGATGTATAGCGATATATTTTCTATATGGATATTTTAAAGCTTATGGGGTTTTGGTATTTACAATTTAATTTTATTTGTTTATGTAACCGAACCATCAACGACCAAGCATCTGGCGTAGAAATACAGACTACAAATGACTGACTACAGAAATGACGACTACTGAGCAAAATATACCACATCTGTGACGACTTCTGAGTAACGACTAGTCCTTTCCAACAACAGAAGTGAAGACTACAGGTTTGTTGGCGTTTTATATTTTTTACACGTACGGACTTATTACATTCTCATTTAACTGTATATATTTGTATGACAAAACTGTGTTCTGACAAAAGTTGAAGAAATATGATGAAGAAGAAACATCATTATGGAAAACATAACTTTTCATTGTAGATATGTTTTTATATTGTATTTCTGAATATTTAACAAAACAAAGGTTTAAAAATAATATTCATGATTCGGTCTAATTTGTTTTGGTCCAGTTGCCTACCATGTGATTAATAAAGACACAATGCTTTAGATGGAGACTGTTCTGAGTATTTACCAAGAGCAAACAGCGGATGTGCCAACATCAGTCACCGATGTACTGCAGGGTAAATATATACATGGAAACTCTTCATGGCAAATAGTCATGATGCAAGTTACCAGAAAATCAAGAGTTAAGTTGCTTTCTTTTCATGAAATTACTATTATTTTTTATACGATTATTTTCACAGACACACATGATAAGCACTCAATATACAGTGTTTCATCCATACATACACGTCGGTGTTTAGAGCAAAAATCGTATAAATTGTTTTATTCCTCTGACAAAATTTCATCAATCTATAGTATTATTATGCAAGTATATTGGTACATTGTGTATCTACATACATATGTTTTCAAACTTTATGCCATAGAACAATTAATTACAGCTAATGGATTTTTAATACAATGGTCCTTTCTAATTTTTTTTTACATATTTTTGATCACATTTACATGTTGTTTGACATCATATCGTGACCATTGAGGAAAAGGACAATACAAAATAAAAAATAACATTAAATAAATAAAACAAATAAATAAATAAATAAACTGCTGCTCATATATTACTGTGAGAGCACCTACGTTATAATGAACATTTCAAGAAAATCGACATTTGCATTTTCACCGAGAAGAGAAGGAACAGTTAGCCAAAAGCGAACCTTATTGCAAACGGAATACGTTTCAGACCCGTTACTGTTACAACTTCTTCCAGGCCCAAAATTTTCAGAAATTTGAACAGTGGCGATATCAAACTTATTTTCTTAAACTTTCCAAAAAACACTTAGAGATAGGTTGGTGAAATTCTTGCGATCAGGAGATAAACAATTGAATTTAATTTTGCTTGCCATACATAGAGGTTTCCACATCATTATATGTCAAATTAGGCTTATTTCCCACACTTTGTTTATCCACCAGTGAGTTCCATTACAGTTGTTAGTGCCATTTTTTAAATATTTGTAATTGTTTAATTGTTTTAATTTTATTTTAATTTGTTTTTCCCTCTTCAACTGGTCATGTACTGAAATTACAGAAGCCTTGGATAAACTTATTAAGTATGTTAACAGCAAATGTAGCGAGAGTGATTTAGGCTATTAAAGTTCAATACTTTTATACACTTTTCAGACAGTTATGGCGGCACTGTGATGTAAATTCTAACTACTGTTTTTTAGTCGTCCTGCAGTTTTCTTCAAGAAAACAGTGCTGAAGATACTGGCGAGAGACTCAGCGGGAACAGTATACAGGTAAACTAATTGATAGAAAATATTTTGTCATTTCAAAGATGTGCAAACATGTTCCAAAATAATTGTATCCGTCGTTGGCTAGATTTAATGTAATTAATATGTTCATTACAACCTGAGTATGTCGGGCCGTTTCAAACGTATATGCTTGATCATGTCGGTGTCGAATTGGAATGGTGCGTTCTGCAATTAATGTTGTAATCAACTTTTGCAGCCACGTGTGTTCGAGACGTCATAGCGTTAATTCTAAACGTCATTAAAGTGCATTGCCCAGTGACTTCTCCATTTCAGTAAAATATAGCATTTCCAAAAATTTGCCATCCAGAATTGGTACACATGTAGCATCACATAATTAGGCCTATCAGTTACAGTTAAATGTCAGTATACGATCCACCTTTGGGTAAATGTTTATGTATCACTATACAAATGTTTTCCAGTTTCAGCTGATTTCCATTGTGTCGTTAACGAGACAATGAGTGAACAGCTGCATTTACTTTAAGTCTGCTGTGATCTGTTATGCTTTCTAGAGCTACTCAGTAGTATATAACTATGGGCTTTAAATGATTACAACACAATAGTTCGGAATTTTTAGCAGCATATTATTGCTCAGTATGAATATTATTTATACAAATATATATTATTATCACGGGAAATAGCGGCCATATTGGTTAACAATAATTGTATTTACAACGAAAATGCGAGGTAAAACCAAAGTTTGAAATACTTAAAACCTCCTCATCAGCGTATGGCTGGTGAACCATGAATGTCACTAAAGATCAGTAAATATGAGTCCATAGTTCCAGAATTAAAACTTAAACTGTTTTTGTCTTAAAAGGTGGACATTTGATCCTAGCAACAATGTCGCTACACGTCTGTATGGAGGCTTTCCACGATCACATTGAGGTCACAGATATTGGACTGTGGAACCCTTAAAAAGTCAGTGGTAGGGGTACAGATTATCACTTATAATCTGATAACTCAGACTGCGTAATATGGCTGTATCTAACAGGCTCGATGGATTTTGGTTGTCATTCTGCACGCAACCTGCCGCATGCACACACCTAGAGCATGTGCGGCGGCGATCCCTGAGGGACGAGTTGACATATCCTGACCAATATATATTTATGGAGATGACGGTCTCCTATACTATTTTTTTCTTTCTTTTCAGAGCAGACAAATTGTACATCATTCCATTGTATTGTAATGTTTGTCTTATCCTATTCCCTTTAAGCGCACGGGTAGCGTGATAAGGCTTCTAAAGCAATAGGTTCCTGCGGTGGTGGATCGCATGACATCCAAGTCAATGAATGCAGCTCTGAGTTGTTCACAGTGAGGGGATCCATACGGCGAGATCATAGTGAGGATCGCATGCCAGATCTTACACAGTGAGGATCCTATACCAAAAACAGTGAGGATCGCACGTGAAGATCGTGTGAGGGATCGCGTGAGAGGGATCCATGTCGAGGATCCCACTTGCGAGATCACAGTGAGGATCGCATGCAGATCTTACAGTGAGGATCTATATCAATAACAGTGAGGGATCGCGTGTGAGGGATCGTGTAGGGATCCCATACAGAATAACGGTTGAAGGATCCCAGTCACACTAATACTAAAGTAAATGGACACCAGAAACGGTTTTCACTATGGGTGATTACATAGCAGCAAGAACAACACTACTTTATTCAGAACAACTTCTCCTTATATAGGATCTCAACCCCTTTACAACGCATATAAATTCAGGTCATGTACAAACTATATGACCTATACATCTAGTACAGTAATTAACTGACCAATCAGTGTTGTGAGTGACCCTAATGCATGATGTAAAACATAGGTGACTAGAAGCCCGGAAAGTTCCATTGTGTAGGAAACGTGATAAATATTGTGTGTGCATGGTGTGAACTGTAATAGGAATAAAATCATGGATCATTACATTACCCCCTACCAGAATTTTCAGTCACTGAAAAGTATGGACTATAACATTTAATTTAAAACACAAACTCAAAATTTTGAGTTGTAAGAAAACACAATTATTTTTGTAAAACAAAGTTTACTTAACAACACTTAAGTAAAATAACTTTCGCATAAAGAAATACAGAACGAAACCTAAAAAACTAATTACTCAGTGAAAATCATTCATGAACAAGATTAACTTAAGCAAAACCGTTTAAAGGTGAGGCAAATCCTTCAAAACAGGTTTATGAACCGTCACGTTAAATACATAGCAATAGAGCTTTTTCCTAATTACGACATTAAGATAATCTCGAACAAAACTAATAAACCAATGAAAATCACTTTCAGTATACACTCTTTTGCGAAAGAATATAAAATAATTTAACCAAAAATAATGAAAAGTCAATAGAAGGTACCATTTTCACCATTCTTTTCAAAACAAAAAAGGCGTTTATCCATAACTTTAAAACATTATTACACAAAAACTGTGTAACTGATTCAAAAGTGGCAGAGTTGAAAATTCAATTTAATTTAACAAAATATAAATGTTCCATAGTTCTCTCCATATCATTAAGTCTTAACACGAAGGTAATAAGACGGTCCTTCCTCCATCAGCCCAAGTCAGTGAGGGGAATCATCCGGGAAGTTTTCCAGGAGAGTCCCATTCCCTCAGGGTCCCAGCTGGGACGTGTCATTTGGGGGCAGGAGGAGTTGGTGCGTCTTCATCAGGGTCAGGTAGGGTGGATTCATCTGAAACTAGGGACGTGTTCATCAGGAGGAAACTGGGATGCTGTTCATTGGAGGAAACTGGGGCGTATCCATCGGATGAAGCTGGGGTGTGTCCATCAGATGAAGCTTGGTGTGTTCATTGGAGAGAAAGCTTTTGCAAGTTTCACTGGTGAGGAATCGCACCTGCATTGAAATTTCTGTCGTGACAAACTGGATGAGTGTAAGATTCCCCGCACTATGCCTTCTTCTCTTCGTCAATGAAGTTGTTCATTATGTGCTAGTGTATTTCTCTTCCCCCCACTGGTGCCCTTCCATAATGCTGTTAAAGTGGACACAACTTTGATAGCTTTAATACTGAGTGATTTCCTTTCAGTACCCCTTACAGTACATTTTCTTGCTTTTAAGCACACATCAACAGCTGTCATCGTCGTGCCCAAAGAAGTAATGATGACGCATCTTCCTGAAGTTTTCTTTACACCCTGAATTGCTGAGTTAATCTGCTGTCCGTGAAGTTCATAGGAGGACATCATCTTGAAGAGTAGCCGGTAATACCACAAGCCATCTACATGTTACATGTCCTGACGTCTCCCATCGTCGATACAACACTCCCTTCCGTAGTTCCCAGTTGTTTACCATTGTGTCCAATACATTTTTCATCACCACTGATTCAAATGAAATGTATTTTCCACTCTCCGGTTTTCCGTCATTCTCCTCCTTATGGCTCTCATGATGGGTCTGCAATTGTAGGGTCGGCCAACTGAGCTTCTCTTCTAACTCCTGCAATGTCCACCTTGGCTTGAGTGTAATAGTTCGGGACATGTCACCATGTCTCATCTTCTGTTTTTGGTCCCACATCCTCTCATCTTTGGTTGGCATGTCATTATCTCCCGTTGATGTCCTGCATCACTTGTTTGATGGACATTCTTTCCTGGAGTGTCTTTTACCACGGACTTTATACAAGTTAACCCGATTCTGCTTTCAGGTTTTCCAAACTGTTCTGTGGTTTACTCCAGTTTGTTTGTTGTGTTTCTCTCACGGCTGAACCATGCATTTCCATCTAACTGTCATGCATCCGCTAACATCATGACCTTGGTGGATTGTTTCTATTGTCTATACATCATATTGTATGTTTGGTTAAATTTTTCCCTTGTTACCATTTCTACTTCTGGAATTGTAGCCCTTGCTAGTGGAGTTATCCACTTCTTTGTCCACAGTCGAACTCCACACCCGGCTGGATTAAATCGTTCCACCTCAGTGGCCCCTGCATTGGAGTCGCCCATGTCCCACGGTTTGCTCTCCATTCCGGCTGGATTAATATCACTTCCACTACTGAAGTGGGCCCCACCATTGGAGTCGTTCGCGCTGTGGTTCCGCAGTCGCACTCCACCCCGGCTGGGTAAATCATTCCACTCTCAGAGTGGCCCCTGCCATTAGGTCGCCCGCTGTAGCCACGCGTCGCCTCCATCCCCGGCCTGGTTAAATCCTTCCACTGCTGAAGTGGCCCCAGCCATTGGGTCGCCTCGCTGACCGCGGTTGCACTCCCACTGCCCGGCTGGGTGAAATCCTTCCCACTCTTGAGTGGCCCCAGCATTGGAGGTCGCCCGCTTGTCCCACGGTCGCACTCCATCCCGGCTGGTTAAATCCTTCCACCCTCGAAGTGGCCAGCTCTGCTGACCCCGCAGTTGCGCTCCACCCCGGCTGGGTAAATCCTTTGCCACTCTTAGAAGTGGCCCCATTGCCATTAAGGGTCCTTACCCGCTGTCCCCACGGTCTTGCACTCCATTCCAGCTGGTTAAATCCTTCCCACCCTCGAAGTGGCCCCCTGCCATTGGAGTCGCCCTTGCTGACCCACGGTCGCACTCCATTCCGGCTGGTTCAAATCCTTCCACCCTCAGAAGTGGCCTACCATTAGGTCGCCATCGCGCTGTCCCACGGTTGCACTCCATCCCGGCTGGTTATATCCTTCCACTGCTGAAGAATGGCCCCAGCCATTGAGGTCGCCTGCTGACCCGCAGTTTGCACTCCCCGCGGCTGGGTGAAATCAGCTTCCACTCTTTGAAGTGGCCCCAGCCATTGGGTCGCCCGCTGTCCCACGGTCGCACTCCCATTTCCAGCCTGATTAAATCCTTCCACCCTCAGTGGCCCCTGCCATTGCGGTCGCCCGCTTTGACCCAAGGTCGCACTCCCATTCCGGCTGGGTTAAATCCTTCCACCCTCGAAGTGGCCCTGCCATTGGAATCGCCCGCTGACCACGGTCGCACTCCATTCCGGCTCCCGGTTAAATCTTCTACCCTCGAAGTAGCCCTGTCCATTGGGTCGCCCGTGTGTGTCCCACGGTTACGCTCGCTTCCCGGCTGGTGATGACTTGTCCACCTGGGTTGCCAAATCCCGCCTGTGAGTTATCCTACCCGTTTCTCCATGCCTCCCACCCCGGCTGATGATGACGCACCCCTGGTTGCAAATCCCGCCCTGTGGAGTTATCCGCCGTTCCTCGGTCACGCCACCTGGCTGATTATGACCTTGGCACCCCTGGTGCAAAATCCCGCCTGTGGAGTTATCCGCCGTTCCTCGGTCACACTCACCTGGCTGATTATGACTTGGCTTTCCCCTGGTGCAATCCCGCCAATTGAGTTATCCACCGTTTCTCGGTCACCTCCACCCCGAGCTGATGATGACTTACTTGCACCCCTGGTTGCAAATCCCGCCTGCGGAGTTATCAGCTGGTCCGCGGTAATACTCCATATTCCACGGCTGATTATGAAGACGTTGCTGTTCCTGCTCAGATGAAAGTATTGGTGAGTAAGTATGAGTTAAATTGGGATCCCATCTCACACACCTGTCGTTGTTGCGATCCTCCTGCCTGCTGATGTGTGTACTGCTTGGTGTGGCTGTGGTGTTTACATTGTTGTCTCTAGTGCTTCAGGCTATTCCTACAAGCCGATGAATTTTTGATCCTCCTGCCAACGGCGTAGACACATCTGACGGTTGAAGAGGTGTCTGTGTCATGTATAGAAGCCCTGACGACCCAACAGCTAACCGCCCTGTTGATATTTCCGCCGTCTCCCCGCTTTCTTCGCATGTCCCATTCCTCTTGTCCCGTACGTTTGTGTATGATCTGCGGTTCCACCCGCCGCTCTCCTGCAGGTTTTCACCGGTGTAAGGTCGATGAACGGGAAGTCGAACCTCTTTACTGGTGAGACTGTCGGGTTGGAGGGTGTCTCTGCTCGTTATTGGGCACGATGCTTTGGCAGTAGCGTTAGTTACTGTTGATGGTGTTGTCTGAAAAATCCACTTTTTGTCCGGGATAATAGAATTCCACGTCCGAATCTACTTATGCTCAACCAACCCGAATTTGGATCAAGTCCTCCACGTTACATGAGTTTTTGCGATGTATAATCTCTCTAACTTTTATCCTCGGCTGTATCTCCAGTCCGACTCGCTTTGGTGGATCCACCGCTGCTACCGCAATGTAATGTTTGTCTTATCCCTGTTCCTTAGCGCACGGGTAGCGTGATAGGCTTCTAAGCAATAGAGGTTCCTGCGGTGGTGGATCGCAGCATCCAAGTCAATGAATGCAGCTCTGAGTTATTCTGATGAGGGATCCCATGCAGATCATAGTGAGGATCGCATGCAGATCTTACGGTGAGGATCCTATACTGCAAAAACAGTAGTAGGATCGCGTGAGGATCGTGTAGAGGGATCGCGTGAGGATCCCATGTGAGGATCCCATGCAGATCACAGTGAGGATCGCATGCCAGATCTTATCTTACAGTGAGGATCACTGCCATCAATCAATAACGAGTGAGGATTGAGTATCGCGTGAGGATCAGCCATACAGATAACCCGGTGAGGATCAGTCACACTAATACTAGAAGTAAATGGACACCAGAAACCGGTTTTCTATAGGTGATTACATACTTGCAAAGAACAACACTTTCACTTTATTCAGAACAACTTCTCCTTATAACATGGGATCTTCAACCCCTATACAACGCATGTAAACTCAAGTCATGTACCAAAACATATGACCTATACATTAGTACAGTAATTAACTGACCAATCAGTGTTGTGGTGACCCTAATGCATGATGTAAACATAGGTGACTAGAGCGGAATGTTCCATTGTGTAAAGGTGATAAATATTGCGGGGGTTGAACTCTATTAGGACTAAAATCATCCTTGGATCATTACAGTATTATATTATACATCTAAACCTCATTTGCCCTATTTTATGCCAAATGATAACATGTACATTGACAATGTAACAAATAGAAAGTCATGATTGTTTTATTATAAATGCGTTCAAATACATTCAAATTTGAAAATAAATGTTTTGATACGTTCGTCATGAAGCCGTTCTCGTTGCTCGTAGGAACGTTTGCATTAACCCACATTATGCATTACAACCCGACTTGTCACCCTTTACTAAATACAAAAGAGAACCGCATTTTACTTCCGTGGTTTATCTTATCGGTCAGAATCCTATAAGAGACCACTGACTCATTCCAATACCGCGATGAACATGGTTGTGATACTCTTCCAGTTGAATGATACAATAACTGTATGGATGTTATACGTCACTTCACCTGCTGGGCGCATAGCATGTAACATGGCAGCAGCGGCTTTGGTCAAGATATATGTGTTTGGTGTGGATCTTCTGTTGTTTTGATGCAGACTGTCCCTGAAAGCCATCACCGAACAATGGATTATCCATATACTTCAAGTATTTTATGTTGGAATTCGATTGCGTTATAATTAAAACTGCATACACATCAGTGACTGGTGTACACATCATACAGAGACAGACAAAATAAAGTCAACCATTTAAATATCAACTAAGGAAACAAATAACGTCACTAAATCATAATTGCTTAATAGACGAGCATGTATTCGATCAATTTATGATTGTTTCTGTGCAATGCTTGCATGAACATTTCTAAAACATAAACCATATTTGTGCTTTCCTATTTCTAGATGATGAATAAACCTAATATGTACTCACTGCATCAGTGTTTGTGATGATGGTCGCTTTGGTCCATCGATGTATAGTTACAGTACAGGAAAATATTCTGTAGTTATTAAATAGAAATTACAATGTTGGTATTAGATATCATCAATTGTCACCGATGCCGAGAGATAATTTACAATCAAATACCCACAGGATGAGCATTTGAAGAAAACGTTAGAAAGTTGTATATTTTGAAACACGCTTTCTCCCTTTTACTACGCATCTGTTGAACGATTGGATATTGTTTTGACTCTTTCACGTTTTAACATTGTCAGTTCGTGAATACGCAAAACTGGAAACAAAGCTTGTTCAATTTCACGAAGTGACACCCTTATATTGTCTTCACTTTGTGTTGTACGCATATAGCAATTCACCACGTCTAGTTTAAGATTGCATCTAATGCTATGAGGTTGCAACCTTCCCGCATAGAGTGCGTATTCCCATGACTATCCTACAGCAGGGTAGTAAAACTTGTTACTATATAATGCTCTTAGTGCGTGTGCACATAATTATTGAGAATACCAATGCACCGTGGACTGGGTTATTTGGCAGACTGGCATATTGTCCTTCCATGTAGGTAATGAGACAGGTTACGTGAGCTGTTAAGACTACACATGATTGTTGTTGGGTCACACTGTGTCATCAGAAGGGTCGCTTAATAGTGCGTTAAGTTTTGAGATTTGGAGAAGATGATGTGCGATCATTGGCTGGCAGAGTACACCAGCGCGGAATTACTATATAACACGCGCATGAAATGTACGCACAACACGCTCAGTGGCTATCATCAAGACACTGGGTCTAATTAATAACACTGTTATAGGAAGGCTCCGATGTAAACAGAGTGAATAGACTTCTCGTAATTTTACATGTATGTATAAACTCGAGTGTCACTTTGCGTCAACGTCATTTCTTGAAGATGCTCAGTTGAGTTCTGAAACAAACAAAATAAATAAATAAATAGAATGACGAAACTTTTGATTTTATCTAGTTTTTTCAAGAAAGTGAAAGTTTAGTCATAACAGATGCTCACTTTACTGAGAAAAAGATACAAATGCTTTTTTTCCTTTTATTCTGTTTTTATATTTTAAAACAGATTCCGGATAACAACTTATTGTGGTCAGCATTTCACGTTTTTTTCAAATATTTTTCTTTAAATCACGTTCATCATTATTTGTTTAGGAACGTTTACTAACTTGACATCATTGTTACTTATTTGTACTTTTTCCCTTTACAGTAAAGGGTATAAGTAATATCGATATTTCTTGTAAATATTATTTTAAGCGTTGGTGGCTAAAGCTATGTATAATAAACTTGGGTCAGTTAGTTGAATTAGTTATGGGTGTCCCATGACAAAACAACAAACATGTGTATATCTAGGTGAGTATTGACAATAACACAGTTGTGTATGCCTGCATGTTAAAAATAATATAACCCGACAATTAAACACATTTATAGGTGACCTACTCGGCCTTCCAGCAACAAAACAGCCCAACTCGAAAATTTTGGCATGGTACATTTTTGAGATACAAAGATTATTTTAAGGCAAATTGAGGCGCTCTTTTCATTTGTAGAAAGTTTCAAAAGGCGTGCGATGGATTGTTTTGAAGGCCATGTCTATCTCACATTCTTTGCACCACGTTCACTCTGGTTTTGTATGTAAAACGCCTTATCTCTAACCTAAGTCATTCTGAGTTTCTTGTTTTGCTTGGTAAAACATTGTAAGTCAAGATAGACTACTTTGCCTTCCAGTGTGGTTATAACCTAATGTGAGTGTTTAAGGGTAAAAGCAACTTAACGAAGATAAGCTGGTTGTAAAAAATATCTAAGTTGACGAAAACGTCTAACTTTGAATTAAATTAATATACTTTATTTTTATTTGGTAAACATACTAAGTCTAAGATACATAAGATCTGCCTTTCAATGGTTTAAAACATAATGTTGATGTTTATGGCAAAACAAAGTTTAACTTTAAGATGAGCTGTTTTATATAAAAAAAACTTAAATTAAAGACATATCAACTGTGAGGATAAACATTGCCATAAAAAATGTACTTGAACTATTAGGGGTGCTATCACCATTCTAACTCATCAAATGTATGAATGGCGGCCATGTTTGTTCAACCTCAGAAAGCTGCACATGGGGAGACTTTCAAATTCTCCAAAGGGCATTGGAAAAAAAAACCAAGACATAATGTGCTTTATGCACAGCTTACAAATCTTAAATATAATCTGCAGAACTCAGAGGTAATCAGTAGATGAATGAAAGTCAGTAATCAGCGCCCATATAAATTATAATGTTGCATGATGCGAGCAAGGTTGAGCCTACGTTACACACTGGTCAAGCCTGCATTTGCTGCCATCTTGCCAAGCTTCACACATGAGATTGCAGCTAAACTGCTCAACTCTTTCATGTTTCTGTTTGATCCATTTGAAGCCTTTTCTCAATACAGCCAGGGTTTATTGATTCATATTTTTGTTGTAGAATTGTATGAATAGGCTACTGGGTTAATGGATAGGCGTTGATAATACGACCCAAATAGGTGTATTTTTAATATTCATATGGCTATACAGTCTTTGATAGGAGGACTGAAAATATGTCAAACAAGTATGGATATTCAGATATGAACTCTCATTAGTGCACTTTACTAGTGATTGAATCATGCTAGTTTCTAGTCATGTTTATGAGTTTTACCGTCCAAGTACCAACATGTAACTTTGTCACTAATGAAAGTAAATGTCGATTTTTTGTTCCCCAGTCCAAGTCCCTAGATCACTAAAGCAGACCTTAAGCAGGTAAATAATCAATTATCTTAAAATTAAAACTCTAGATGTAAGAAGACTGTGATAACATTCATATCCATATCATTTCTGTATTCCTTTCCTCCTTTACAGAGCAAAACAGACTCAATTGTGACACATTTGAACTTATCAAAGGTAATAAAAATGAAGTTTCAAATGAGTTGTGTGCATTATTGAACTTATTAATGTACCTTATTACTTATTATTAAGCGCACTTGTTTTTAATGCAGGTATATATTCATTTTTGCTTTTGTTTTGTGCGCTTGGATTTTGTATGATTATCGTCAGCTTGGTGAAATGCTCTAAAAATGTAGATTGTGGCATTAACATCTGTTTTTGAATGCTTGGTTTAAGATTATTATCTTTCATATATTTACAGTGCGGAGGAGGCCAGATGGACTGGTAATGATGTTCATTGCATGCAGGTGTCCTGATTCAGAGAGGTAGGTTGATCTTCATATGTAACAGCGCACCCAGGATTTTTGCCTTTGGGGTGGGGGAGGCTCCACCAGAGATTTTGTCTTGTGGGGCTCAATGAAAATTTTACTCTCACAAATCAACTAGGCCTAGTATGTATATGTACGTATATATGTAAAAAAAAAAATCAGGGGACCCTCTTTCTTAAGAGGGGCAGGGGCTCAAACCCCCTTGGGTGCCAGTGTTCATAATTTGGATTCAGCATGTAGCTTCCAGGTATAAACATTTAGTTGAAGATGTTGGTTTCTACTGACGAATAATGGAAAATCTGAAACCTTAATGTTATTCTCAATTGTATATACGGTGCCAAACAATGATGAACTCAAGAATGATGTCCCCAAGAAAAGTTGTCTGATCCAAAGATGGTTGTTTTCATGAGGTTGTTTTACTACAGCAGACATTTTGCTCAATCATTCAACAGTTCCACTTGCAGTATTAATGTACATTTTGTAATTAGATGAACTCATGAATAAGATACAGTTCTGACATCGCACAACATTCTAAAATGATTGATTAAATTATTCTCTATTATATAATGAAGAAGCTAAACAGGCGTGACGGACTAAATGATGTTCGCATAAAAACGTTGTCTGATCCAAAAGGGTAAGTTATGTTTTGATAAATGTAAGTAATTTTACTGCTGCAGACATTGCTCATTCATTCCCCAGCAGTAGCTGCAGTAATGTACATTTGTGATAAATAAAGATTTAGATAAAGATGTAGCAGTTTATTGCTTATAATAATTTATAGTACTTTTATTTAATTACTCTCTAGCATTTAAAGTGAAACAATGATGGACTGAATGATGTTCACATGGAAAGTTTGTCACGATTCAGAGGGTATGTTGCTTTTTCATAATTGGTTCCACAGACCTGTTCCTGAAGTGCTTGAAACATTTTCAACAAAGTACAATTTAGAGCCTGGGTGGGGTTGTTTCAACTGCAATAATATAGCAGCTAACCACATCTAGACTGCCGTATGCAGTTGTTATTTGCAAATTCATATCATATACCTTTGTCAGTGAGCAACATTTTGTATGTTATCAGACATTTTGAATTATTTCAACCGGACATTGTGCTGTAATGATGACACAGCTTAGCTGAAAATGCATTTAGTGATATTGAGACTTTTTGCATTAGCGACTCTGATTGATGGTAAGTTATATGTCATAATTTCCTGAATATGTTTAGTTGAGAAGTTTAAGTGAATGTTTTCCATCTAAAATTTGTTAGATATAGGAAGCGATGAGCTATTATGCAATAATTCCATTCATTCACAGATAATCGCAAAACAATCTGAACAAAGACATGACAACCTGCAGTTGTCTGATATAGACATACTTCTGGGACAAGTGGCTTCCCAGAAGAGGATAACAAAAAGGTAATGCATTCTCTTTTCATTTGCAGACCATGCGTTGTTGTGTACAAAGCTATGGAATGTTTCTGCCTTAGACCTTGACATCACAATATGGCTTTCCAGCTCGAATGTGGACATTTTTCATTAACAAAACTTAAAATGTTTAATTCTCACCCCCTTGTATTACTATACAGTAACACGTAGTAAGCTGTCTACATGTGATTCAAATCCTGTGAATTCTATTGCTGGCTCCAATATTTAAGTGCTAATTAAGGTTGTCTCCAATATTAAATGCTATAATAAAATCTTCTGTCTGACAATGCATCACTTTGACAGGTATTATGAAGAACTGTGCAGTTCAACAAGTTGTAGATCAACACTCCACTTTAACAAAGTTGGCAACCTACTTCTTGTGCTTAACGGACAGTAGCATAAGAGGACAAAAGGTAATATGGTAATCATCTTTTTATTTATAGCCTTACCATCTTTATTTTTTGTCAGCTATTTTGTATTACAATCTAATACTCCAAGACAAATACCAAAATGGAAATCTTCATGTCTATGATACAGGTAGTGTGCTGAACAACCTGTAGAGGAAATTCCACTAGATGCTGTAGATCAACCTCCCACCAAAAGTCCCAGAGGCTCTGCAAGAGGGGTTAAATACCATCTAAGGTGAGGTTGAATAATCCCTTTTGCTGTGGATGTTATGCAATTTTTAAGGAGAGGACTTTATATTCATATTGTTTCACACATAGCAGTTACTGTGGACACATAAAGATGTCGCTTGAATACCCTGTTGTGAGTTCATGCTGCCACGCAAACACAAATTGTTTAATAGTATTCTTGACCATTAGTTTACGATATAAATGAATCAGTGATCTGAATCTACTAGCAATCTTGTTTACTTTCAGAAAAGCATTTTATTTCTTTATATTTAAACAGATAAAAGCAATTTGAATCAGTTGAACAAAAGAAAACCAGAGACCAGGAGAACCACCATATGTACTTCGTCCATGTACACAGAAATGCAGGAGAAAGTAATTTCAGAGAAGTTTTTCTATGAGAACAGAGACAAGAATTGTCAAGAACTTTTTTTGGGACATGAGCTACGACACTGAACGTGACGCTGGCTCGTGCACAACGTGGATGAAAAGGGTCCTTCACAACGCCAAACCGAAGGGTCGCGCAGAAATGTACTCTAAAGTGCCGGTTCGGATCAACACAAGTGTGCAAATGTTTTTCTTACGATCGGAGTATCATGGCGACCAGGTTTTATTGAGGTCTGCTCTGAGAAAATATCAGGAAGGATAGAGTGTTGTGGTCGGTGCGCGACATGGCGACGTGGTCAAATGCTTACCACAGAACAAATTTGATGAGGGTACCTGGGCAAACATGCAATAGATCATATTGAATCCTTTCGACCACCAGGTCTCACATTACAGGCAGGACCATGCGCTCCCAGCAGGAGTACCTTCCATCTGACCTATGTTATATTCAATGCATCAGGGTCCTTCAATGAGAAGTCAACGGGCATCTGGCCGGGCCCAGTGTTCTTCCAATACTACTACAAGGTATTCAGCTCTATGAATATTTCATTCTCGTCTCCTGAAAATGACCTGTAAAACATGCCTCATCCACGAATTAAGCACATCACCACTACAAGCATCTGACGGATGACCTCCCCCATAACTGCCGGTACCTGTAACTGCCACTTTGCATTCTGTAGATTATGTGGACTACCAAACCAGAGCTGCTTCGCAGGGCAGCTCTCAATCTGAACACCAGAGCGGATGAAGAATGATGACAGAGTCCTTATAACAACAGACACTGGGCAAAAAGACAATTTGCATGCGCTTGAAATTACCCACAGGACTTTATTACTTCCATGCCGAAAACTTGTGCTTTCAACGAGACTTTCGCTTCACCTGCGCTAAAGATGCACCAGCAGTGGCTGTTCTGTGTGCACGAGGAGAAGCCGGGAGGAAGCCTACAATGTTGCAAAGTCATATTTGACTTTCTTCGGTTCAACAGAGAATATCAGGGTAATCCTCTTGCTGATAACTGCAGTGCCCAAAACAAAAAACTGGACGCTGTTTTCACGGCATTTCTCTCATGGTTAACAATCCTTCCATTGGCATCACCTGTATATCTCTGAAGTGGCTTAGAACCCACCAAGTGCATACATTCATGGCGGCAGATAGTGTGCAGGGTCATCACCACCAAGTTGAAAAGCAAGAGCGAAGTTTATGATTTCCAAGACTATATCTGAGCTCATAGAAAGTCCCGCGCAAGCAGCTGAAATTGTGCAACTATCGATCACAAACAGATGTTGTTATTTTGAACACCAGGCCAAGAAGAACATCCCAGTACTTCTCCAAGGATATCAGGTCGATTGCGGTTTCTAGGCGTTGGCTCCATACAAATGTTCTACCGACATCTCATAATCAGGAAGACTTCTTGGAGCTAGGATTCCTAAGAGGAAGGTTTCTGCACGCAGTTGACAGTGAAAATGGAGAATATGGTGAAGATCCCTTAGCATCAGTTCCAGTGATGGAAGACCTAGGGCATATCTGCTTTGAAGAAAACTGACTTAGTGTACTTGCCAACATGATCCCACGCTTTACAAGGCAGCTTTCTTTGAACAACTACTGATAAATGACAAATCAGAGGACTTGGAAACTGTTGAAGACTATTAACAGACTTACGAATTTCGTTGCAGATGGCGTCGGCAATTTCAGTATTATTACTTCTACAGACTACAATCGCAGGCTGGCATGACCACGGTGAAAAACGATGAGAAAAGTAGGAATAGCTTGAATGCTTGCGGTGCTACTTTAGCGACTTTTGGCCGAAAAGAACGCTTTATTTGCTGCAATGGAGCCTTCTCTACCGAAACAGTGGAATATATTTGACACAATCTTTATTTAGTGCTTTAAAAAATAATTATTTTCAATTTGTTTTGCTCTAAGTGAAAACATTCTTAAATTTAAGCTTTAAAATTGAAGTTTGCAGAAGCCGTTTTGGTTTAAATGTACACGCCTCCATAAGATGAGTCACACTAACCAAGCTTGCTTTGAATGCACTCTTCATATTCATTTCAAGTCAATTCGCACATTTTAAGTGTCATTAGCCTTCTTGAGACACAATGGGCGAGAGATTTGGTTGATTAAATTTAATACAAAAGGTTATTGACCCGAACCAAATAGCTCCTCAAACTGTGTCCACCGTATCTCATGAAGGCTGTCTTCACTATATTCCTGCCTATTTTCTGGCACAATATCGTTGCTGTATAAAAGTTACATTCGGTAAACTTGTAATACAACATGCACAATTCAAACCTCACACAGTTGTATCTTAAGAAGAATTGTCTTTTTATGGACTAGCCAGTTGTTTTGACTTGTATATTAATTGGTCAACTTTAACAAATGTAGCAGTAACATTTAAGCATTTCCCCAGCTGTATGATGTGGTAGCAGCAGCAATTTGTAACCTTAGCAAAGCGGTTTGTAGAAACATGTGTCAACAGAGATAGATGAATAAGGGTCATGTGTGAGGAATCCTTTGACGTTTGGAAGTTTTTTATGTTGTTTGTTACATTGTGATGTTTATTTCCACAAAATGGTGTACCATCATCATCGACGTCCCAATCATCACCACCGTCACTGTCACCCATCCTGTATGTCCGCCTACCACCTACCACCACCACACAACATTCCCCAATCAACATCCCCCATCACCACCATCGTCTACATCTTGGTTGATTTGTTTTCAAATTGTTATATTTTCACTTTACAGGTGATATGGGTCCCGTAATGACTATTCTTCCGTTTGTTTGTCGGTTTGACTAATATAGATTTGTAGAATAGTTGACCTTCTTTTTTTAGGTAGACTATTTTGGTCGCATAAAGGGAAATATATTTGAAGGGCATTGGGGATATTTTTCAGATCCTTGAGTAATAGTACAATAGCTACATTGTAGCTTTCATGCACTCATCGTTGCGACGCAATCAGTTGCGAAATCCACTGGTTCAATGACCCAATGAGATTCAGAGACCCCAGATTTGTCTCCTATCTTATTTTTATAATTGATGTTTTCCAAACAGGATTGTTAATGTCATCCATTTTGTATGCGAGTGGGTTCCTTCGTTTGTGTTTATGTGATTTTGTTCCTCCTAATAAAGGGAGCAGATCATTAAGTGTATTCCATCTGGTTTCAAAAAAAGCCAGATGTATGACTTTACTCTGGCAAAACCCTAAACTTGGTTATTTTTCAAAAGTGACCTCCCAAATTTGTGTGGTACAATGTTATAACAACGTTCCTGGCGGGATTTTCTTTTTTCCGTCAATCAAATCCAGAAAATATATATAGTAACATGGCTTCAAATCTCAAACTGACCCTAGGGTCCACAGGATCAGTTAGTTTCTCCCGAATGTTTTGAGCCTTTCTGAATGCAACAAATAGTTGTTTGGAAATCATTTCTGAGAGTATGTTGGTTTCAATTGTATCAGTACTAGCCAATGTTTGTTTTCATAACATTTCACATCTTTTGTGGTTTACCGAACGGATTATAAGTCGTTGTTTTGTTTATCTTTTTTATTAATTGGCCAGATCAGTTTTGGCTTCAAGATTAGTGAGTGACACTTTATAGTATTACGTTGTTTATCTCCTTCTAATAATTTTTGTGAAATATTTGGACGTATTTCTGTGAGAATCTTCCTCATTGGTGGTGTTTCTAGCATATCACGAGAAGTTTCCAATGAATAAATACTTTGAACATGAATTGTGGTGTGAATAGGGTTCTGTGTAGAAACTGGTATATATTCATGTTTCAGTTTGTTACAGTGCTTTGCTTTTGTAATCTAATTTATACACCTGTGTTTGGATATAGTCAACCTATTTGTACTATCTTTATTTTCGAGATCGTATAATGTTATGTCTAAATTTCCGGACTGGCTTTAATTAATTACTAATTTTATTACCGATTTTATTTCCAAATTGGAAATAATTTCTGTTAGTATTACTTCTGAGAATTTGCCGGATGTATTTGTTGATAAAACTATGGATAATTGGTTTGGTCGATGGCATTGCATGCACTGGTTTATTGCCTCAGTTTACTTGCGGATATTTATGCTCCATTTTAACAACATCAATGCCTTGATATTAGACACATTTGTGGAAATATTATTCCTTGATTTCCTCAGTGCCTGCTGTTTTGCGGACATATGCGGACATATGCAGTTACCGGGGTAGTAAATGATCTTCAACAAAGGTGTGCCTGTTGGTGGGGTTTTGTAATTCGATAGAAAGTACTGTTGGAATGTGACATGCCTGTGACCTCGGATCCCGGAATGCCTGAGTGTGTGTTTGTCGAGAGTGTCATTTGTTTCGCATTTTGGTTTTGGACATTTATGCATTAAAGGGATGGTTTGTTGTGTAATATCTTGATCCGAACTCGGTGTATTACTCTGATTCAAGATGTTTGTAATAAAATCCACCTGTATGGTGATGGAGCAGTTATTAATGCAGTGCCTCTCCCTTCATCAATATGGACGTTCACACGATTTCAGGGTTTTGTTCCTCAGATATTTAGGGGCTGATAGTTCAGGGTTTTCATGTTTTCTTTTCCGAGTTCTCAGACTGAGATGCGAGGCAATTTCAACACAATAGCTGACACCAATGGTTTTCAAGTGTTGCACTCCTATGTGGTTTTGGATTCCAAGTGTGGATGGTGGTTTGAGACAGATGAGTTTGGGAAGGTTTTGTTATGTATATCAAATTCAAGTTCTTATTCGTCAGTTTCACTCAAAAAGGGATTAGACAGGTTGGTTTGCAGGTTGGAACAGTTTCAACCTGAAACAAGAATTTTTTTTTCAATTTGAGAGATAGTTTTGCTTTGGAAGGGTTGTGATGGAATTGTTCCTTTGTTCTACTAGCTGTAGTCAGTAGACTCTTTGGTGTCTAATTGTAGTCAATGAACTATTTTGTTTCACTGGGTGTAGTCAGTAGACTGTTAATTCTATTAGATGGCGGCTATTTTTATATTCTTTGGTTTTGAGTCCGGGCGTTCAGAGGTGAAAATTGTTTTATTTTCCTGTTTTGATTATGAACGTTTTGCTCTTTTCGTGCAAATTTCCGTTATACCATAGTTGGTAGATTATTTGAATATAAATAACATATATATATATTTGTATTATATTATTAATAAATGAGATAGTTGGGATCAGTCAAGTGGCACTTGTGTAAGTGGTCATGATTTGCTTGTTCCTTACTTTATATATGTGTTATATATGTATGTTTCACTTAACAAAACAACGTAGCTTAAGGTACCCAGTCTTGCAACTTAGTTCATTTGATTTAATCCTTGTGCAAATATAAAAGTCCTATAACTAACCATGTATGCTAATCTGTCTAATGGTTTCCATGCAATATAATTCATTTACTGTTGTTTAACTCATGATCAGTGCTTGATAGCCCTGTTGAACTTGACATTGCAAAAATATCTCATATACCTTAAGCCATTGTCGTTGAATTTCATTTAATCGATGCCTTTGCTTATTATCTATCTTAGAAAGAATTTCATTGAGTGTTACAGAGTTAATAAATGTGGAAAAATGAAGCTCCATATCAGTTTCATGTCTTTTGACCCCACTTTCATGCCTTGGTATGCACATATATATGCTAAATATGGCGGCCATTTTAAGGAATTCAATATGAGCCGCCATAGAGGCTTTGCATAAGGAAAAGATGACATCAAACAGCTTTGTTTTGTTGACATATTTATAGCGGAGATCCTGAGGTTTCAAGGAATTGTACAGAAAATGGCATTATGACTCCTGGCTCACAGGCTAACATTTTAATAAAAGATTTGTAGGCTTTCTGTGACAAGCATTCTTATTGTGCAGTGGGAATTTTCAAGGGTTAGTTTTAAAATTGTTTCTTGAATTACAGGAAGGGGTTGAAGTGAAGGTACATTTCCCAAATACCATATGTTGGACTCACTTCTAAAAACGTACGTTGTGTCGTTGTTGAAATCCTTATGCAAAGGCTATAAATCAAGTGGCTGTGTTGCCTGCAGACCAGGGCTATCATCAATATTTAGAAGCAGATTGCAGAACATTTTTTCGGGTCAAAAAACAAAAGTGCCCCTATGATGCTTTTTTTTTTCAAATGCCTAATACTTGCTGGAGAGACGTAATAGGTACAGGATTTCAATGTTAGTACTTTAATTTTTTTTTTTTATGCAGCACTGAGTTAACATTTAACTTCCTCTACAGAATCTAAACTTGTTCATTACCCTTATGTGTAGTTCTTATTCAGATGGTGAGAGGTTAATCTACAGCCACCATCAGCTCACGGACCTAGGCTTTTAATTTTAATTCTATTACTACAGGTCATGCAATCTGTAGCAAACACACTTACACACAGAAGGTGGGGTAATGTTGATAAATGCTTAGGTACGGTGTAAGTAACTGTTTTTAAGGGAAGGTGCAGCATTTGGTAAATATGGGTTGTTATCCGATTAACCCTCACCTCTAAGCTGAACTTTGGTGGCCAGTAGCTATAGTGGTGAAATCATTCTCAGCTGACTGTGTTGACTTGCTGCACTGGGAGGCATCTTTTGATTTTGGGTTTTCACTGCTCATTTTACGCACCTGATGGGGTGATCAATGTTATATTACCGTTGCTGCACTGCATAAATGGGACAGTAATTTTCAGATCAGAGTATTCATCTTAAACTGGAACTGCCTGTTCAAAGCGCACCATTGAAAGTCTGTTTCTGATCGTGACGATACTGTACAGGTATGAATCCAAATCTATTGAGATGAAACTCATTTGATTTCTGTTTGCTTTGATCCACAGGAGAAGTTCGACTCGATGCTGAGATTCATTATGCAATCTAACAAGTCAAGCGATTACTGATGTTGGAGAGGTAGATAAATTCACTGTTTAACCAGTTATCCTATATCCTGTATAGAAATCTGTTAATATATATAAATATCACTCCTATAACACGCTGCACATATACCTATTATTATAATTTGCATTAAAATAGAATAAAATACTCTGTCAATATACTAGAATTTCTGTCACTTCTGACTCAAAGTTAGAGGTGAAATTTTTGTTCCTTAAAGTTATGACTTGGCTTACGAACATTATATTATGGTTATAGCCAAGGGTACAGCGATTGGAAATGTTGGCAAACACTTCTCCATAATTGTTGTGAACTTTCTTTTGAAACAAGATGTACAACCCTTCAATCAGTAAGCGGGTTTTCAGCTCAATGCCAAGATCTGCGTCATGTAAAGTGTGAAAAAAGTATTCACAACTTTGACAGAATACACTTAGAGCGAGAAAGGTTTTCAATCTGGCAAGTTTATGTAATTTTTGCATACATTTCCCTCTGTAATGAGAATAATTTGTCAGGTTGATTGTCACCTTTACCAACTTCTACATCGAGTTAAGCTTTCAGATGAATTATTAGAAATGGTTATCTTCTAGCAGGTAATTACTAGTGTTAATATAATAAATCTGAGCATAAATATAAGTAGACTTGTAACTTTGCATGGTGAAAAGGATAAAAGTAAGGAAATGTTTTTGGTCAGTATTCTCTGATCGTCTTCAAGAATTCAGAGCATACTGATCGAAACATTGAAGTTATAACCAGTCGGTTGCTTTTCAGGACTATTTACTACTCAAAAGAGAATGTCTGCATGGTGTCTTACCACAAACACTCTTCCATGCTGTGTTTAAATGATCATGTGGTCTCAAATTAATAACCAAAATCTGAATTAACTTGTCAGATTTATTGAGTACTTGCATGTGCGTAAAAATACTGCCATTAAACCTATAAACTTATTAAACATACTTCTCTGCTTTATCAGACATTTTTTCATTGAGGAATCGGGTCAAAAACTAGATTGGGCTACTTGTTTTTCGAGGACAATTGTGAATTTTCTTACAAGGTTATTTGTTTTGAATTAATAACAGTTTAACAGAAGCCATATGGTTTATTTCAAACTTTCGAATAATGCCAAAATTTGGCTTGAATGTGGAATGGGAAAGGCAACACATGCTGACAACATGTGAATACGCTATTGCCTATTCTTGAAGTGATTTTAGATACAGTGACAGGTGTTGTTGTACATACTCGCCCCATGAAACCTCTCCGTGGCAGCAGTGCCAGTCGGAAAACTGAAAATACTGAAAAACTGAAAAAGAAAATTTACATTGCACCATAAAAGATACCTACCACGACTCCATGCATAGTATGTGATATTTTTTATCGTTAACTTGTTTTGAAAAATTATGCTTATCTAATGAATTGCTGAACCAAAATTTACCACTATAATTTTCTTTGATAATTTTATTTTATTCAAGCTTTAACCCTAACCTGCCAGACGCAGCGGGGTACATCAACTGGAAGAAGTCTGGTACACTTTGATGGTCAGCCTATCAACGCTGATTACCATAAACAGCCAGGCCTGTTTCTGTATTGAGAGCTGGTCCATCATTAAAACATTACCAGAGTTGTATTCTGCTGCGTTTGGTGACCACAGACTCTGAGGCAGTTCGGCCTTGAGATTTGTTAACAGATGGATCTTGTTGCACTTGGCATGAAAGTCCCAGCACTTTGATAAACGAGTACGCTCCTGTTGCGTCTGGCGGGGTTTCTTAAAAATACCCTGGAGGTTGGGTTAATCCCTGATATATGTTACTTAAACTTAGGTAAGCCTACATTTAAATAAAACCATTTCCTTAGATTTAAACGTAACTTATTTTTAACTCCTTGTTTGACGAGGACTTCTAATAAAAATTAACTCAGCCCAATTAGAAGGCCTATAAGTATGGGAAGTTAAGTAAGACTAATTGCGGTGACACCGCCATGTGAAATTCTCCTATTGAGTAATAATGTTAGTTCTGGAAAGAGCACAGGAGGTTATATCTCGACGTTTCGAGTCGGTATGCTCTGATCGTCCTCAGGAGAACAGGGAGATTAATTTGTACATGAGTTAGTGTACAAAACATTCATAAAATCAATTAAATAAAGAGTATTATAATGTTTGCTATTAGCTTGATCATATTAGGCTTTCTAAAACTGTACTATTAATGTGTGGAACAGCAGCTTATGATGGAGGGCATTTGTTTTTGATGATTTTGTAATATATTCAGTAATGCTATATAACAACGCAATAATAAACATATGCGGTAGAAATCAAATATAGATTTTAGCTCCTATTTTTTGTTTGGCATTTGAACTATGAATCACTTGTCCACATCACCACTGTTGTGAACAATTTTGGCATGACACTTGAACAAGTGAAAACAACACTCCCCTGGCAATTATTTTTTTTTTAAAGGCTAATTTCAGATGGAACAGTAAAATGTTTGGTTTGCTGAATCAAGTACCTCCAAATTAATTGTTGGAGTGGGGTGTAGGGGTGATAATGCCGTTATGATTATGTTCAGGGAATGTTTTTCTTGTTGGTAGCCACTGCTGAAATGCCTAATCTAGTACCCAAACAATTTGTTATACTTTCTGTAGATAGTCAGGCTTTCAACCTATGCCTTTGACATGCAGCCTCACCATAACCCTCATAGAATTGTGTATACCAGAACCAAGATGGCCCGACATTTTGATAAAATATTTTTGGTCATTTTTGTTGAAACCTAAACTCTTTCATCACCTGTTTCTCCTCTAAAACCTATGAATGACTCATGCATTGCCACCCATCCAGACTGTACATACTTTGATTTGCAGAATGAGTTTGTCTTTGTTTATTTACTGCGTAACCCTCTCTATGGTTTAACACTCCAAAGACACTCAAAAATTTGTATGTCTCCTCTTAACCCATTGACTTTGTGCAGTGCACTCAAGGAGGTCAAACCAAAACCAAGTACAGTGTGCATGTACAGCAGCTCTGTGTGACTCCAATGTGGTTTGACCTATTAGCAATACAATCAAAAAAACTCGAAGTAGTGTCTGTGGGTGCCGTGCTGAGCTGGGCCAAGGTTAAACAATGAAATTACTTAATTTCTCTTTTCTACAGAAGCCAGTGTTAGTTATTTTGGAACAACTTTAACTTATTTGACACATAGTTTAAAAATTATGTACCATATCTTAATCAAGATCATTTCTCAAATAGTATAACATTATCAAAATCATAACTGTAATAAAATGTACTGAAAGCAATTCAATGTACAATCACAGTTAATCTTTTGACATCTTTTCATGAATGTTTATTCAGATTTCTTAATTACCATAGAAAGAAATGCGTGTACAATAAACTGTCAAAACAGAACCTTCATAAAATTGCTGTTCAACCCTATTTACACCCTGAATCCATCAAAATTCCATCCCCCTGTATTTGGAAGATTTTGTGAGGATTCAGGATACCTCTCCCACAGTGAGCTGATGCTGAGATTTTGATAGTTCAAGTTTAATAGTTTTAACTGCTTGGTCATGTTGGTTGATGGATTGCTGTTACATGTACTGTATATATTATGGAATTTGGTAAGGTCTATACGACAGCAACATACTATATACAAATTTTCATATGAGCATAAAGTATCTGAATCATAAAATCCACCAAAAAATTTAGTAGGTGGATTTTGGCGGATTGAAATATATCAATATCTACACTGGCGGATTCTGATGGATTCAGGACACACCAGTATTTTACATGTGTGTACCAGGCTAATTGGTTTTGGTGGTTCAGGATACTTTCTAGTAAAAATAGCCAAGGTTAATACATAGAACGACACAGCCTTCTGTAACTCCCAACATGTTTATTTATTCCTTGTTTTCATTTAAACAGGAAATGTACAAACATAGGTATTTGGAAATATATGTGTTTATCTAACCCTCTGGGTTCAGAAATCATACAACTAACTTGTGACTTTCGTCCCACCAGGTCCCCATGTTTTCAGAAGAAAAAAAAAGAAAAGAAAAAAAAAAACCTCAATTGTGTTTTAACTCTCTAAGATAAATACACTTCGTGGCATGCACTTTCTCAGGTGTGCTTGATGCCAGAACCATACTCACATCAAGTAAATCTTTCAAATAATTCATCCATTTGGGTAAGAACGATAATTATAATGTGTACCTTCCTTTAAACCTTCTAGAACTACATATTTGTAAAACAAATATAATTGTGCTGCACATCTATTAAGATCAAATTACAATGGGTAATGACCAACATGAAATATTCCAAGTTATGTGGGTTGAAATATTGAGAAGATGGCCTAAACGAGGTGAACTGATAATCGACCATTTCCATGTTAGAAGGTAATGTCATGAATTGAGACTAAATAGAACACATCTTATTATCTGAACTGGTAAAATATTGTAGAGTATTTTATTTTGACCCCTTAGGTCTTGCATTCTACGAAAAGCCTCACAAATGGTAAAAACAAATGCTCTTTCATTTTCAGTAAAACAATTTCTGTCACGCCTTTACCGGTGACCGTCATCCTTCAGTATGCTTAAAAATTATGTCAATCACACTAGCGCTGTCGTATAAGTAAAAAGTAACTGTCGTAAGAAAGTAAACATAGATTGGCCATCTCTAATTTATAGCCCCATCTTTTTCTGGCCCTATATGACCAATTTAGTAACTGTATCGGTCAGGTGCTTGGCTTTTATACAGATGGCATGACCGAGATTTCAGCAAGGATAAGGGTGGGCGAGGGACTATGACAAAGCCTTGATAAGTGTATTCCAACATGGAATGGTATTTGATGAAAATTCACATCAAGTCAGTTTGGAAAGAATGTCGAACTAGCCGCCACTTGTGCGATTAGTGTCTAAGCAACCACGACAAATGGTCTACATCTCACTGGATGTACGCCATTCATTATTCAAAATCTCTCTTGGTTCTAAAATTTTGGAGAATTAGTAACCAGGTTTTTAACCGTGGAAAGTCTCAATTCCAACTCTTGACAATAGACCAGAAATTCTAGCATCTTACGTCAAACAAAAGCTTCTCTGCTCGCCAAGTTATTTATTATTATTATTTGTTGTTGTTGTTGTTGTTGTTGTTGTTGTTGTTGTTGTTGTTGTTGTTGTTGTTGTTGTTTATTTGTTGTTGTTGTTGTTGTTGTTGTTATTAAAAGCGTAGTGGCATAATACATAATCAAGAAGGTGTCAGCGCTGGGTTTTCGGGGCGAGGGCTGGGATGGACTCCAATCACAGATTTTATGTAATTAAATTAACTTAATTTAGTAATTAAATTTAAATCAATTTGGCCTATATTAATTATCTGCTAATTTACCTGTAATTGATTATATTTTTTAATTACTGTTTCAAATAAACCCTGTTCAGAAGAATTATCCTATACGTTTCGGGTTCAAATCCTTCTCCTAAAACTTAATTGTTTTGACCAATGTTTTGTGCTGCGAGATTAATCCTAAAAGCATTCTGCTAATTAACAGATAGAGCAACAGTCTAATGGGTAAGCATCCAGACATGGGTACCAGTCGACCCTGGTGCCAAATCCCAGCAGTGAAATGACAATTTCTTTTTTCCATTTAATTGGTTTACGCAATCGCGTTTGTTTTACCCAGTAATTTAAAATTCAACTCCAAACATCAAAGAAAGGATTGGTGGCGCAATCCAGAGTTCACATAAGTGTATCCGGTTATGGAATCTGGGTTCCGAAACCCAGGTGAACCAACAGTCTACAATGTATAAGGCCACAAAGGTTGGTGCAAGCGAATCCCAGCGCCTCTGCTGCTATTCTTTTTCCAACTTTCAAGTGGTTTTTCTGTGACGGTTTGAATTAAATTCAATTATAAATCCGAATTAAATTGAACCTAAATATCAAAGAAAAGTTGGTGGAGCAATCAATTGGTATTTGAGTTTCGATGCAGAACATTTGACGGTTCGAATCCTAACTTGTCCCAATGTTGTATTTTTTTAATTAATTTTAATCTGCATTTTGTTTATAAGTGAGTATTAAATTCATACACATATACAGAGGTCTGTGCGGCACCCAATCCAGTGGTGCTGGGTTTCGAGTCACAAGAGACCTGGGTTCAGAAACCCAGTGGCGACGGTGTTTTCGTTTTGATAATTACGCAATCACGTTTGTTTATAGTATTACATTCGCCATTGCAGATTTCAGAGGTTGGTAGCGCAATCTGTGACCGCTGTGCTGCGGTCCAGAAGCGGAACCGAGTTCAAAACATTTTAGCGCCATTGCTTTGGTTTTTAAATGATGCTTTGCAATCACGTTTTGTTTGTAAAGTGATATTGAATTCAACTGCACATACCAAGAGGATTTGGTGGCGCAATCTGTTGGCACTATGTTGCCGGACCGGGCGAACCGGGTTCGAAAAAGCACCGGGTTCTAAACACTTTTGGCGCCGTGCACCATTACTTGGTTTAAATAATTCACGCAGATAGCACGTTACATGTTTATAAGTAGTATTAAATGATTCAGCTACACGAGTAAAGAGGAATCTTGGCGCAATCAGTGATACTGGGTTTCGGATTTACCAGGAGAACTGGGTTTTCAAGAATAAATTAGCGACAATGTTTTCATTTTGGATAGTTACGCAATCGCGTTCAATGTTATCAAAGTAATAAATTCGCCATTTACCAGAGGTTGGTGGCACAATCTGCTGAGCCGCTGTTCTTGCGGTCCCAGGCGAACAGGTTCAAAACTTTGCGCGCCATTGCTGGTTGGTTAAATGAGTACGCAATCACGTTTTGTTGACTGCCGTGGTAGCGAATTCAGCTGCACATACCAGAGGAATCTTGCGCTGTACCAGTGGTGGTGGGTTTCGGTGCAGGAGACCTGGGTTCGAAACGTAGCGACAATATTTTAGTTTTGAGCGTTGCATAATCAGCCATATTTGTTTAAAGTAGTTTGAAATCAACTCAAATACCATAGGATAAATATGGCAACAACCGTTAGTCCACTGGTCTAGTGGTACACGAGGCAGTTCCAGCAGGTAAGTACGTCCGGGTTGAGATCCTGCTCCTGCAAACACAGGGAACATTTATGGCGGCTGGCTGCTGGCTGCGGCAACGTGGCTTGAGGTTCGCTGTCTCTCCTGAAGAGTTAGAGCGTGGAGGAAGTGCTGCGGATGGGGGAGAAAGGAGGGACCGGGAGGGTAACGACCTCCCAGAAGGGTGCTAAGGTGATCCTGCCATGAGATGTCACGGACTTTGAGTCATCCTAATACCTGGTCGAACCTCTACGACTAACTCTCACGCACGCTTTTATATACTATATATATATATATATGCTATATATATATATATATATATATATATATATATATATATGAAGACACATTTGTGGTAATTTAGTTCTTCTATCTTAGCTTTTAAGAAAATCAATATTTATGAACAAATATAGGTAACTGTTTTAAAACTTGTCCCAAACAGGCTGTAACGGTAATATATTCTGCAGACACATTGGTTCATTATGTATGTTTTGAAGCGAGATCGGAGACAATTTTTCCAAATTTGGCCTAAAATTACATTTTTCAAATGAAGATTAATACTTTTGGAGGGCAATAACAGAGTACCTAGAACACAGGCTGCTAACTTGGTGGCTATATTCTGCAGACACATTGGATTTCATTCTGTGTAATAATTTTAAAACAAGTCAGGAGAAATTTTTAATTCGAGGTGAAAAAAAACGACAATACTTACCCCCTTGTCGTTTTCAAATTTAACCTAAAATGAGCATTTTTCCAAATAGTTAATACCTGCTGGAAGACGTAACAGAAATTACATTGAACACATTGGTAATTTGGTCATACTATCTTTTCCAACTTTTTAAGAAAATCAATATTTATGATAGACAAATACTGGGTAAAATTTCAAAATTTTAAACTTCTCCAAACAGGCTGTAACTTGTAGCGACATATTCTGAAGACCATTCCAGGTCATTCTATGCAATTTTGAGCGAATCGGAGACAATTTTTCTAAATTTATTTCAAAATTACATGTTTTCAAAATGATTAATACTTGCTGGAGGACATGTAACAGGTGCCTAGAACACATTTGTGGTAATTTGGAGTCGCCTATCTTTCCAACTTTTTAAGAGAAATCATTTTTTATGAACAAATATAGGTAACATGTTGTTCAAAATTTTAAACTTATTCAGCAGACTTGTAACATTGGCTGTATTCTGCCCAGACACATTGGTTCGATCTGTGTGTAATTTTAAAGCAAAATCGGAGACAATTTTTTTTCGAGGAGTGGAAAAAACGACAATGCTTACCTTTGTCGTTTTGCAAATTAAGCCTAAAAGTTCAATTTTCAAAATGATAGTTAATACTTGCTGGAGACGTAACGAAAATTTTACCTTGAACACATTTGTGGTAATTTGGGTCGCCCTATCTTCAACTTTTAGAATATCAATATTTTATGGAACAAATGTAGGGTAAAATTTCAAAATTTTAAACTTGTGTCCAAACAGGCTGTATTAACTTGGTGACTGTATTATGCCAGAACATGCATTAGTTCTGTCCTAATAATTTGAAGAGTAAATCAGAACAATTTTAATTCGAGGTGAAAAAACTTTGACTATTTACTTACCCCTTGTCGTTTTCCAAATTATCCTAAAATGACATTTTTTTCAAAATATGATTCAATACTTAACGGAGAGACATAACCAGAGTACATTGAACACATTTGCTAAAAGTAATTTGGGTCGCCTATCTTTTTTCCAGCACTTTTAAGAAAATCAATGTTTTATGAATTAAATATAGAGTGAAATTTCAAAATTTTAAACTTGTCCAAACAAACTATAACGGGTGAAAACTGTGTTCTGGGTACATTGGATTTCGTTCTGTGCTAATTTTGAAACTGAATCGGAAAAATTTTTCCAAATTGACCTAAAATTACATTTTTGAAATTCAACTGTACTTGCTGGAGACGTAACAGGAGTGCCCTATAGAACACAGAGGCTGTAACTTGAGCACTGTATTCTGCAGTGTACATTAGTTCATTCTGTGTAATTTTGAAGCAAGTCGGGAGACAAATTTTAATTCAATTGAAAAAAAACGACAATACTTACCCCATTGACTCGGTTTTAAATTGACCCTAAATATTTTTCAAAATGATTAATAACTTGCTGGAGAAGACATAACAGGTGCATTGAGCACATTTATGGTAATTTGAGTCGCCCTATCTTAACTTTTAAGAAAATCATTATTTATGAACAATCTGGTTAATTCAAAGATTGCAAACTTCCCTCCAAACAGGCTGTAACTTGGTGGCTTTGTATTCTTAATTACATTTGGTTCATTCTGTGTAATTTTAGGCGAATCAGGAACAAATTTTTCCAAATTTGGCCCCTAAAAAGTTACATATTTTCAAAATGATTAATACTTGCTGGAGAGACACGCAACAGGTGCTTAGAACACATGTTGTGGCTAATTTGGGTGGCCTATCTTTCCAGCTTTTTAGAAAAGTCAATATTTTGAGACAAATATAGGTAAAATTTCAAATTTTAAAACTTGTCCAAACAGGCTGTAACTTGGTGGCGCTGTATTACTGCAGACACATTGGTTCGATATCTATTATGGTGTGAAGTAAATCAGGTTACAATTTTAATTCTGAATTGAAAAAACAACGAGCAATACCCTACCCTTGTCGTTTTTTCCAAATTCAGCCTAAAAAATGACATTTTTTCCAAAATGATTAATATACTTGCTGGAAGACGTAACAGAGTGCCTTGAACACATTTGCTTGGTAATTTTGGTCGCTATCTTTCCAACTTTTTTAGAAAATCAATATTTATGAACAAATATAGGTAGATAAAAAATTTAGAAACTTGTCCAAACAGGCTGTAAGCTGGTGGCTTGTATTCACAGGACAGCTGGTTTCATTCTAATATGTAATTTTGAAAAGCTAAATCGGAGACAATTTTTTTTGCGAGGTGAAGAAAAACGCACTTGTAATGCTTACACCCTTTGTCGTTTTTCCCAAATTTGACCTAAAGGTACAAACGGGTTCACCAAGGCAGTCAATACTTTGCTGGAGGACGTAACACATTGTGATTGTTTGAGTCGCCTATCTTTCCAACTTTTGCAGAAAATCAATATTCTTGAGCAAATATAGAGATGGTATGGGCATTTAAAACTTGTTGAACAGGCTGTAACGGTGGCTGTCATTCTGCGAACACATTGGTTCATTATGTGTAATTTTAGGCGAATCGGAGACGCACTTTTTCGAGGTGAAAAAACGACAATGCTGCCTTGGTCGTTTTCCAAATTTAAGCCTAAAAATGACATTTTTTCAAAATAGTTAATAACACTTGCTGGAGAGACAGTAACAGGTGCTCGGTTACGACACACACATTTTGGTAATTTGGTCGCCTATCTTTCCAACTTTAAGAAAATAATATTTATTAACAAATGCTCATTTTAAAGGCCAAATTTGCAAAAAAACGACAAAGGGTAAGCATTTGTCGTTTTTTCTATGAAAAAATGTCGTTAAACTTCAGCTGGTTGCAGATATAATTCTCTGTCTGCAAGAATACAGCCGCCGAGTTCTTCTGAACTAATGGACAGTTTAAAATTCGTATTTTACCCATATTTTTCGCGTAAAATATTGATTAACCACAAGTTGGAAGATGACGACTCAAGCATACGAAAAAAACAGGATTCCTGGGCACTCTGTTACGTCTCTCCAGCAAATATCAAGCATTTTGAAAAATGGGGTGAGAGGTGGGGAGGGTTTTGCAAAAAAAAATTGAGATCTGCACTCTCTCTCAAAAATATAACACCAAGGTATTGTATATATATATATATATATATGCTATATACCATATATATATATTGTATTAAAAAGTGCGAGAGGTTAGTCAGAGTGTCGACCAGGCCAGGATGACTCAAAGTCCGGACACCCCGGCGTGGTGATCACCTTAGCGCACCTTCTGGGAGGTCGCACCTCCCGGTCCCTCCTTTTGCTCCCCGTCCCATGCATTTTCCTCCACGCTCCCCCCTTCAGGGGAGAGACATGGCAGTCCCAAGCCATTACCCGCAGCCAGCAGCTGCCATGTCTCTGTGTTTCAGGGCAGCGAGTTCGAACCCGGACGTACCAGCCTGGGTACTGCCACCAATTGACAGACCAGTGGGACTGGCTTGAAACTTGTAACGCCGTTTATCCTGTTGGTATTGTTGGGTTGAATTTAAAACTACTTAAATAAATCTTGATTGCGTAATCATTTCAAAACCTAAAAACGGCCATTGTGGCCACTGGGTTCGAGACCCAAGGTCTTCCTGCACTGAAACCCCAGTATTTCACTGGATTGCGCCAAAGATTCCTCACTCTTGGTTATGTGCAGTTCAATTCAATACTACTTATAAATAAACGTGATTGCGGTAATTATTCTTTAAAACTAAAAGCAATAGCGCCAATAAAGTGTTTCAGAACCCGATTCGCTTACTGGACCCATAGCTTCCAGCGGTCACAGATTGAGGCTACCAATCCTCTTTGTTAAATGAGCGAATTTTAATACTACTGATAAATAAAACGTGATTTGCGTAATCGATTCAAAACGAAAACATTGTTGGCATGGTTTCCGAACCCAGTTGTCCTGTACCGAAACCCAGTAACACTGGCCTTTGCGTTACTTCCATGATTGCTCTGTTACGTGAAGTTCGAATTCAATACTACTTATAATATAAAAACGTGATTGCGTAAATTATTGCCAATACTAAAATAATGACCAAAGTATTTTGAACCAGTGCTTTCGAACCCGCGTTCGCCTGAGACCACAACACCGATACCAACAGATTGCGCCACTAATCCTCTGTTTAAATGGCGTTTAATTTAGCCCTACTACTTATAAATAAAAACTGTGATTGCGTAATCATTCAAAACGAAAGCACTGTAGCCATTGGGTTTCCGAACCCAGGTCTCTGCACCGAAACCCAAGTACCACTGGTGCGCCACGATTCCCTCTTGGTATATGTGTATGAATTTAATACTACTTATGAAATAAAACAATGATATGCGTAATTAATTAAGAAAATATAACATTAGGACAAGAGTAGGATTCGAACTCTGAGTCGCTTGCAGTTGAAATATAATACTAATCAGGATTGCTTCACCCAATCCTTTTTGATATTTAGGTTTGAATTTAATTCGATTTAGAGTTCGAATTTAATTCTAATACCATGTGACAACCAAAACCACTTCATAAATGGAAAAATGCGGCAGACCAGTGCTGAAGTTCAGCATGTCCCATTTTAGCGCCTGTAACATTAGACCGTTGGTTTATCTGCCATGGAATGTGAGATGATTGGAATTGATTGCGCTAGCTTAGCAAGCATTGGTCAAAATAAAACACAATAACTTTCTAATAGGGTTCGAACTGCCAGGACGTACCAGCCTAGAAATGCTAGTGATTGGACTTTCAGTGCTACTGGCCTGCCAACTGTATCCTGTTTGTATCTGGAGGTTGAATTTAAAACTACTTAAATAAATCTTGATTGCGTAATCATTTCAAAACTAAAAAAACATTGAACATTATGTGCGCACTGTGTTCGAGTCCCAGGTCTCCCTGCACGGAAACCCGTACCACTGCTGATTGCCATAAAGATTCCGGAGTTCTCTGGTACATGTAATTGAATTTAATACTAGTATAAATAAAACAGGATTACGCGTAATTATTTAAAAGGCTTAAAAACAGCACTGGGTTTCGGGCCCGGTTCTTTTTTTTTTTTTTTTTTTAACCGGTTCGCCTGGACCGCAGTGGATTGCGCCACCAGTGGATTGCTGCCACGCAGTGGGTGCGCCGCTGATCACTCTGGGTAAAATGGATGTGGAAGTTAATACTACTTATAAATAAAATGGTGATTTGCTTAATTTTTTTTTTTGTAATATATCAAACCAGTGTACTAACGGCTTGCGCCACCTATGTTGTTGGAATCTGGTGTTTGTATTTTAAGTTACTTAAATAAATCGTGATTGCCCAGCATAACCATGGACAATTAAAAGGAAGTAAGCGTCATGTTTTCTGTTGAGACCAGAGTCCAGCTGTACCAAGGTCTTGCGCCTGTAACCACCATTAAACTGTTGCACTTCATCTTATATTTAATAGGAATGATTGGAGATTCAATGAAGACAACAACCATTGGTCAAACAAATAAAAATAAAAAAGGTCTGAGCAGGATTCCATAAAAGTGCAGAACTGTTTTACGTTGATCAAACCAGTGCATTTACGGCCAGCTGACATTGCGACCGATTCGTGTTGCGTTCAGATTTAATATATTAATTTATGAATGGTAATTACGCAAAAAGAAACGGAGGTCCACAAAAGACAACTGCAGGATTCAGGACTGATGCTCTTTCACCCCTGCAGCTGAAACCCAACATGTACTATCGAATTGGTAGCCTGTGAATGCTCTCACATGTGCAACGTTATATAATGAACAAATCGCGTAAAGCCAATTATCATGACAAAACTTTTATTAACTAATGCGTAATTAACTTAGAAATGTATTCTGCTCCAGGCAGCATTTGATTTAGATAGATTGTACATAGGGCGCTATTCGATTATAAATCACTGATAATTGTTTGAGAACAAATAACTACACAACTATCCTCTGAGCCTCAATTATTTAACAAAATAGTAAATGACGATTTTACCATTATTTTCTCTATCTCTTGTCTGTGTTTTTTAAAAGATAATATGTCCGACATATTCAATGCAATTTATCTGATTTGTTTCAAAATAAATCATACCACAGATATTCTATTGGAACATCGCTTTATAATATGGGACGGTTCCGGTAGAAGTTTTCCGTAATTTTCAACCAGCGTGATTGTGACTGGGCCAGTAGCAGGTAAAACACAACCAGAGTGTCCCACTAGTGGACAGCACTCTCAGGACATCTCCCGTATAATAGGCTACTTTCAGAACTGCACAATATCAGGAAGTGGATTGCAGCTTTAAACATGGCTGGGAAGGTTGAGTAAGTGGTTACCTTTGAGGTTGTACAGAATGGGGTTATTAATGGGGTGATGAAGGCTTCCAAGGTGGGGCGGCGGTGGCAGTGTTTGCATGGCATGTTTTATATGAGCAGAATTATTTGTTTCTTTTCGTGCATTTTAACAGGAATGGAAAACCAGTTCATCTATTTCCATTAAAAGCAATTGTCGATCAGGGGAGGGGTAGGGATTCAGGATAACAAGCAACTCATATTCGTCTCGTGAAAAGGGTCAAAGCCCTTTTGATTTATACACCTGATTATATCCACCGGAAACCGTAAAGACTGATGGAGGAAGTTGGGAGACAGGGACAGGAGGATTCATCCTTCGTGTCTCACCAGCGCCAGGAGGTTCAATTATCAAATTTGCTTTGAATACATTCGGTTGATGTGGACTTCGACACTTGACGAGTAAATTCTTCATTCCGGTTATATGTCAGTTGATCTTCCCACATTCTAAAAATTATTTATATAATGAATGTATATACAGCTGTGCTTCACGATCAGAAAGTCCAAAATATGTACAGAAACCAACATATACATTTGCAGATAATTTCATTGTGTTTTTTCAACTTGAGAAAATAAAGTGAAAACCGCATTAAGATTTTTTCTTTAAAAGTCCCCATAATGCAACTAATGTACAATCTTTGAAAAATTTAATGAATTATTCTTCCAAACTATGAAGCATCAAAATCAACTTGTTGCCATTTTTCTACCACCGGAATGATGTTTTTCAGAGAACTATTTTCGAACTAAAACGCAGACGACGAAACGAATATGTGTGACGAAAGCCTACACTTTTCCACAATTGACGCACCGCATTTTCAGGAATCCTTCCCCGCAATTGCCACTGTGCAATAAGTTCTCAATCGGTTGGGCATTAATTTCGCCAGCGGAGGACACTGCCATGTGTCACTTCCGCGCTTATAACTCAAAATCACACACAGTCACTTCGTGCTGTATCCGAAAACCACGGTGCGCTGCACCGTGCACATAAGCCTTATCATCATCACCATCATCACCCGTCCATCCATCCACCATCCACAAAATCATCCAACATCATTATACCCATCTCTTAATGATGTTATAGAAAGTGATATATTTGAAATGATTTGTTCAATGATCATTCTCCTTTATGCAATAATATCATGAATTGTGTTAAATAGCTTCTACAATTATTGTTTTATTGTTGTTGTTTCACAAAATGTTTTAAACTCAAACGTATTACAATAAAAATGTGGTTGAGCAAAATCCACAACTGGAGATACATCGTTTTACCCATAAATAATAACTTTGGAATTAAAATCATTAACTGAAGATACAATGTAGTGGTATAAAACCTATAACTCAAGATACATCGTTTTTACACATAAATACCGTATAATGGAAATTAAATATAACTTGAGATGCACACTGTTTTATGCCATAAAAGTATAGAAATATGATTTGGTTGAAATATTGTAAAGCAAAGAGAATGTAAGTGCATAGAATTTATCATATTACAAAAACAGTCAAGGATTTGTGCCCTTTAAAATTTGCTAGGATATGGTAGACTAAAATCATCTCCATGTTCATGCTTTATTCAATTCCAACAGGAGTCAGAGGTGTCCAAAAGGCGTGTTCAAACTTTTAAAACTCAATTTTCTCAAAATGTCATTTTTTCGAGTTAGGCTGTTTTTGCCATATAAGGGCCGTACTTGCCAGCATTACAATATATGTACACTGTCAAAGCTAAAGGTGCCTAACTACACCGCTGGTGTTAATAATGGAACGAAGTCGCCCAAAATAAACACCGGCGTGGGATAATAAGGTTGAGCCATCTTCTGTTATTTCGCTTGCTTTTCTTGACTTGCAGGATACTCTCTGTTTACAATGTTAAATGGCAGAAATAACACTAGAATACTCTGTAACGATGTAACACGTTCATTTCAAAACTACAGGTGTAATTAGAAGAAAATATGTAATGTTAACTACGAAGTGTGAAAATTTAATTACCCATTACGTTGCTTACGTTCTAAGAGAAAAAAACAATGAAAAACTGTTAGATATTTTACAAAAGATGAAAAGCACTTGAGGCAAAAACAATTTTCAGAATGAATGCGTGGGTGTACCAACTAAACACCAAGTATAGCTATTAGATAATAGTTCACATTGATTTGATAATCTGGTAATATGCAAAATGCAGTGGCGAAATCTGTTTTGTTTGACTTTAAAATCGTAAATGTATTGAATTTATTGAGGCGATACTTGTGCTGTGTTTATGCAAAAATGGTTTTAGTGTTTTCAGTCCATGAGTATACTGACCAGTCTTTTCGTAAACAAAAGTTGTTATTTTCAGAAGAAATCCGAAGCATTGTTATAATAATAGGAGTTGCTTACCGCAATAGATGATCAAAACCTCCATTCTAAAGTAGTAGTTAAAGAATGTAAAAAGAGGAGACAAAAGGCATGGTTACAATGTTGATTACATACTAACTGAAATTCGCGTAATAATACAACCCCAACAATGGTGTTTCTATAATTCTACAATGCAGTCCTATAACAAAAGGATAGAGCAAGAACAATTGGTCTCCATGAGCTAATTCTAAAAGGACTACGTACTCCACAAGAAAATCTGTGTACAAACCATATAATAAATTGTTAAGTACAGGGACAAAGGGAAAAAAGAACAATAGATGTCTCCATAAGCTTGCATATTTAAGAAGGGGTTGTGTAGCATATTGATACACAAATGTGTTAGCATGGGCTTACACTGCACAAACTGTCCGAGGACATATAACAAAGAGGAATTCGATAGGTCCTCGGACTGGCGGTTCTTGTTCTTCGTTGTCCTCGGAAAACAAGCGTACTTACAAAACAAATGGAGATTGCTTCAAAAAGTTAGTCCAAACAATAGAGGAACAATAGGCGGTCCTCAGACGTCGTGAAATTCACAAGTGCGTGCGTGCGTGTGTGTGAACGTACACACCATTCGTTGTGGGGTCCAAAACACAATAGAACAATTGGACCCCACAAGGTAACTATAGAAAATCTTGTACCTTTTACAGGAATTAATTATAAGGAGAAAAGGGATAATAGAACGAACAAAGATACAGTGTGTGCGGCGTCAGGGGTGTGCATGAGGTGTGTGTGTGTGTGTGTGTGCGTGCGTGTGTGTGTGTGCGTGTGAGCGCATTCAAACCGGGGACATATGAAAGGACAATAGATCCCACAGTTTTGTCCACTCGTGGTGGAGAACAATATGTACTCCCCCCGCCTTTTTTGGACAAGGAATTTGACAAAAGGATGTCCCCGATTACGAGCGTTTACACGTGTATATGTGTGTATTTACGTGTCAAACACTTGCTGAACAGTGCATAGATATCAAGACGTTTGTTAAATTTTCATTGTAATGTTACACTTCCTAACGTCACCCTCCTTCAGTTAATTTTGATTTAATAGCATTAATCCTCTAATTTACTAAATCTCAATATGTCCAAGAAAGTACGTTTGGACTTGAATTCTGATATGTGCTATTTGTATTGAGAACCTACTTTTGATACGTGAGGAGGACCTGCCTTCCCCAACCTCCAAAACCTCAAAATTTTGGCGGTTCCTCCGGAGTGAAATTAGAATGAGCTCATTATCTGTCTGGTGGATATACCAAAAGGAAACAGTAACCACGACGACAAATCCATATAATCCCTGTGACAATAGGTTATCACTGGACAGCTGGAAGTCTTCTATTGCAGAGGTGATTCAGAGAGGGTGAACCTCCAGCAGGAACCAGCCAAAAACGAGGGATAAATGGAGGTTGGGGAAAGATGTCCTTCCTAAGACTGAATTTCAATACATTCCATGCATCTATTGTGCTTGTTCTTAACTGCATACGTAAAGAGCACTTTTGATCAATTGGTTACACTAACATCCACTGAGAGATACTAATACACACTGGCTCTCTTCCTGGAACATAACAACTTAAAAATACTGTCAAGGGAAAGGCTATAACAATTGCACATTTCACTGCGGCTCATTTAAAATGACATCATGTTTTGAAATTCGAATTGCATACCACCTGTGCTTGTTTTTCTTGAGAATGCTAAAATTAAATTGTATATTGGAATAGTGAAACAGTTTCCCTTGTAATATTATTGTATTGAAATCAAAGTCCCATTACAGTTGGTTTGTGTATTTCAACATAGTGCATATAATTAGAAATATATGATTCTAGCAGTTCTGTCGTAATCGTAAGGAATGGAGTCGTGAGGTTCCAATCCCTTGAGTCGAATTACACGAAGCTAGTTTCCATCGACACTCGGACAATATAAGTATTATGTGCTTCATACATACGTTTGGGAGGAGTTATATCAAATTACTTGTCTATATTTTCCGAAGATTTCAAGTAATATAACTGGCTGTTCATGCCGTTGCGTTTGCCATGAATGGACATACATGGTTCTCGGTAACAACTCAAATGCTATCCACCACCAGAAAACTAGCTCCTATACACAGAAGCCACTTTGGAGAATTATAAAAGATGTCTGTATCTAAAAATTAGTTGTCGTTTATTCTACATGTACCAGTGTCAAATCATCCAAGCTGAATATCATTATATCAAAGGCATTTCCCAATTTAAGGGGTGTGTTGTTTCACTCCTGAATTCGGATCAGGATTGTGTGATATTGCAGTACGAGAAACAAACGAAACTGTAGATAATTCTTGTTGTATACGACTGTGTACCAGACTACAACGCGGGCCCCATTAAACCCACTGCCCGTGGCAGAATACATTGTTTTGATTACCAAAATAAACATAAGGTTTATTTAGCCCTAAACATATCTCACGATATGCAAAACGTTAATTCTATCACCGTGGACAAATGGATTAAAACTAATTTCCAAGGAAGTGCGTTACAATGAGGAAGTGACGACTGATTATAAAGATTCAGACTTTGTCAAACTCGGCACGAAAGGAAGAAAAATTATACCAAACAATAGTGGATTGTGGATACGAATATTTAATGTGAGATGTGTTGTATGATTTATTATTATAAGTTGTAAAATCTGATTAAGAAGGGTAAAAGGGTTGTGTGTTTTAAGGTTTAATTTTTTGTTTTTAATAAAAAAATATATATATATATAAATAAATAAATAAAAAAATAGAAATAAAAAAAATTATGATGAAAATGATAATATTTTGTTTTGTGGATCTATGTAAAAGTGGATTAATGTCAAATAAAAATATAACAAGAAAAATAAATAGAAATTATGAAAAAGGGTTGTTAAAGAAAAATATGTGGGGTTGGAGAGAGGTTATAACCGGCAATATAAGAGTTCTTGTATTTTTAAAAAATTTATTTAGAATTAAAAATAATAATAATAGCATGACTCGTCCAGGTGCAGTATGCTATAAAATTTGGCAGGTTTCGTCTCATGAGACTGCACGACCTGCCTGTTAAGTACTCTTTTAAAGAATAGTAGAGTATATATATATATATATATATATATATATATATATATATATATATATATACTATATATATATATATATATATATATATTAAAATAGGAAATCTCACCTATTATGTGAAAGAAAGAAAAAATTGGAGGAGGAACTAGAAGGTCTAATAATTAACATTGATGTATCTGAAAATTGAGGAATGCAGTAAAATTAATGATAGTTTAATAATATTAAGAAATACTGCAAGAGTAGACCTATTAGAAGGGATAACAAAAAAAAATGGTTTACACATAATAAAATTCGAGTTTTCATGTAAGGCTTACCGTAAGATGAATAAGCAAAGTCAGTAGAAGATTATGATGATAAACAGGAACAAAGGATAACAGTAGAATGTAGAAATATGATGCAACAATGTATCAAAATAAGCAAAGAGTAAAAAAAAACACGTCCATCACATCTGAAGATAATTAGTGTAATAGTAATACAAAGCTTATTTAAGAATTAAAATAAAAATCGTATATGGCCGTGGCGCTTTTTAGTCATTAGTTTATTTTCACTTATTTTCAGAAAGGGGAGTTGTTGTGTTTTGATAGCCTGTAGAGTTGAGTACAGCACAGAGCTTTATACATGCATACATTCTGTATCAGATTTGCTCAGAAATTTCAGAAATAAGCTGATTGTAAAAATTATTTCAAGACTTTGATCGGGAGAACACAGAGACGTTCATTGATAGTTACAGCGACCAACCATGCCTTATGCTGATCCGTCTCGGCCTCGAATACGCAATAACGTTTCCAAGACAACTAGATTCACATAATTGGCGATTAAATATACGGCAGGTTTGCTCAGAATGGCTCCAGTATGCAAACCCTTCAGAAATAAACTGATTGTAAAATTGTTTCAACACAGTTTCCAATCAGAGGTTTTGGTATCGAGTCAACGAGACGTTCGTTGAGGGTGGGAAATATCGTCATTAAATGAAGGACATCCAATCATTCGTGCGTTTAATAAACACTCCACGCATGTAATTAACAACGACATGCTGCTTCAACTGATGGTTGAGTAACCATGCCTAAGCATAATTTATAATCAGATGCTGTCAGTTGTATGCCATAATAAAATTATTGCCAATAATGTATCGAATTAGATCAATGTTGTTTTTGATACCCAAGATTTATCAGAGTTCTGGTTATATATGCATTTATGTGTGATCTATATGCATGCATTTATACATTTATTTAACAGATATTTACAAATTATATGTGATTTACTGGTTTACTTGCGAACATACAGCTGGCACTCTTTTGTTAATACAATTAAATGTTTATTTCTATATTAATTGGCCTGTAGACCAGTACTCATTTTAATAGTATAAAAATCAGTTTGGATAATTAATTTTTTAAATATTTCAAATAATTTAAAAAGCAATTAACCGCATAAACAATCTCAAATCCCATACAGTTCCCATTATATTGGTTGGGGTTAGCGCAATGCGCATGATTAAAGCTGTTTGGCCTCGTGTACTGTCAATTATAAGCCTTGTGAGGAGTAGCCTCTAGGTAGAGAACGCCCACTCCGTCAGTTTGAAGCTACGGTGCTTGGATGGTTTGCCTCGTTAGCCCGCCAACTGTAGTTAGACTTACATCAAAAGATGCCGACGCTTGTCAAATGCTGATTGTTCTTTCGCCTGTTCTGCTTGCATGTTATATCAAAGGTAAATTAAACATTTAAAAATGTATGTTATGAACATTCTACCTGCCGCAACGCGCGATTGTTTTGTTATTGAGCATACTTATAAACTGGAATCATTGATAATAATTTCATATAGCAATTTCATATTATGCCCAGTTGAAGATACCATTGCGTCTTATTCCTTTATACAGCCGTTTCACTTTCTAGATTACGTGAATTGTTTTTGCAGTTTTGTTTTTTCTCTGTTGTTTGTTTACTTATAATGTATGAACTGGACACCTGCAGTAGAGATGTTGTCTCCACATCCCACTTAATCTTGATAATATTTATTGACTCATTGAGTGGGGTTTTCGTGTCGCAGCATGTGAAGACTTGGTGACAGAGTCCTAATTGTTATCTTCGCATCTTGGTATTAACAATTGTGTAGAGTGAATATGGTTGTTCTACTGCGTGTTTGTATCAAACCGTGTTACCTAAATCTCCGGTTTAAAGTTACCGGTGTGGAATTAATCTGCGCATCAGTACTAATGAGGGTAGATGACCTATTACTGATCATCAGTTACACGGGTATATTACAGGTATATTAAGAAAGAAACTATGTTGATATGCTTACTCGCCTTGAAGTCAAGCGAGCCACATTCGATTCCAACGTCAGAACTTTTTGGTGATTTCAATGTTGAATGATTTTTATTTCATAGCTTGTCTGCGGTTTAATTTTTTTTTTTTTTTTTTGTAATGCAATTCGCCCCACACAAGGCCAATAGCCACTCAAGATAGAGGCTACTCAGTCATTGAGTTGTTACAACGACTCACACTGAAGAAACCAGTCCCTCGCAACCAGGAAACAAGACAAATTAATAACCCATACTCTTCACGGTGCGAATAGGACTGGGAGGATAACTAGTCCAGAACAAGGCAGTTGTTAAACTGCCTCACAGCCCTATAAGCAATTATGGTTAAGTGTCTTGCTCAAGGACACCAAATGTCACGACCAGGTTTCGAAACCCACGTTCTGCTACTAACACCAGATTTGTTTTCTTCTCCATTACCTTTTCCAGGCGTTTTATTGTTTATTCCATCAATACAATTACATGTCAAAAGCTTTTAATTGTACCAAACAAAAGAGAAAAACAGAAGCATTACAAATTAATTAACGGATAAATCTTTTGAAATTTGGTATAGCCACAGTTGTAATTTCAATTTCTATTTTTGAACGTTTTCAAAGAAGTTTATAATTAAAAGTAGTGTTAGAGGTGAATGGTGAATTACTCTGCATTTGTACCCATTGAAAGATGATGTTATTATTAGAGAGGAGTTAAACCCGTGTCGAAATTAATATCATTAATATTATAACTTCTACTATATCTTTCAACTTAATGTCATACTTGATGTGTAAGTTAGAATTCATAAGATAACAGCCAATATTGTTCCAAAATTGTTTCAAGAGACTTACAGGAAAGCAAATAAGTGATTGAATTAATCAGAAGTTCAATGATATAGAACAAATGAACGAGTTACTTAAATTCCATTTAGCCAGATTAGTTTTATTTGGGAGGATGTTGTATATTAATTTAAAACTGAATTATTTATATTTATTTATAGGTAGTTTTTAATCTTAAAAAATTCCAAACTTGAATCCAGTTAAAGTCATGTGGGAGTTGTAAGACGGTATTCCCAGTACACTTCCCCTCTACTTGCGTGTTGTTTGTTTTTAACAAGAATATTATACACTGTCTTGGATTTCAAATTGTTCCAGGTCAGTTGTGTGATTATCCTATTCAGAACTTTTTCATTTACTAGAGGGAGCAGTGGTGGAATTGAGTCAATTTGGCAGCCATAGTTTCTTGATCCAAATGTTAGAGTATTGCTTTTCTGACTTGATACGTCTCAGCAATGTGGTTTGTTTTGTTGATGAGCTGATTTCGAATGTCAGTAGCATGAACAAATACTAGGACAAAAGTCTCCTGGCTGAACTTAATCCAATGCTTAAAGATAAACGGTTTACCGTTAATATTTATGAGACTGTGCCCCATATGATCTGATTTCATTAATCTGGTTTCCCAAACCAGAAACACTGACATCTGTTTCTTCAAATCGAATATGACCTTAACATATCTATATAAAATGTAGGTACATTACCACCACTTGGGGGTTGTCTATCGAATTTAATAATGTCCACCAGGAAGGCAGTTAAAATTTGAAAAGTAACTGAACTCCTCCGTATGGAGATACAACCTTCTTGTAAGGCACACTTTACATGATCCATGGGAATTGTCATACTGATCGTTTTACCCACATTACTTTGAGAGCTTTGTTGTGACGGAAGATCAATCGTTAGTAACCCTCCTTCACTAATATCACCAATCATTGTTCCCTCTTTTCACTTTTTCGTATTTTTGATTTCCAAACAAAGTGAAAAAAGCAATCATTCGACAACTTTTAATAATGGGCTTTGGAACATACAAAAGCTAGCATTCTCTATAATTTAGAGAGATGCAGAGTGTTTTTACTTTATTGTAATTCTGCAAACAATTGTTGGGCGTCTGGCCTTCCATGTTACAGTTTGTTTTAACTTAGTAACATTACAATCCCAATTCAACCTTCTCTCAGCTTCATTTCGTTTCTGCCAAAGTACACACCTAAAGCACCTAATAGGTTTCTGAGGCATTTTATACCATAAAAATCACAATTAGAAACCTTTTCCTAATACAAACCTTCTGTTTTGTTTAGGTTAAGCTCTAGCCAAAGCAATATTTTTCAAATTACTTGTTTCATTTTAGTACATACATTATAGAATGTTTATCTCTGACGAATATGGTTGTGTCATCAGCATATTGAGCTGTTTTGATTTCTGATATCTCTCCATCTTGATTCGTTTGGATACCTTTAATACTTTCGTTGGTTTTAATCTTAAGAGCCAAGATTTCCCAGCAATGATGAACAATAAGTGCTGATAACGGACAGCCTTGTCTAATGCCTCAAGTCACGTTAGAGGAAATAATTTGATAGCTAACCATTAGGAATGACTTGCAACTCTATGTTACTGAAGAGAACATCGGTCCAGCATTGAAAAACGCTAAAGCTTTCTTGATAAGTTGACCTCGCTGTATCAAACGCACTTTCTAAAATCCAAGAAAATATTAGCTTCTTCAGTCTGTTTGTCTTGGCGCAAATCAGTTATGTATTGAATCAGGCCCGGATGTTTTGTCACGATTTCTACACTTTTTTGTAACCACATTGATCCTCGTGGTAAGAGCTTTTGGAGTCTTATTACTGGGGCAGTGGTAACAATCTTATTAGTCATAATTGAGTAGTGTAATTGGCCTCTAATTGTCTAGATTTTCAATCTCGCCTTTCTTATGAATGAGCGTAATAATACCTCTTTTTTTGAGTGGTGGAAAGTTGTCCTTTCACATAACCTTCATTTATGGAATCAATAAACATATGTTTTTATGTCATGCCAAAGGTTTTATAAAACTCTTCAGAAAGCCCATCAGAACGTGGAGCTTTGTTATTTTTTTTCATAACAAATAGCGCATCTTCACATTCCTTAAGTTACAAAACCTTCACAATGATTCACGTCTTCTTCGCTGAGGTTTTCCATGCCCTTAATATCATTTAATACTGATCGATGTTTTCATCAAGGATGTTTTCGATGTATAAAAGCTCACTATAATAGTTAACAGTTTCACGCATAATTAAAAGCTTGATCATGGGTAACATTTCCATTTCTTGCTTTTATGGACATCATCACTTTTTATTACCTCTGGATTTCTCTCAAGACCCATGAAATGCCGGTGTTCTTTTCCTCTTCAAACCATTTCACTCTGGAACAGAATAATAGCACCTTTTGTTTGTAGGGAACCATTTTTCCAACTCGGCCTGCTTTTGGCAAATATCGCGCTTCAGTTTTTCGTTGGGAGGGTAGTCCCATTTACCCTGCAGTTCATCCAGCTCTTTACTCCAATTTGTCAGTGGTAGTAATTTTGTTGGTGCGTCATAGCCTTACACCAGAATCTCTCATAAGAACTTTCTGCTTTTATTTTAGACATTTCCCCAAGTGGTTTGCTTTGTTTAAGAGTACATTTGTTCATCTCTCTTACACTGTTGAATGATGCTTAATATAACCTTTTTTTGTGCTGAGGGTTTGTTGCTAGAGGCCGAATTGAATTTCCCAATATCCTGGACCTTTGTGTGGTTACACTGGGTGGTTAGTTTGAGTAAAGTTGCATTGTAGTCACTTTTAATGGCTGGACGTATGTCACAGCTGATGGTTAAATGAGAAATTGTCTTTGTGATCAGCCAGAAATCAATTCTAGATGCAATATTCAAACTTCATTGTCTCCATGTGAATTACAACGGCTATGCAGATGAAGTTTCTCCAAATATCACAGAAGTCAATTTTGTGATTCTCCTGTATAGTGATTTAATCTTCTTATAATGACCAATTTGTATTTCTTTAACATCAACAAAGCGGGTTAAGTACACAATTATAATCACCTCCTATAATTACGTTACCATCATTAAGATCTGTCCTAATTGATTTGCCAGTGTTTTATAGAACTGATGCTGTTTATTGAGCTGCGGTTGGCAGCGTAAGTATTGACAAGGCAAAAGCTTTTCTCGTTTAATGTGAGACTGGAATGAGTTTACGACCGTCATCACTGCTATGGTGATTGATAACATCAATGTTACACACATCTGATCCAACAAATACAGATACTCCTCGACAGCAGTTTCGTTCCTATGCATGGAAACACTATTACCCTTGCCATTCTTGACTAATGATTTTGTGCATTTATTGTGTTAAAAGGGTTTCTTGAGCAAAATAATATCTGCTTTCTGATATTTTATCCACTGCAGTTGTTTCTTTTATCTTTGTTTCTCTTACCTCAGACGTTAAGCGACAAAATATATGAAGTGTTTGCGTCATTAGAGAGTTTGAAGAAAAAAGCGGCATATTGCATTAATTGATGTGAACTTGAAACATAAATTAAAGAGTATGAAGACGGAGAATAGGAGAATATGGTACCAGAATCAGTGTGTTAATTTGAGATCTGTTTTAGGCGTCGTCGACGTCTTTTCCCAGATTAGGTTGCTCCTTGTTTGATTAACTTGTATATCAGTATCATTTTCGTTCAGATTAGGTTGTTCTTGTGTTGTTTGTGTCTCACTTGTGTTTATACCTTTGTCTATATCCTGGACGTCATCATCATCGAGACCTGTTGATCGCTGTCACTCGCACAGATGACTGGGAACTGATTCGTGTGCGTTTTGAGCGACGAACAAAGCTTACCAATCTTAGTTTGCTTGGTGGTGGACTCCCTCGCGGTCGTCTGTGGATCATCAGTGGGGATGGGAAGTGTTGTGACCTCTTGGGTAGTATAGTGATTGAGCATGCTCTGCTGCTGCATGGTCGTTGGCAATTGTTCTTTGAAACGTCTGTTTCCCTTTCCTGTTTAAAGTATTCGCTAGTGAAGTTGGGACATTCCCGACTAATATGTCGAGATAGGCGACAGGTGCTGCATTTTACACACCATTATGGCAAGCCGAACGATAATGTCCTTGTTCGAGACATCTTGAGCAGTTTGAATTACTGTCATCGGTTTGTCCACAGTGGAATAACCTGTCTCTGAATGAACCAACTATCACCCTTGCAGGGGTTAGATTTTGGAGGGACCTCAATATATACGAAAGCTCGCTCACCATTTTTCGCATCTTGTCAGCTTTCAATTGACTCTCAATTTCTGTCTTACAAGTGGACTTGTAAGTTTACATTGAGATTTTCAGGTTCTCTAATTAGGTTGTCGTCAACTGAAGAGGGACATCTCTGATGATGATTTAAGCTGGTTATCAGAGTATCCTCGTAGGAACAGGTTCTTATCCAAAATGGGGATGGAATTTCCCTCAGCTTCAAACCATGGGTGATCAGAATGATGCGATCGGCTCGATCTGGGAATTACACCCTCCTGGCCTCCAATCCGTTGGATTCTCGTCTGATTAGGGTCAATATCGGCAGAGATAGCAAGGTAAACTTCTTCGCCGGTAAGCGGTTTGGCGTCTTGAGGAATTTAATCACGGTGACGGGAAAAAGACTGGTTCACTTACTTCCGTGTCTAGTGGATTTGTTGCTGTGACATCAGCATAACTAGACTTCATGGCAGCCATTCATTATCGTGAGCGCTCAAGGATTCAAGAATTAAAAAGTATCGAAAAAAATCACAAATCTTGAAGGCCACAATTAAACTGCAAAGTAGTCTTTGTTGCTTTCTTGGTCAGGGATTATCGAAAATGGGAAGAGATTATAATCTGCCAAAACGATATTTTCACCTCTATTTTGGAGCATGTCGCCGGTCGTGGCCTAGTTTTGCAGGCGCTAACACCAGATGGTGTTAAAAGTTAAAGTGACCCTGAAAAACAAACAAAGCTGAACAAGATAGAGACTGACTACGGTTGTACGAGGCCACACCAACTGGCCAATATCAGTCCCCGATAACTACCAGAATAAATTCATATGAAGCTTTATGACAAATGGACATGGCAAAGTTCGCATAGCTTCCATAACAACTTCATTGATGTACCATCGTATTGATAATAAACAATTTAAAATATGGAATTATTCTTGTCGTCAATTCACAGATTATTTATATTTCTTGAAAACTAGACTAACAATCAACGTTTCGTCATTCTATTTATTTATTTATTTTGTTTCGTTTCACGCACTACACGTTGTATTGAATTCGCTATATGCGTACATCACAAAGAAGACAATACAAAGGTGTCCACTTCGTGAAATGGAACACACACTTTGTTTACAGTTTGCGTATTCACGAACTGATACATGTTTTTGCTCGTTCAACAAATAACTTTACTAGTTTATGTTTACAGTGAATTACACAGAAACAATCATAAATTGATTGAGTACATGTTCGTTTATTAAGCAATTATGATTTCTGACGTCATTTTATTTTGTTGATATTTAAATAGGTTGACTTTATTTGTCTGTCTCTGTATGATGTGTTCAGTCACTATGGACGCGGTTGTTTTAATTATAACGGACAACTTGAACAAGAAAATACCTCTGAAAGTATGAACTATCCATTGTTCAGTGATGGGCCTCTGACAGCCTGGATCAAACAGAAAATCCACACCAAGCACATGATGCTTGACTGCATCGCTGATGCCACATGCTATGTCTGGGGTGAAATGACGTATAGCATCCCACGGATTATCATCATCCAACTGAAGAGACGTCACGCCATGTTCATCGCGGTAGTGGAATGAGTCATGATCTTTTATAAGTTCCGGACCTGATAGAGAAATGCACGAAGTAAAATACGGTTTTCCGTTGTATTTAGTAAAGGGGATACTAGGGTCAATGCAAATGTTCCTACGAGCTACGGTGCGTGCCAACATTGAGAATCGACTATTATACTGCACAACATTTTCCAACAATAGTGCAACATTTATACATTTACCCAGAACTACACAGACTTTCAGCCAACGTCCGTACAACATCTGTATTTTGACGCCGACTCATCGACGCTTACCAACGTCGGCCCAACGTATATATTAGCTTGGTTTGAAGTCGACTCATTGTTTACATTGGTGACTTGAACAGCTTTCAGAATATTTTCATGTAGGAATGCTGGTAAATTATGTCACTTTTCCTACATGAACGAATACTACTGAAGCGTAATAGCTCTCAGGTTATTTTAATTTCTTTTGTTTCGTTCAACGTCCCCCATGTATATTAGCTTGGTTGAAGTCGACTCATTAACACATTGGTGACTTGAACAGCTTTCAGAGTGGCCTTTCATGTGGGAATGCTGGTAAGTCTGTCTTTTTACTACATGCGAATACTACTGGAAGGTGTTAAGCTCTAGTTATATTTGTTTGTTTGTTTCGTCCAAAAGCAAATTCACTGTTCTCCACTCTCCAGTCGCTCATGGTCAGAAAATGGAATATGTGTTAATGCCACATATTAACTACTTATTCCTAACACAACACATTTGCCACTGAAACCAACCTATTGAACTAGAAATGTGTGTTCTGTATGGTAGTACATCTAGATAAAACTTATTATTTTCCTGACAACTGTAAGCTGTATCAAACTGATTTTGAAATAGCATTGTTTGAATCATTTGGTATAATTACATCTGGACATGGAGAACTTATTGTTCCATTAATCTCAACTGTACCATTTATCAAACTGATTATGAAACATGTAGAGTTTATTATTTTATGAATCACAATAATTGAAATTTTCGGTCAAACTTTGCGTTGTTTTTATTATTTTTGGTTTAGATATGATCTGCTCTATAGAGAGAAGAGAACCAGATCCCAACTCAAACAATATATACCGCTAGTTGTTTCCAGTTGAGGATCCATGTCAGTGTGCCGAGATTCAACCAGGTGGTATGAATATCTCACACCATGTAGACATTTCAATGTGAGCCTACTGCTGAGCTCCCTTTCTGATCCTTGGCGACCCAAAGGGATTCGAAAATGGCTACCATGTAATGGTAAGTAACTTATGATAACATTGCATTTCAAAACATATTCATCTTTGGAATAAGCCTCCCTCCGGAGGAAATCAGCTGATAAATCCTCCGTTTGCGTGGTTTCTGGGGAATTAAAATGATTATTTTCGTAATTATACAAATGTTCTGTATGTAATTTAACCAATTCTTAATATGTTTTCTGCAAAATGTTGTATGTAATATGTAAAAACGTACATTTTCTGATAAAACCACCTTCATCCTCCATTGACTTTGTACATAGCACTGTGCGTTTTGTTTACAACTTTTTCCCAAAACCGACTCCCATAATTCATTGCGCCACAATTCTGATGAGAAACATTGTGACGTTCCACTGAACCTGACTGTCGGCGGAAGACGCACCAAACAAGATAATTAACTATGGTATGAGCGCCCCTAGAGGGTCGATCACAATGGAAAGATAGTTTTACAGAAGGTTTCCATGAATGTAGTCGAACGCATTCACCACTGGAGCTTCCTTATCGCATTAATGGTAATCCAATTGATATTATAGCATTATAAGTCTATACACCGTTCTATTAAGGAGTTAGCTGTTTGTTTAGTTTTTTCTATTTCTGACCGTGTTAACCAATTAAACCGGAACCTCTAGCTTTGTGATACATCTACCAACCATAAAAATGTTTGCGCCAAGTTACAAATCTGTAAATCATTTCGTTCGGTATACATAAGGTTACATTTTCCGCTGTTTAGCTGATAATACCGTAGTGGTTATCTGTTTAACACTTCCAAGTCTCTACGTCATTCCATTTGGGAGTTATTATGCTTTTTACATTTCCATTGTTTTAGCCCATTAAACCGGATTTAAAAAAAAATTGTTTTTTATGTATATATTCATTTGTTTTTTTAAGAATTGTGGGGTACATCTACACATCATAATAAATATTTTGTCATCAAGTTACAAGTCTGCAAATCATTTCATTCGGGATTTATAGGGCTTTTTATTCTACTATTTAAGCCCACAGTAGCCTTGGAACCGGTCACGCTTCAGTGTTTTATATAATTGTTTGCCGAATGACAAACAACAAAAAAATTGATGATAGCGGTATGTTTTTTCTGTTTGGATATTTGAAAACATAGGGTCTTAGGTATTTATGATTTAATTTTGCTTGTAACCGAACCATCAATAACCAAAGCATCTGGCAGAAATACAGACTACAGAAATGACGACTGCTGACGAAAGCTTTATGCCTGTGACGACTGAAGTAACGACCAGTGAAGCACCAACAGAGGTAGAGACTACAGGTTTGTTAACGTTTTATCATGACTGACACACGTATGGACTCATTTTAACTGTAGATTTTATGACAAAATGTGTTTTGACAAAAGTTAAAGAAATAGGATGAAGAAGAAACATCAATTATGGAAAACATAACTTTTCCATATAGGTATGTTTTTATATATTTTTCCATTTCTGAATATTTAACAAATTTATAGGTTTGAGATATTTATGATTCGGTCTAATTTGTTTTGGTCCAGCTGACTACCCTGTGATTAACGTAGACAATGCTAAATGGAGACTATTCTGGTGAATTTTCTGTTACAAAAAAGAGTGGATGGCCAACATCAGTCACCGATGTATGCTGCAGGGTAAAATATGTATGGAAACTCTTCCTGTGAAATGATCATAATATCTAAGCAAGATTCACTATTACTACACTAAAGTACCGCTAAACGGTGCTGAAAATATCACCACATTTTCACAGGGGACAATTTAAAAACAAGTTACCAGAAAATCAAGAGTTAAGTTGCTTTCTTTTGTAAAATTACTTATTATTTTTATAGATTATGTTCACAGACACGCAGTAAGCACTCAGTATACAGTGTTTCATACATACATCGGTTATAGGCAAATCGATATGAATTGTTTATTCCTCGAAAGCCAAATACATTGTGTATGTGTGAAAGTACTATTTCAAACTATGCCATAGAACAATTAATTACGGCTAATGGATTTGTTTTAATACAATGGTCCTTTCAAAAAGATAAATAAATAACAAACATAAACATTTTAAACATATTTTGTCCAACACAACAGCTCAAATGGTTTTCGTGACATAAAATAATAGCGTGTTTTTTTATCATATCGTGACCAGTGAGGAAAAGGATAATCAAAATTAAAAAAATTAAATAAATAAATAAAAAAAAATAAATAGACGGAAGTGTTTGTGATATAACAAAACATAGGTATTCGAGTTTTGTCAGGGCAGTGATGATGACGTCATCGTTTTTAAAAGAAACTTTGATTATTTTATTTTTCATATTAAAGAGAATCTGTAAAATATGATGGTTAAACAACGATGATTTGTTTAATCTGCTAAAAGGTCAAAATTTAGAAATTTTGAGAGAAGGTATTTATTTCTTTGGGGGTTTTTAAACCTTTTCGTGTAGTTCCAGAACGATGGATTTTGACGAAATCGTCGTCCTCGCTAATAATGCACAATTTGAAAATATTTTACTTAATTTTAAACTTTGACTTCCGGTTTGGAAGGAAGTAAGGGCAAATTGGTCACCTTTATAAATATTTTGACAATTAACAATCTATAAATGGAAAAATTTCAATTTACCTCTTGTGGTTGTTAAACTTTGACTTTGGTTTGGGCAGGAAGTAACGGTCAAATTGGGCAAATGTTTTTGTAAAAATTGTTGAAATTCAATTTGTACAATGGTGCAAAAACTGTGAATTTACCTTGTGGGTTGGAGATATGATTTTTTTATATTAAATGTTTACTCCGGTTTGGACAGGAAGTAAGGTCAGATTAAATGTCTGTGTACGAAAATCACATAATTCAAGATTAACATATGTAAATATTGTGAAAATATCATTTGTGGTTCATGAGATATTTTTTTGAAATATTAAACTTTGATGACCTCATGATGTCCTCACTATGACATCACAACTTAAATACAACACATGTTAAGGTTAATATGTGAAGTTTTAAGGTTCTGAAGGTTTAGGTTCGCAACTATGTTTTTTTTTCTGAAAAAGTTAGAAAGCGAACTTTATTGCAAACGGAATACGTTTTAGACCGTTATGCAACTTCTGGCATTTTTCGAAATTAACCTTCGTGAGAACAGTGACGATATCAAACTTATTTTCTAAACGAAAACATAGAGATGGGGTTTGTGAAATTTTGTAGGGAGATAAACATTGATTAAATTTTCCCCACATAGAGGTTTCACATAATTATATGTCAAATTAGGTTTTGTCCCACACTTTGTTTATCCACAAATGAGTTCATCGCAGTTGTCAGTGCCATATTTTATAGAGGTTTGCCTCAACTGGTCATGTAAAGTAGAAAGCCTTGGTAACTTTATAAAGTATGTGAACAAAAAGCCCATTAGTGATTTGGGCTATTAAGTTCAGCCCTTTTTATACAATTTTTTCAGACAATTATGGCGACTGTGATGAACTCTGACACTGTTTTAGTCGTCTCGGATTTTCTTCAAGAAACAGTGCTGAATACGGTGAGAGACTCGGAAAACAGTATACAGGTAAACTGATTGATGAGATATTTGGAAATTTCAAGATGGCAAACATTTCAATATAATTTTATCTATCATGGGTAGATGTAATAATCGTATTTCATTAAGCTGATATGCCAGGCCGATTCAAACATATAGCGATCATGTCTTTCGAATGGAATGAATTGAGTTCTGCAATATGTTGTAATAACGCAGCCGTGTATTCGAACGTCATAGTTAATTTAAACGTCTTTAAAGTGCAGAAGGCCCTCTCCATTTCAGTAAAATATAGCATTTCCCTTTAAATTCATCCAAATTAGTACACATGTACATCAATAATTATCAGTTCATTTAAATTATCAGTATACGTCCACCTTTGGTAAATGTTCTGCATCTATACCAATGTTTATTTTTAGTTGATTCATTGTTACGATCGAAAATCTTCAAACTATAGGTGAATACAAATTACTCAAAAAGCCTGAATTTTCTAGATGCAACAAAGAAAGAAACAAGGTCACACAGTTATAAAGAACAAACAAAGGATTTAATAATGAAAATATCAACTGCTTCAAATATCGATGGTTTAACAAGCGTAATGATTAAGGTAAACAAGTGTACATTAAGAAAAGATCTTATACAAAATAAGAAGAAGATCTTACGCTAAATAAAAAAATAAGAAGATTTACGCTAAATAAGAAAAAATTTTACAAAAGACTGAGGGCTGAGCAGGCTCCAGCGAAAACGACGCAAAATCAGTTCTCTGACACGATGTAAAAAGCTGGACGTGGGGGAATTCCCCCACAAACGGCCGAAATAGACGAAACCACGGGACACAAGTCGACTACGTGACAAAAATATGGGAAGAAAAAACCCAAAATACTGAACTTAGATTTAGTTCACAAAATGTCTCTTCCGAATTAAATTCAGCTCAAACACTTCATTCGGTCCAGACGAACTTTAAAAACACCCCACAGACGAGTCGTGGGGACATCACAGGTCCTAATGGGTGTACACTGAAGTATCATCAACCCCTGTTTACCGAAGTTTTGGGTTTTGCTCAAGTCCTGCCTAAAACCTTTCTACCAGCCCATTTAATAGTTTTTAATCCTTCTAGAAAATACTAGAGATTTTTTTTACTTGCCATTCTAGAAATTTCTGAAATGACACATTGTCCAAAAATAAACTTCCAGAACTTTCCCATTCAAAGTAACATATCCCGCCTTGGGTCAAACGCGGTCACGCACTTATTGCGGTTTGTGTTTATGTAACACCATTGTGTCGTTAACGAGACAATAGTGAACATGCATTTACTTTAAGTAAGCTGTGATCATTATGCTTTCAGACTACTCGTGGTATATAACTATGTGCTTTAAATGATTACACAAATAGTTGGATTTTATAGCAGCATATTATTGCTAGTAGGAAATATTATACAAAATATATTTTATTATCACGAAAATGGCGGGTCATATTGGATTCCCAAAATTGTATTTACCACGAAAATGTAAAAATAAGTTGAAATAACCTCGAAACCTCCTCATCTGCATATCTGGGAGCCATGAATGTCATAAAGACAAAACGAGTCAAAATATAACCAAATAATTATGACAAAACTCAATAACGTAAATAGTTCCATAATTAAACTTAAATTGTTTTGTCTTAAAGGTGGAATTTGATCCTAGCAACAATGCCTACGCTGTATGGGAGGCTTTTCACGATCACATAGAGGGACAGATATTGAATGGAAAGGGTGGAACCCTAAAAAGTCGGTGGTAGGTACAGATTATACTTATAATTGATAACTCAGACTGTATGTATGGCTGTATTAACAGCTGGATAGTTGCGGTCATTCGCACGTAACCTCCGCATGCACACTCCTAGGCATGGGGCGGCGATCCCGGGGACGGTTGACATATCCTGACCCAAATATTTATGGAGGAGGTTACGGTCTCCTTACTATTATTATTTTTTTTCGTTTCGAGAGACAAATTATTCATTCCATTGTATTCTCGTATACAGTAAACCTTATTTGCCTTTTTTATGTCAAATGTGTACATTCACAATTAAAAATCAAACGTCACGAATGTTTTATTATAAATGCTTCAAATACATTCAAATTTGAGTAAATGTTTGACAGTTCGTTATGGAGGCGTTCGTTGCTCAGGAACATTTGTATTTCCCTATTATCTCCTTTACTAAATACAAAGGAGAACCGTATTTATTTGTGCATTTTTTTTTCAGGAGATCCATAAGAGACCAGCATTTTCCAAACCGCGATGAATATGGTTAAGTCTTCATTTGGGATGATGATAACGTGTGTTATACTACCACCGGGAAAATACATGGGGAGCAGCGATTATGTTAAGACGGCTGTTGGTGGATCCTGTTGATGCAGACGTCAGAAGCTACCAAAAATGGATTGTCCATATACTTCAGAGGTTTTTTTTGTTTAATTGTTCGTTAAAATTTAAAACAACTGCACCATACGTGACTGAACACATCATACAGAAAAGAAAAAATAAAAGTCACCATTTAAATATCACTAAAAAAATGACGTCACAAATCATAATTGCTTAATAGAAGATGTTTTCGATCAATTTATGATTGTCTCGGTGCAATTGCACATGAACATTTCTATAAAATAAACTTTTTTTTCTTTCCTATTTCTAGATGATGAATAAGCCTAATGTCAACATCGAGTGTTTCATGGTGGTCGTTGGGTATGATGCAGTCACCGTAGTTATTAAATGAGTACAATATTGGTATTGATATCAAATTGTCGGATGCCATGCAGGAAGTGACAATCAAATACCAACAGAATAAAATAACATTTAAGAAAACGCGTTAGAAGTTGTCTATTTTGAAACACGTTTTCTTTTTCACACGTTTTTAACGATTGAATTTTGTTTTTGACTTTTTCCCTTTTTTATAGTAAAGTATTCGTGAACGAGCAAACATTTATAAGTTCGTGAAAACGCAAACTGTCAACAAAGCTAGTCTTTTGTGCTTGACTATAGCGAATTCACCCAGTCTGGGTTTACGATCCGTCTAGTTCTATGAAGTACCTTCCAGCATAGAGTGGTAATCCCATGTTTCCCTCAGATGGTCGAGGTGTGTGTTTTTTTGATACAATGCCGTAGACTGGGTTATGGCAGACTGGCATCTGTCTTAAATGGGAATGTGCAGCGTACATGGCTGTTAAGCCCAATGATTGTTTTTAGGTCACTGTCATCGAAGGGTCGCAGTAGTGGTTTGCGTATTTGGTGTTGATGTTCGATCGTTGGCGACGGAAGTACACCAGCGGGGAATTACCAGGGACCTGTCACCACAAAATGAGCTTCAAGTCGGAAATTTAAGCAATTACTGGTATTTCTGGATTAGAGAACAAGAGCTTTCAATGATTATAACACTTGGGTTGCGATCCCCAGACCCAGAGGATTGCGGCTTTGTTTCCGTCTTTGTTTCAAGTTGTTTTCAGAACACGATAAAAGAAACAACGAAAATTGGCCTGAAATTAGGTTTTTAATTGTCTGATGGAACTGAAAATTTGAAATTAATATAAGGAGATTTACAAATTGTAAATATAATAACAAAACAAATTAGACCCCCCTCCGATTTTCACTTTTCCACTGTACGTGGAATGGTATATCGACTTTACGCTCTTTTCGTTGTAACAGGTCACATATAACATGCGCATGTGTAGCCCCAGTGGCTATCATCAACACTGTTAATTACACCACTATAGAAGGCTCGAGGGAACAGAGGGTAAAGACTTTCATTCTTCTAAGAACTTCATGACATTGTAGCTGGTAAAACAAAGTAAATATGCGATAAAACAAAGTTTAATTTAAAATTCAACAACAGTTCCAGTTTTTCTAAGACGAAAGCCCTTCAAACGAATGGTATGTACAAATTAAACAACAAGTATTAGTTTTTATATAAAAAGTTCGATAATTTGATAATCTGTAATAAAAAATGCTGTGGGTCTATTTTGGTAAGGATTTTAAAAACCGTAAATTACTTATTTATCGAGGATGCTTGTGCTTGTTTAGCAAAAATGGTTTTAGTTTTTTCAGTCCATGTGGTATACCAGTCTGATTATCGGGGGGCGGTGTGTCTCATAAAGGTCTTTGAAGGAGAAATCATTCAAACTTTCAGGACAACATGGTAAGAAGGTAAGTACATGTAACATAATTTGTATGTGATATTTTGCATAATTGGCTGTGCTGGTTTAGTGCCCAGAGACTCAGATAAATTTGTTTAAAAGCAAAGTCACATTGGTTGTTTCATGGTAATCTCTGAAAATGTAATTTTGTCAACTGTTTTCATTTGTTGGCTCATCGTACTTTTTAATTTGTTTGAGTGTTGACATGCTAGCAATCCACTGGCTATGTTGAATGTCAATGAAATTTGTGAATCATCTTGATCAAATAAATGGAATCTCTTTTAGAACAAATCAGTCTTTGATAGTCAATATATTTTCCCTTCCCAATAGATAATAGACAAAACATGGTTAAATTTGATTACTTACTAAGATTTCATAATAATACATATGTAAACATTAACATCATAAACCTAAACGGGTGTCCAATTTAAATAAATACATCACATATGAATATTCAGTGTTTCAGTATTATCGTAAAGATATTTTTAAATTGCTTTTAACAAGTAATAGTTGAATTGATTTCATTAAAAATGTTTTAACTATTTCAATATCGATCGTGCATATATCGGTTAGATTGTTTTGAGATTGTAGATCTGATAAATTATTGGACAAACAATAAAAACAATTTATTTAGCTCCAAATCATAGCGAACATTAGATGTTTGAAAAACCAACAGTGGTGTTTTGGTTAAAAAGTGTGTATTATTACGCAAGTGGTTATGTCAACTGATGTATAAATTGTTACTAATGTATTTTAAACCAGGTATCTTGTTTCGACAGTGGAGATATCTAATGTTTGTTAAAAATAATAATTAAGTAGTCAGAGAATTCTCGTAGTTACCATGTCCAAGTAATTTTTTACAATTTAACGTCACCTCTTTATTTCATTTTGAAATTTTAAAATGTAAATTTTGTCACAAAGTACTGTGGACCTTGTATTTGAGACTCATTTCATACGTAAGACTGAACATACATTCCATGCCTCTATTGTCTTGCTCCTTATGACATGGAAAGCACTAATCAATTGATTATCAAAAAATTACGCAGATTTTTTTTTCTTTGAGGTGCTTATCAAAACGAGCACATCGTTGCTTTGCCCTGGCCAACTAAAATTAAATGGATTTATCTTGATTAAATGAATTTCGTAACAGCTACAAGCTTTCTATAGTTACATATAGAAAGTCATTTACGCTTGCGACGGCTTTTACCTGTTGCTAAAACGTGAAAACATAAACGCCTCAAAATTCATGCAGGTTGTTTTCCCAGGTGGCTTTCAAAACTAGCAAATTCGTCGTCGCTTTTCTGTTGGTTTTGAAATCTAACTGGGAACGTATAATATAAATTAAAACAAAATTATGTTGCTGGTTCAAAAAAGATTTTCTTATCGCTCTATGAATGGACCCATTCTATCAGTTAAATAGAATATAATGGAGCAATTGGTAAAATATTAGCCCTATGAAATAGGTTTTATGTAGATACGTATTTTTACCAAAATCCAGTTCAAGTTTCTGATTGCATGGTACAATTTATCATTCGAGTATTTAATGTTTTAAAAACCCAGTTGGCATACAAACCATTGTTTCACTAAAATTATAACTTAAATATATTTTTTTTTTCGATCATATTCTGTGATCGTCAGGGGGAATTTGAACAGTTGATTTGCATTAAAGATGCTCGTCCAGTTAAAACCAGCAATTTCTGGCAGACCTCCATAAATTAATTTCTGACATATTTACTGAAACATTTATTCAAGACTATATTGAGAGTTGTGTCATTTACATCTTTTTTGTAAAATTTTTCATGTATTACACCATATGAAAATTGTATTAATTAGCAGCCATTACAAAACTATACTGTATAAATTGATAATTTAATTTGAGTTTTAATGAAATGAATATTCTGAAAAAGGAAAACATATTTTAAATTAGATATTTCACGTATTGATAATTTTAACGTTTTTTTTGGGTTTACGCGTTTGTGCATGCATACATGGTGCCTCAAAACTATAATGTTATAATTATAATAATTATTTGCTTACTATTGACACGGTGAGGCGCTACGTATTGCCCACAAGGATTTAGTCAACGGGAAACAGATCTGTCAGCAAAATGTTATCGATTAAAATCCAGGTAGTCATTGAAAACGGTTTATTTACAGTTGGTAAGACACGGGTGAGTTTGTTTAGCTACCACACTAAATCACGGTGTGCTTCTTTCATGCAAAATATCTATAAAATTGTTAATAAAAACAGAATCTATGGTTTTCAAATGCATATTACACCAACATAATTACTCTTGGCCTACATTACTGTTAAAAATGAACTTGCGTAGAAAAAATAACCTGCACTTGTTGAAACAATGTTTCATGACATAAACTAATTGCTGTTAACTTTTAGATATTGAAACAGATGACACTCAGGTTGATTTCAACTTCACAATATGTACATAGTAAATATTGTCATCATTTGAAGATATTGGATCAGTGGGATTAAATAATCCATGCAAAACGTCGGTGCCACATGCTGCGCGCTGTCTTACAGTACATTAGATATGCCATACGTCATGACAAACAGCCAATTAAATTCGGCCACACAGGCAGGGCCCTGATATTTATAAATGAAATACTAACATGGGCGAAAATGATTTTGGTCCATTCGCCAATCTTTGTTTGAACAAATTAATTGAGTTATGAGAAGAAAGGGTCCGTGCCTGTAATTCGTCATAATATGACAAAGTGTATTGTTATTTGTTAAAACACAATTACATGCGTTGGGGCACTTGTGTGCAAATGCAATAGGCTATCACGTTTGCAGCTACCGCACTGTAAATAACAATTTTACTTAAATCATAACCGTAACAACTCAGCTCGTTCAAAATGTAAAACGGATTTGAGAATATTGGCATTTGCCAAAGTCTTGCCTGCATTCATTTGTTATCGTCAGCTACGGTGACACCATGATAAGATCGGCAGGTTTTCGAAACCACAGTATCTGGCCAACACTGAAAAACCGGGACTCCGGAGATTGGAGCGGTAAGTCTCCACGAGATGCCGGCCAACCGTCCGTGACCCCCCTTACGTCTCAGTGAATTACAGTAAAAAAAGGCATTTGGAGCTCAATTCGGGGGAAAAGGAAAGATTCCGGAGATGCAGAAAATGCTGAATACAGATATTATGAAATAGATTCGGGTTTTCCTGGCAAAGTATACAGGTATGTATTTATAATGTTGTTCTTTGTGTTTATTTTCGATGACGAAATACCATTTTAATCATTTAGACTCAAAGTAATATTTCAATAGTTCATATAATATTAGGTCATTCCATAAATTACTTTGTGCACAACCACGTAAAAGGCGTTCCAAGGGGATCCCCTACCTGTCCAGGTTGTTTGATTGACCGGCTTGATCCCTGGCTACTGGCAGATATGGCCGACCGCCCCAACAAAGTCAGTTGGGAGAGCACTCGTAGGTATTCGAAAGGTCGGCTTGAGTCCTGCATAGAATTATTTTTTGCGCTACACGTTTATATATATATATATATATATATATATATATATATATATATATATATATATATTTAATTACACCACCATTGGAACCCAAATCAGTTAAAAGTCATTTATTTTCAGCTCATTTGATGAGAAACAACAAATGAAAAGATATAAAGGATGATTAGGTTAAATTTTCTCATTTGGGGAGAGGGGGCAAATGAAATCTGGTTCATGGAAATTTATATTTCTTTAACTCCGGTGCCGTAATTTTATATATATATATATATATATATATATATATATATATATATATATATATATTTTATTCTAGGCATATAAATTTTGTGGGGATTTGTTTGAATTTGAATTTGAATTTATTTCGTTTAATAGTTTTTTATTGAACTAACGTTAAACTAAACGTTAAACAAAAATATCATTGGAAAATTAAATTAAAAAGAATAATAAATACATAATATTTTTTGTGAAAAATTATATGGTAACAAAAGCCCATGCTTGAAAGGATTTAGATTTTCATTTGTAAAAATAATAACAAATAAACGAAAAGAAGAAACCAAAAAGCGGGAAAATTTCGAAAATTATCCGCCATACATCTTTAAATAAACCTAATTCAGTCAAATTATTTTGTTTGTAGTAAAACTCTAAATGAATTTGTCATTTGCTGGACAGGCAAATACTAACATTGAAAACTATAGCTTTTATTTTGATCCATTGTTTTGTTTAGACTCGACAGACTAGACGCTCTGACGACCAAAGCAACCACAGAATTCAGACACAGGTTTTGTTAACATTTTATATTTTACTATGGCTTTTTTATTATTTGTTTTGTTATTTTATTTCAGTTTATATGAATAAAAACAATTTTTAAATTTGTTTTTCTTGAGTGGATTTAAAAATTAAAATTTTGAAAAACATTGTTTCAAATTTTGCAGGGGGAGGGGATTCTGACTACACCTGAGCAGAGAACAAAGTAAACAAAGACTTTCATCGTTTGCTAGAATGCCTTCTTGAACCATTATTTTCCATCATTGCTGCCACTAGGTAATAAAACAGTCATGAATCCTAGCAACTGTGTACAACGACTTATGTAATAAAAATGTACTTAAAGCTTGATGGTGAAGAGGATAAGTAAAGACTTGACATTAAAAAATTCTGAAAGAATGTAAATCATGAAAAGAGTGCCACGTTAACACGAGCGAGTGTAAAATCTCCTAGGGATATGTCCAGATTTTATTTTTAAAAGAGGAAGGGAGGAGCGGCACCTCCTAAATTTAAATTTATTATTTTAAATTTACACAGAAAAAATGAACAAAGGGAAAAATTCCAATAGGCACACTTTATTGTTTACACTGTTAAACGGTCTATTTCAAAACACTTTAAGCAAAAGTTATCTGATTTTAAAAAGCTGTTTTTAGCTGTTTTTGCCCAATATACATTTTATGTCATAGTAGTACCATTTTCCCTATTGGGGTAAAATATTTAACATCAGGTTTTGGAAAAAATTACCCAAAATATTGCTTATAGCGCCTTCTAGTGTATTTAAGTCGTCACATTGTTGCCTGTACTGAAGACAACATGTGTAACAAATTTCATGACCAACAGACAAAAAATAAGAAATTATGGGGTAAACCGACATGCCTACAAGTTTCCGAAACTCAGTTTCCTGAGAAGAAAAAAAGACAAGAAAGACAGATAAAGGAGGGCACAAGCCCCCCCCACTCGCCCTAGGTCTGAGAACGAATAAAAAGCCAGCTTGAAGAATGAGACTTATTTGGAAGGAAGGTTCTGACAAAAGTTAAGATATATGATAACAACATAATTTAACAAACAATTAATTAAAATAAATAAAAATTAAAAAAAAAACTGATGCAGGTATTTTCTATATGACTATTTAAAATGTTGTAGATATTTATGATTGGGTTTTAATTTGTTTTGTTTTTGTTTGTTTTGGTCGCTGACTACCCTGTGATTAACAAAGAGGTGTAGATGGAGACTGTTTGGTAAGGCAAACACCAGCTGGCCAATATCATCACTGATGTACTGAAGGTAAATATCATGGAAGCTCTTTATGATGACCGATATATACGGATTCAACCATTTTATACCTAAAGTTTTGCAAACGATGCTGAAAATATCCTCACCATTTTACGACAGGACACACAAAAAGTTAAGAAAATCAAATATTGTTGATTTTAATTACTTTTTGTAAACAATTATTTTCAGACAGCAAAACACAGTATAAGTTCATACATAGTCGGTGTAGGGTACAACAAAACCATTTTTTTCACCAGACCCAAGAATTTAAACAATCACCCCTTTAAAATATATTAATAATGTAGTGTGAAAAACATAATCCCCTTTTGTAAAACAATTGAACTGATTGCCTAAACAAATCTCAATTGTGTTTTCGTGGTACACTATATTCTGGTTTTCCACGCTATAAGGAAACATTTCCTAAAACTGGGTTTTAGTTTTAAGAACATTGCAAAGCGATACTTATTCAAATAATAATTTAACCCGACCACTTTGGGAATTTTAGATGTCTGGGAAAAAAGTTTTAAAAACATCAACTAAAAACAAACAAATTATACGGTTTCACAACATTATAATTATTTTTAGCGGTCGTAAGCTCAATGGTTCATCGCAGTGTTGGTGCCATTTTATAGAATTGGGACAAAAGCAACAGTCCGCGCAAATACTTTTAGAAACACAAACTTTGTTATAACTGGTAACATTGAGGACAAAAAGATCATCGCACGCTTACAGCGAATGTGGTGCCCGTCAAAAAGCAGGATGGAAGCCCTCAATGAATCAAGCACCGAAAGCTGCAGTAAACTTATTAAGAATGTTAACGTCAAATGTTCTGGGGTGCTTTGAAATTACAGTCCGATATTGTATCAATTTCAGATAATTATGAGACTGAGGAACTCTGACTATGTTTTAATGTCTACCCGGGTTTTTCAAAAAAACGGCACTGAGATACTGCACGACTCGCGGAACGGTATACAGGTAAACGATTGATGAACGATTTTCATTCCAAAGATAGCAAACATTTAATATAAGTTTATCCATCATTAATGTAATGTAATTAGTATCCCTTAATAATTCAGCTGTTTCAACGTCAACTCTTAGTCGTCGATTCGAATAAATTGAGTTCCAATTGAGGTTAAGTTTTTTAAATTGTCGTGTTCTCATTTCAAAAAAATAGATTTGAATTTCACAAATTGGGAATATATATATATTTTTTAATGAAATACATCATAATTATCAATGCAATTAATGCCTAACATATGTTAAATGTTCATGCATTCATGCCATAGGACTTTCCAATCCATGTGTCTTTAATAACGAATAGTGAAGAGCACAGATTGTTACTGTAAATTCCGGTGGAATTGTCCGTCTCCCAGAGATGATTACATTTATTTGATATTACCACAAACTTTCAAAATTAAGTGTGATTATTTATGTTTTAATATACTAAATAGTTTTATAATATGGGGTTTTAAAATTTTCAGTTTAAAAATACAATAAATATAAAATTTTAAATTTGGGCCAAAACATAATAGTTGAGTTTTACCAAAATATTGCTCAGATAGATGTCCAAAATAAAGTAAATAACACGTAATGTCGGCCACATTGATTCCAGATTGATTCCAGATTTGAAGTGGCCAAAATAATGACAAATTGGTCGGGATTTTCCACGGGAAAAGCGGAAAATCAGTTGAATGAACAGTTCAAGCAACCATGAATCCTACATCATTTTGCTAGGGAACCATAAAGACCTAAATGTTAATGAAAGGCAAATTGACAAGAACGACTCTATTGGACCCGTAATGAAAAGAACTGTTTACAACTCGACGTTTCGATCGAAGATGTTGACGTCTTCAAAAGAATGACAGACCCTTGGAGATGGTACTAAGTGAGCCATTTGAATCGGTAGAACTGGGATCATGTCAACAATAAGCACAAGGAAATTTGAGCCTGATCAGGTTGTAAAAAAATTTTGATTGTATTTCAAAAAGCAATATAGTCTGTAAAAAGATATAGCATTCATTTTCCCAAAATTAATACTGACACTGTTCTCCTCAAGGATGACATTTAATTCTACAACAATGTCTCTTCACCTAGGAGGTTTCCACAAAACGTAAGGTCAGTGCAAAATGGAATTGTAACCTCAAAATGTCAGTGGTAAGATGGTTGACTTTTATTCATATAGACTTCACCGATACACTGGGTTGACAGTACGTATGAGCTTTTTCCCCTTACCATGGAAAGGCGGCCCTGTGACGTGGACAGTCCTTTAAATATCAATTTTTATGAAGACAGTCAGACAGACGTCTATAATGGTTCCCATGTTTCTTTTCGAGGCGATAAATATAACATCATTTATTATTTTCTACAGCCTATTTTATGCCCAAATGCACTACACTGATATAAAAATGTAAAATATGTGTTTATTATAAACGATTAAAATTTTAAACAATGTGTTTTCGAATTACATTACCAACCCTTATAAATTAACAACAGAAACTCGTTTTATCTGCCGTATTTTCAGGCCGAATTTTCAAGATATTCCACTACCCGAGAACAGCAGAAGTTCTCTTAGTTTGAATGATAACTTTTAAAGATAATTATAATCACGCCTAAGGTCACCAGTGTTTCAACCACTCTTATATACCAGAACATTTGGCTCGGGTGGACTTCTGTTTGATGCGAACCAATCACCATCCCAACAATGGATTGTTCAAACTTGCCGAATTTTTTTCAATTGTTCCATTATCAAAACCTGCCCATAGTCAATGACAAATTTTACAGAACAGTCAAAGTAAACATTAAATATAACTAAAAAATTTAGGGGTAAACAAATCAAATTGATATTTTTGGTTTTAGCCTCTTCAATTTCTAGATATGAATTGACCTGATTAAAATGTCCCAAACATCGAGTGGTTTTGGTTTGTGCTTATGTGTCTAAACCATGTTATGTGCAGCACCAAAAAACAACAAATAGTAAACGTAAACGGACATGTAAATTATTATAAAAATTAGAAAAATTTAATGGTACAATATTTGAATTATCACAAATTCCCTAGGATAGAAAATTAACATTTTGAAGAAACAACGTTGTCTTTTTGGAACACCCTTTTTCCCTAGAAAATGTTATTTTACAACAATTTCATCAACAGTTTGGTAAAATTCCCCCCTTGAAAATGAACTATTACACATTTAAAGTTCTGGTCCCAAAAACTTTCCCCAGCTAAAAAAAAACGGTTTTTCCAAAATTAAAAGGTCCCTTTTTAATTTTAATTTAAAAAAAGGGGTTGTAATTTAATCTGTCCCTCAGAACCCCCTTTTCCCCCCCACCAAAATTTTTCATTTCCAAATTTTAATTTTTTCCCCAAAATTTTTTTCCCCCGTTGGGTTTTTAATTAAGCCCCCCCCCAAAACCCCCCTAAATAATTATTTAAATTTTTTTGAATTAAAAAAACCTAAGACCCAAAAACCTCTGAAAATTTTTGGATTGTTTCCCGTTTGGGGGGTTTCCTTGCTTTAGGACAAAATTTTTTTGGAAAAGCTTTTTCCCTTAGGCAAAAACAAAATTTTTTTTCCTTTTTAGAAAAGGGGGGGCCGGCCCCCTGTAAAAAGGGTTCTCGGAAGGCATAGAAAAACATGCCCAAAAATTTCGGGTATGACCCTGTACCCAAAGGGGGAAAAAACAAATTAAGTTTCCCAGTGAAGTAAAATCCAAAACAACCCCGTAAGTTTAAGAACTTTAACTTAAAAAATTTTGAAT
>CM055817.1:42861610-42968559 GCA_029582265.1 Zoroaster sp. YZ-2022
TATCAGATGCTAAAATGTTTTTTAAAGATATTTTAATCATTTATAATTTGTACAAGAAATGAGTACGCTACCAAGGTTTTTTTTAATTGATCTTATTTCTGAAATCAAAAAGTGGAGTAAATGTTTGCTTATATATCAAAATGCTGAATGGTGACAATTATGTCATCAATCATTTTCTAATAAAGTAAAGTCAGGGACTAATTTCAAAATGCTGAATGGTGACAATTATGTCATCAATCATTTTCTAATAAAGTAAAGTCAGGGACTAATTTCAAAATGCTGAATGGTGACAATTATGTCATCAATCATTTTCTAATAAAGTAAAGTCAGGGACTAATTTCATAAAGCTGCTAAGCAGAGAATTTTGCTAAGCAATTTAAACAGACTACCAGCGGAAATGCATACATTTTATGTGGACGTTTGGCTGGTAACCTGAAAATCTAAGCATTTTTTCTTTGTAAGCAATATTCTGCAAAAAAGAATTGTATATCCCTCAGTGCAAGGTACTGTAAAAGAAATCGAGGTTTATTATCATTTTTTTGTTAGAGTTTATGTCACGTTTATTTTGACTTATCATCATAACAGCGTGAATATTTTCCATTTGCTGATTTGATTAGAATGTGAGACTCTCGATTTGTTTTCCTAAAATACCTCATGTATGAAATATTACTATAAATTGGCAATGATATTCTTCAATGTTTGGATTTAATAGCTATTTTACTGAAATAATAATAAATAATAATAATAAGTTTGGCTGGTAACCTGAAAATCTAAGCATTTTGTCTTTGTAAGCAATATTCTGCAAAAAAAAATTGTATATCCCTCAGTGCAAGGTACTGTAAAAGAAATCGAGGTTTATTATCATTTTTTTGTTAGAGTTTATGTCACGTTTATTTTGACTTATCTTCATAACAGCGTGAATATTTTCCATTTGCTGATTTGATTAGAATGTGAGACTCTCGATTTGTTTTCCTAAAATACCTCATGTATGAAATATTACTATAAATTGGCAATGATATTCTTCAATGTTTGGATTTAATAGCTATTTTACTGAAATAATAATAAAATAAATTGGATGGCCTAGTCCCAGCCTTCCCTGTGTAGCACACGATATTAGGGGAGACGTCATAGCCCAACCTCAGGATATTTGGAGGATCCCGCCGGGTCCCGCCGGGTACTGATCTTTTCTATAATGAGCTCATTATCTACAGGTCAATGCACAAGCCTTTGGAATATGCATGATTCCAGCCAGACCCAGCAGCTCCAGACCCCACACAAAAGGACCACTTAACTCCCAGTTAATCCCTCTGCCAGCTTCAGACCTGAACAATGGATGTCGTCTTCCCTCTGAGTTAATCCCCATAAACGACCCAAACCACTGGTTAATCCCTGATAGTGGCAATATTTTTGGAAAGAAGTTTGTTTTTAAAGTGTACATTGGCCATTTGGTTTCTATTTCATTCGTTTAGAGTTTTTTGTGCTTTCATTATTTTTTATGTTGCATGTCGTCATAAACATTTTTGTAAGCCAGAAAACACTTTAAAAGTTCTGAAAAACGGGTCTGAGCATCCTCTCAAAAGGGTTCACATTAATAAACCACAAACGTACAAGCAAAGCTTTTTAAAATATCAAAACACATGTGATTTATTTTCAACTGAACAATTTTTCAGTTTCGATTCGGGAAACACACTTTATATAAAGGAACACCAAATATTTATTTGGAAATAAATACAGTTGTTTAAAGAAATTTGAAAGAACATGCAGTTGGACAGACACCATACTGTTTTACCCCACAAAATCAGAAAGTAAAACCTCCAAATCACTCTTGTCGTTTCAAACTCCACAAAAAAATAGCCATGATATCAGATAATGACTGCAAAGTACGTCTGAAGTTTTCAACATCGTAGGTGACATCAAACCCTAAATATGAGGAAAATTGTACCCCAATATTTAGTCAAAGTGCAACACACCGAGGTTCAAAATTCAGCGTGTGCTTCACAGCACGAGCCGGTCAACCATGCCTGACGGACGGCATGGCTCAGGCATGACCACAAAGACACTCTTCTTCTTTTGCCTTGCATTTACCTTTTTTTAATAAGATGTATTTAATTACCATTTTATGGAAAGCATTATCATATCATATTCGCATTAAAAACGTCTCCATTTTTATGTGGATAGAACTACAACTAATCAAAAAGTAATTACATATCTTTATATGATAAAACTTTGAACAAATCAAGGATACATACAAAGAATACATTATGGCTTCATACAACGGTTAGGCCATACGTTACTGAACAGACCGTCGTACGGTCAACATTATGTAAGCAAAATACTGAACGCAAACAAAACGCAAAAGTTTATTTTTCTGGACAGTTTTATCAACCATATTTTTTTTTTTAACATACACATTACAGAAGCTGTGTGGGAGGTGTTGAAATCAGGGCGAAAGGACACGGCTGAGGCTATAATCCCTTGACAAAAGACAGCCCTGCACTGTCAAACTCTTTTGTGTAAAAGTAATTGCCTTTTGCGGTCAGAGTTTACCAGCTCATTGTAGCGTTTGGTGGACTTTCTTAATGAGGCCGTGGGGCTGTGCATGACCTCTTGCATATCCAATATTCATGAAGACGGCAAAGTTTATTGTTCAAGTTATTTGTACCGCTATCAGACTATCACTTCTTTTACACAGTATCCAAAAATTTGGATCCAGGGTGAGAGAACACTGGGTACGAGGTAAACAAAAAACTACTCAAAAAACTTGGGGACAAGGGCGGCCTGGATGACTTTGAACGCACAGAGTGCGCGTTTACAGAGTTTGCATTATGTTATTACATAATGGGTCATCCATCTGACCCTTAGGCAACAACAAAAAAATAAATAAATAAATAAACAATGAATAAAATGTATACGCGGTTATTGGAACCAGACCAAATTTCCCATACACAAAGTATGGTGGCTAATAGAGGCCGCAGAATCAATTCACCAATTTTGTCTGCAATTGGATATCGTTTCATAGCAAACAAAACAACACAATTTCTGACACGTGGGTTGGAGGAACCAGAGACTTGTTCTGTTTTGCCTAAAACAAGATTCCTTGCCTTTTAAAATAGATGCACTGTTTGTATTATTGAGGATTCAGTTGTCCAATGGGCGAAACAGCCGTTGAGTATTGTAGCGTCAGCTGATTACTGGAACGTGCAGAGTTGGGCAGAGCTCAGTGACATGCTTCAGGATTTAAATGTGAAGGTCAAATTGCCTCTCATCAGATGTGCGTTTACGCAGTGCACAAATCTAGATTGAGACCATGGGGTGTCGTGGCCGAGCGGTCTAGCTTACCGGATTCAAGTTCTGGTGTTAGCAACAGAATGTGGGTTCGAATCACGGCCGTGACACTTGTGTCCTTGAGCAAGACACTTAATCATAATTGCTTCTCTCCACCCAGGGGTTAAATGGGTACCTGTGAAGGCAGAGTTGGTTTGCTCTATATGCGCTAGAAATGGCAGCAATTGAGCTGTATACTCCCCAGGGAGCTGAGATGGTTTCAGGAATGATTTATGAGCCTTATGAGCCTCATGAGCAGGGATAATAATATAATGCGCCTTGAGCACCACTTAGTTGGTGGATACGTGCGCTATATAAATCCACACATTATTATTATTATTATCGCGCTCCACCAACTAGTTTCAATGGTGTCGGATTGACCTATTTCAGAGTGCACTTATATATCCCCTGCGGATAATGATTTCGTGCCAATTTGGCAAAATGCGTACAGTCTCTGTTGTCGTAACTTATTTGGCGGGAATGTGACTGCCAATTGCATTTCTTGTATTGAGACTGAGGTTATACATTAAATCCATTCTATATTAATACTCCGCATATCTTATTGGATGTAGAATTTTAATATGATTGAATGTCGAGTATAGTAGAATCGCAGGTGCTGTACATATTATCAATATGTATAGGCAAATGACGTCCTGATGTACCACGGAGTTATTTTCAGACTGTGTGTGTCAAGGTGGAATGTGGCAAATTAATTTAATAGGCCTATTCTTGTAAGTTTATGTATTTTGTTTTTTCTAAACACATGGATATATATATTTTGGAAGGCTGATAATGGGCTACATAATATTTAAGAATAGTTGAACTTGGAACTAATATATATGTTTCTCCTTGGACTTGAGTCTGGTTAACCTTGAGTAGGATTTGGGGCTCATTTAGATCTCTGGGGTCGTATCGACAATATAATTATTATATATACATATTTGCTAAAACTGCTAGTCACATTATGAGATAAATAATCTAAAATAACAATGGTATACCCAGTGAAATCATCATCCGGTATTAAAAGTCATTTAAATATGTCAATAAAAAGGTTTGAACTGCAGCCAAAATACATAAGTGGTTAACATGTGTTTTATTGAATCTCAGTATAAACTGCCGCAGATATTCAACTATTGGAACATGAAGGGGGGAGGGGGGGTAAACATTTATTTTGATATCGTGAAACTTGAGTTTCGCACCAATAAAGTAACCTTCTTCATAGAGAGAGAAAAAAGACAATGTTCGGAAACTGAAGTTAAAATACCCCAAAACACGGGCGAATGGTCTTAACAAAATATTTTTTCTCATTTTCTTTATGAAACATTCTTTATTTCCGCATCCACAATGTTAACCACTATTTATAGAGTATCTGTCACGTTACTATGTCTTAAAGTTATTCCAGCTTGAATATTTCCCATTTGCGGGTAAATCTCTGCTTTCTCATAAACCATCCATTATGTTTTTGTTTGTTTGTTTGTTTTGTTTTATTTTTGTTCTTTTGTTTTGTTTTGTTTTGTTTTTTGGGGTGTTTTTTTCTCTTATTTATTTGAAACTGCCAAGGATATTTCCCTAACTATTGGAGTTGTTTCGGAAAAATGGATTTCTTAAAATAAAAGCAAATCTTTTTAAGATACAAATTTACAACTGCCAAGGATATTCTTCAAATATTGAAGGGGATAGAGCATGAGCATTTCAAAATTGTAGTTATTTCCTTTTATTGTTTTACATTCATAATTCCACTGTTTTTAGTGTATTAATTATCCAAATGTTTTCTGTTGATTAATTAAGTATAATCAATGGATTACATCAAACAATATTTTGTTTATTTTGTTACTAAAGTTTTATTATTATAACCAATCGGAATGATAAAGGGACAATATCGTCATGATCAAACAGGGCATGGAATTGGAGTGCTAGTTTTAGATTAACTCATTGACTGAAAATAATACATTATAAGGTCATAATTACCCTTGCCGCTACATAAATGAGGCAGTATATTTTCAGTAAATTTTCAGTCAATGTGTTCATCTTAAACTAGGACACCGATTCCATGCCTTGTTGAAATTGTGCTCCCATCGTGACGATACTGCCCCTTTAAGTTCTACTATGATAATAAGGCAATTGTCCACATAAACAGACCTTTCGGTGTCACCTGATTATGCATCTGTCGAGACTTTTTGTCCTGTAAAGCCTTAAATCAAATATGTCTTTAAAGGCGGTTTAGATTCAGGGCAGTTGGAATATACTGACAGTTTATCTGATTTCAGATGACTCAGTCTCGAGTAGCGGTCCCCATGGCAGACTACATCATGACAGTCATGTCGACGCTCCTCCTATGTACTAGTATAGATGGTGAGATTTGCCTCTATTTTCGGGTCAACAAGGGAATAGACCAAACGTTCAAAACATCCGGGGATTATTGTTTGGTTATCTTGACGCGAGTTCTCTCCTGCTAACCATAGCAACAAACGTGGCGGGAATGGGCTGTTGCCATGAACTACAGGGTCGGCCTGACACCACAAAATACTTTCTGGTTTCAAAGCAGTGTTAGAGGGCTGCCGGCGGGACCGCCCGTCTGATGACTCTTGTTTACGGATTTCATTGCATATATTTTGGATGCAATTTTGCAAGCACTGCCTTCATTTTGAGGTTCGGAATTTGAGGTCACTTTGTCTGGCCGTCCACACCCAAGTATTAACGGTCTGGCCCTCTGATCTACCATTGTTTTGATTATAAATAAATATAAGGTTTATTTAGCCCTAAACATATCTCACGATATGCAAAAACGTTAATTCTATCACCGTGGACTTAAATGGATTAAAACTATTCCAAGAAGTGCGTAGAATGAGAGTGACGATTGATTATAAAGATTCAGACTTTGTCAAACTCGGCACGAAAGGAAAAAATATATACTAAAAAAATATATAGAGGGTTGTGGATATGAATATTTGATGCTAGATGTGTTGTATGATTTATTATAAGAAGTTTTAAAATCCGATTAAGGTTACAAAAAAAAATGAAAATGATAATAAGATACAATATTTTTTAAGTTGCAGGGATTTATTTCTGAATAACATAAAAAATATATGACATGGGGTTAAAAAAAAGAAAAAAGAAAATTGATGTTTATATTTATTAAAAAAGAGTTACGAAACAAAATTGATACAATTGTATTATTAGTAAACGTAATACAAATGTTGACGAAGTTTATATAGAAATTAAAACAGTGTAAGAGTGGGTACCAGTTAACGTTGGTAAATGAAACCTCAACAAGAATTAAATGAAAGTTAATAGAAGATGGTGTGATTGTTAGTTGGTATAGTGACGATGAACAGCGTATAGAGGGCGCGCACGCAGTAACCATTAAAAACATTAAAATGAAGCGTACATATAACCACATGACATGATGCATAGTACAAGCGCCGCGCGGTCAATAAAATATAATATGACACGCCAAACAATGGACAAGATGCACCAGCACGAAGCACCACAAAAATGGCTAAAAGTACAAAACAAAAAACTACCAAGACGAGCAACCAAAAGGGCGATACATGAAAAGTACAAAAACCTGAGTGAAATCAATGTGAACCGACGACGATGAAAGAAGAAAATTGAAATGTAGAGACGAACTAGCCTAGTAGTAGTACAAACAAGATGGAAGCAACAAGTATTAACGGGCTGGCCCTCTGTTCTATCATTATAACGGCAATCCACTCAATCGCTATCAATTTTAATTCGGTGCTGAAGAAAGCCCTGTCTTTCTCTGATCTGACAGACCAACCTTACATTTCTTACTTCGAGGCCTTGTATAGCAACATGATTTATATGTGTTATTACACAGGGGTCATGCATCTGACCCTTAAAAACTCTATAATAATGAAAGGTAATAAGAAATGACCCAAATGCTGTTATTACAAAGCTATTTGACTCAGTAGCCATGTTGGTTACACAAACCATGAACTAAATCTTACCAAGCCTGACCTAAATCAGCAGTTCTCCGGTCTTTGTTCCGCTCAGGTATCCATTACCTGGCTATAATGTTTGGGGTTTAATCTCTCCCCCAAAATACAAAGACATTCAAAAGACTAATAAAAGTTAGGCCCCTCGGTTTCGAAACAGGAGCGAGGACGGGGTGCCTAGCCATGCTGCTCGGGTCAGCATCGACAACAGAGTCATTTAAATTTCTCTCACCCAAGAGGCTGACAGAGAAAGAAGTCAACAGAAATGCGACAACCGAATACAGCCAAGTAAAATCTGGCAGTCTGAGTGAAAACCAATGTGATTATATCGCTCAAAAAAGTTGGAAAAAAAAACCGTTATAACCAAATGGCGCGGATTTATAACACAAAGCATTTTCGTAAATTCCATAGGGTAATGTTGAACGGTGTCAAGCGTTTGGCTATAAAGTATGCGAGTCTACTACTTTGAAACTATTGAATTTCTCTGTGATGTAAATAATGCATCATAATGTTCACTGTACTCTGATTATAACATAACATTTCAGTTCAGTTACTCTACGCATTTACGAGGCAGGTGCAAATATAAGATCATTTACAATGATACACAAATCATGTAGAATAGAGTTCGCAAGAAAAAGTTGTCAAATTTTAAAATGGAAACATTTCGTTACGCAATACAGTTAATTAGACTGTTTTATGGCACTGCTTTTGTGTCCTCACATGGACAAAATGGACCAAGAAATACTTTTGAGTCCTATTTTATTTTGAGCAGTGTATATAGGAAATCGCGCCGATCGGCTGAAGCTCGTTGTTCGCCATCTTTGTTCCCCCAAGAAAGAATGCGCATGCGTGATGGCCTGACAGGTTTACTGCTTCCCGACCGACGACAATGCCGAGTGTTGCTGAACCAGTTGCTGTTATTGTCTGTATGCTAACATTTGACCATGGCGGCCGGTTACTTCAAAATTGTATAAGCCAATCAGCGCCCATCTCCTATCCATCTCCGCCCATCTCCTATCCAGATCAGTGGTTCACCCGGCCCATTATTCAGCATATGGGTCAATGGCGTTCCCATTCAGCTGTGTCTTACATTCGTCCCATACTATGCACAATGCGCAATTCAAAATGTATGTGTTATTCCATAGGGTCATGCACACAATTCTCTGCCTATTGAAAGTGCAGGTACCTACACCGTTTGTATTATTTGGGACTCAATTGTCCGATAGGCGTTCATTATTGCAGCGTCAGTATACTGAAATGGTGCAAGAGTGCAGTTGGGCATGACTGAGCAACATTGACACGAGACAAAGTTGCCCATGTGCAAACGGGCCTTAACCGTATACTAGATCCACCCTGACTTCATTAGAGTCCCTACTCCACCTCAACAATGATTGTTGCTGTCACATTGTGTGACACCAAATGAAAACGTCTATCTACTTACCGCAATCGACCTCATCAGAACCATTCAAGCAGTCTTGGTAAGAGTCACACACCCATCTCTTAAGTATACACATTCCATCACTGACGCAGGCGAACTGATCTTCTGTGCATTCTAATACAAAATAAAACAAATTGTTTCATTTGTTGTATTATTTCCATGTGTAATAGTTTCTTACTTTCTTACTTCCTGGTCTAAGATTAAACAGTAGCAATCATAAATGTTTGGAATGATTTGTAAACTGACTCCATACTTTTCCATCAGTCCATCCCCCCCCCCCCCGTCCCAGAACCATGTGCATTTAGGCCCATAGACTGGTTTGGAAATGAAAGTGCGTTGGGGTTGCTGTTCCTCCGCCAACATACATTTTATTACAGTTGGTTATTGGGAATCATCGAGATCATTGAGCTTCATTATACACTGAACTTTATTATACAGTGCCAACATAGTTACAGATTACATAATGTTGATGGTTGGAAGAACACACACAAAAAACAGAAGAAAAAAAACAGGAATACATATCAAAGTGTTGCTTCCCATTCCGTAACCCCCCCCCCCCCATTCCGCTGGCGAACGTACCTTTTATTTCAGTTGAAACAATGGGAATAATCAAATATTGAGCTTTATTGTACACCATATACACTGTAAATACTTCAGTTTACGCGTATGACAGAAGATAGACTTGTCATGATTCCTTTTGGGTCAATGGACTGCCATGATTTGTGTCGATGGGAGGAGGCACATTTATGGAACTAAAATGGAAGCCCTTTTTCTAATGTTTTTGTACGCAGAATACTTGAGTTGCACACCGTAATGATATCCATAAATATATCCCATTTATGGGTTCGTTAACAAGACGATTTTCTCCTAAAGTACCTTCAGGAAACTTGTAATACAAATCCCAACGATAATTTTCATCTATTGCTGGATTATTTATTTCTTATACATCTTTCACATTATAATTGAATTCCACTTTCTTAATTTCCCCCTCTCTATATAGTGTTTGTCAGATTATTATATCTCTGTGTTATTACTGCATGAATATTTCCACATGGGAACTCTATTTTTTTCCTTAAACCTCCATTATTTGTTGGGAAATATTCACCATAAATTGTATGTTCCGCCTACCCTTTTTATGTATCAGTATGCTCTGATCGAAACATCGAGTTGTAATCTCCAGCTCTTTTCAGAACTAATTACTACTCAATTGAGAATTTAACATGGTGTCACGGCAATTAGTGTTTACGTATGCGTGCGTGCGTGCGTGCGTGCGTGCGTGCGTGTGTGTACGTGCGTGTGTGTACGTGCGTGCGTGTGTGTATGACATCTGGTTGGACTTCAGGAATGGTACTGATGTAACGGGACATATCATGGCCGTAGTGGTCGATATACATCTACATCATTCTGAGTACATCTCTAGCTAGATATGGAAGCTGATTCATATTTCATGTGAATACTAGGCACCAGTGGTGAAGGGGCGAAATATCATCATCAATGTCACAGTAATTCCCTTTGCGTCAATGTCACAGTAGTTCACTTTGATTGTGCATTCGTGTGAAGTATGAAACTTCAATCAGTTTTGAGTAGTTATACTGGACTTTTCATCACTTGTGTTTGAAAACCTGCAAGTGCGGACCAATTAAGCTTCAACTTTAACAGATTGGTTTGTCCATTCATTAATCAAACAAAGTAACGATACTTATAAATGGAGTTTGTCAACATTACCAATACTCACCTTTAAATGTAATTAACATAACCTCACTAACATGTTAAGTATATATATTTGTTAAATTGCAAATGTTTTGTACTTATGAAAGTGATTGTATTGAATCAATAAATAAAACATGATTGTGTTTTCATATAATCATTTATACGTTCATTTAAAGTTATCACGACAGCTAATTGCTTTGTTAAAAAGTAAAATATGTTTTTGTGTTGAACAATAAATAATACAATAATTGTTTCTGAACAAAGACAAACCCATGTGTCATTTCCCAGCATTCGCTATTATTTCAATAACTGATTATTGGCATATATACATTTAGGTATATTATTTTCCATTTTTATCAAATTTAAAACTACACATTCACTCCCATTCCCAACATTGCTGTTCACTGTACCTATGTGTACTGAACCATAACACCTTGATCATATATCCATCTTTTATCATATATCTTGATCCAAAAAATATAAATAAATAACATTACTATCTGTCCATAAAAATGTGATACTTGGCCTATTATGTGCCTGGAATCAAGTGAAGTGATTTTAATAAAAACTACCGCAGCTGACATGACTGAACACCTCTGCATTTAATTTATTCAAACGTGGAAATGTAGGTTTCAGTGTTTTGGGTTATATTTCACGTTTTAATCATGTGTTGAATATCACTGTTATCCATCAACTGAGTCATTGAAAAGGCCCATTGTACAGGTTTGTTGTTTGTTTTTATTTATTTATTTTATTTTGTTCTGATAAAGATAGACACATTCCAACAAAAATGTACTGGACAAGATTTTTCCTTGCAGATTGCACGGGGAAAAGGTGAATTTTTAGCCAGTTGACCATGTGGGCTAAAGCAGCAATACACATGGTTTTTATGTGAATGTAATGCGATAAACTAAATAAAAAATAATAATAAAAACAAAAATAATAATAAATAAATAACAAAACTGGACCTAAATTTTCTCGGGGGTGGAAGTTCTAGGCGATGACTGCGTTAATTCTTATTTCGTTGATGATGATGATGATGATGATGTGATATACTCCAGCAGTACAAATCGTTGCTATTGGAGGGTGTCTCCTCGGAGACGCCGGTTCTCTCGTTGTGTAGGTTGTTTTCTCACTGCGGGATAGCTTTTTTGTCATAAATCCTTTGAACAGTTTGTCCTGATCAATTGCAATGTCATCGTACCTCTCTCAAAACTGTACATGGGTGTCGGCCAATTCGAGACGCTTTCGAGTTTTCAAAGCAACACCTTTCTCCATTTTCTCTCCTTTCTCCACATCTCTCCATTCTCCTGACGATAGCCAGAGCATACTTGCCGAAACGTTGAGAACAAAACCGGCTCTTCTCAGAGCCAACACCTCTACTTTAGAGATTTGTTACATAGTGCTTCCGAAAACTTTCCCAACACCTTTTTATTGCCCATTCTGAATCTGACCTAACCACATGCCTTATCCAGCATTCTTGCTGATTGTGTATGAATGTGTGGAGGGGTTGGGTCTTGCAGATTTCCAGTATTTGTTGGTTGGAATTTACGTACCAGAAAAACTGCTCAGGCTTGTTATTTTTATTGGGATCATCTTTTTTGTTTCCTTTTTTTTAATGCAATGTACACATAACTTGTACATGTACAGCGGTTGTTTTATGTTGTTATGTTTAACGTTTGGTATGGTAGTAATCGTCAAACAGTCGTGACAGTGTTTTATTGGACAAAGCTTAGCATTTCAAGTTTGTAAAGCAAAAATCGGTTACCGTTTATAATAGGCCTATTTGTTTGGAATTTTCATTTTTTTTCTAACAAGAAAACATATACATGAATTAGTTCCTCCAGGTGGTATCAAAACAAATTGCTGGCTCATGGACTAACTGCAGTGTGGAACTCTCTATTTTCTCCTGAATTTGCCAGTTTTTATTTGGACATAAATGTACTCATCATCATCATCATCAAGGCTATAGTTCATCCATTTGTTGGACAAAGCCCTCCTCATAAAACTTCCATTTGTCTCTCTCTCTAGCCACTCTTGTCCATGTTGCCTTGCCCATGTGTGCTGTTATGTCATCTCTCCATCTTTTCTTTTGACGTCCTCTCTTTCTCTTGCCTGTTCTAGGCTGCCATTCTGTCAATCGCCTAGTCCACCTGTTGTCCTGGACCCTTAACACATGGCCTGCCCATCTCCATTTGGTCTCCTTTATCTTTTCAATGATGTCCTTGACTTTTGTTTTCTCTCGTATTTTGTTATGGTTAACTTTATCCCGTATTGTTAAATGTACCATTTTTCTCTCCATGGCTCTCTGTGTTGTTATCAATTTGTTGTTCAACTCATTTGTTGTAGTCCATGTTTCTGCTCCATAAGTCATGGTTGTTAGGATGCATTGGTTGTACACTCTTCTTCGAAGTGACATTGCTATGTTGTTGTCGGTCAATATGTCTTTGTACATGCCAAAACTTCTCCAACCTGCTTTGATTCTCGACATAATTTCTTCTCTCGATGTGTCTTTCATTCTTAGAGTTTGGCCCAGGTATTTGTAATTTTCCATCTTCTCTAGTTTATGGTTTTCAATGGCAATATCTATGTTTGTGTCAAAGTTTGTCATGTATTTAGTTTTATCCTTGTGCATTGTTAGACCCCCTTGTTTGCTTTCTCTGCTTAGTTTGGTTAGCTGTTCCTCCATATCTTCTACTGATGTTGTAACCAAAGCTACATCGTCGGCAAATCTAAGGTCTGGAGTTTTTCTCCATCGATATCCATTCCCTTTTCTTCCAGATGTGATTTTTTAAACACCTCCTCCAATGCCGCTGTGAAAAGCTTTGGGGATATTATATCTCCTTGTCGTACCCCTCTCTTTATTTTCACTTCTTTTGAGACATCTTTATCGATGTGGATCTTGGCGGTAGCATTTGTATATATGTCCTGGAAGATGCTGATATAGCCTTCATGTATTCCCACTTTTCTCAAGGCGTTGAGCATGTCTTTGTGTTCGATGGAATCAAACGCCTTCTTGTAATCAACAAAACCCAGACAGAGGTCTAGCTGGTATTCATTTGACTTTTCTATCAGTTGATTTATAACCTGTAAGTGGTCCATTGTGGAATACCTTGCTCTAAATCCTGCTTGTTCTCTGGGTTGATTTTCATCTAGAGTTGCCTTTATTCTGTTCTGGATTACCTTGGTGAATAACTTGTACATGTGAGAAAGAAGACTGATTGGGCGGTAGTTCTTTATATCTGCCTTGTCTCCTTTTTTATGCAAGAGTATAATTTTTGCCTCTTTCCATTTTGATGGTATCTTCTTAATCTCTAGTATCTGGTTGAATAATGTTACTAATTGTGTTTTTATCTCATCCCCTCCTAACTTTATAATGTCACTAGTAATGTCATCTATCCCTGGTGCTTTGTTTTCCTTCATTTGGTCAACAGCCTCCTGAACTTCACTTGGTATTATTGGTGGTAGTTCTCCTTCCTCCATCGAGTACTCTTCATTAGCATCATCACCATCTTGTGTTGAGTTGTACAAATCCTGGTAGAAGTCTGAGCAAATGTTAAGTATTTCTGTTCTATCGGCTGTTAGTGTCCCATCTGCTTGTTTTAGTTGGCTAATTCTGGTTTTCTTGCACTCCATTTTGGTGATCTGTTTTGGTCCTTTCCACTTTTCTAGCATTGTTTGGATCTGTTGGAATTTCCTTCGTCTATTCCTTTGTCTGCGTTTCTTTTTAACGGTTTTTACTGTTTCTGTATATTCTACCTTCTCGGCTGTTGTTTTTGTCATCAGTTTTCTTAGTGCCTTTCTCCTTCTATCTAGATCCTCTATCTCACTGTCCTCTCTTGATTTTTGTTCCTTTTTCTTTTTCGATGGTGCTAGATTTGTGGCTTCTTCCAGCAATACTGTAGTCAGTTGGTCGTACCTGTTATCAATATCCAATTCTTCGATCTCTAACCCTGCAAATCGGTTTTTCAATTTCAGTTGGAATTCTTCTTTCTTTTCTTTCAGTTTCAGGATGTTAGTTCCACTCTTCCGTTTCTTGTTTATGAATTTGAGTCTAGCAAGTTTCTTGCTGATACAGATGTTTGCTCGTACCATTCGATGGTCACTTGCAATATCAACATTGGTTATAACTTCACAGTTTTTTACTATTCCACTCTGGCTGCAAAGTATATAATCTATTTGGTTTCTTGTGGTTCCATTTGGACTCTCCCATGTCCAATATCGTTTTTTGGCCTTCTTGAAATATGTGTTTGTCACTTTTAGCTTTTGTTCTGCAGCAAACTCCAGAAGTCTTTCTCCTCTTTTGTTTCTTTCCCCAGTTCCAAATGTTCCCATGATAAACTCTTCTCCTGCTTCACGTCTTCCTATCTTTGTGTACTATACACTTCCAAAGAGATTATTAACAAAATACAAGGTTAACATTTTGTTTTAACAACATGACACTTGAGTTCCACATCAAAAATGTTATCCCTTTTTTTTATAGAGCTTATGTTACGTTACAGGTCCATTACTTGTATTTGCTTATTTTGTTCTGATAAAGATAGAGATATTCCAACAAAAATGTACTGGACAAGATTTTTCCTTACAGATTGCACGGGGAAAAGGTGAATTTTTAGCTAGTTGATCATGTGGGCTAAAGCAGCAATACACATGGTTTTGATGTAAATGTAATTTGGTAAACTAAAACAAATAACCAATTAAAAAAAAATACAAAATAAATAAATAAATTATCGGGGTGGGTGTAAGTTCTAGGTGATGACTTTGTTAATTCTTATTTCGTTGATGCATTGTATTGACACATAACTTGGTACATGTAAAACGGTTGTTTTAATTATTGTACTGCGTCTGGAAGCAACGTCTGGAAGCAACGTCTGGTACGTCTGGTAGCAATCGTCAAACAGTCGTAACAGCGTTTTAATGGACAAGGCTTAGCATTTCAAATGTGTACGGCAAAGTCGCTTACCGTTTCAGCAAGTCTATAATAGGCCTATTTGTTTAGAATTTTCAATTTTTTGTAACAAGAAAACATAAATGAATTAGTCCCTCCAGGTGGTACCGAAACAAATTGATGGATCATGGACTAATTTGCAGTATGTAACTCTATTTTCTCCTGAAATGGCCAATATTGTATTTGTATATTTTCTATAAGCTTCCAAGGAGATTATTAAACAATTAGAGGGTTACCATATTCTTTTAAAAACATGACACTTGAGTTTTACACCAAAAATGTTACCCATTTTTAAAGAGCTTATGTCACGTTATTATGTAACAGCATGAATATTTCCCATTTGCCGGTTTTATTGCATGTGTGCGGGACTCTCAATTTTCTCCTAACATACCAAATATATATTTTGGGAAACATTACTATCAACTGGCATTATTGGAGTACATTTGTAATGTTTTATTTATTTATTTGATTATTCTTTGTATTATTATTATTTGTAAACATGATACTTGAGTTCCGCACCCGTTATTTTACCAACTTGTTTTAAAACCCTTGTATAAAAAATTAAATACAATTTTGTGTTGATTTTTTTCTTGTTTTATTCTTTTTAGGGGGATTGTCAGTTGGGAGGGGGTGGGTCATGGATCCAGCTCCACACCGCGTCCCCAATCGTATCAAGAACTCGCCTCTACTGAGCATTCAAATCATGACACTTGAATTCTCCAATTATTAAAATTATGTGTGAGTGTCTGACACGTTATTATGCCTTTATGCTATTACACCATGAATATTTTCCTTTTGCGGGTTCATTTGCAGTGCGGAACATGCGATAATCTCCTAAATTTTCTCCTAAATTTTCAAACATAGTAATGTTTTCATTACTATAAACTTGCAAATATATCCCTCAATTGTTGGAGTTTTAAAATGTTTCTTTGAAATATGTATGATATTTTAGTTCCGCACGCGTACAATTATCTCTATAAAATGTATGTTAGATTATTATTTCTGCGTTATCACAGTTACTCCAGCTGCTAAGCAAAATAATTGTGCAATTTTTGCATGGGGGATCAAAATGTGTCAAATATAATGTTAAGCTATGTACCTATCTTGGGTCTCACCTATGTTGGGAGTGGAACTATATTCGTTAACAGTTGGGGCATGAGACCAAAAATATTGTGTTATTTTGTATCTTAAAAGAAAATAGGAAGAAGGTACAGCATATTGAGATGTGCATGCGTCTCGTATTTTACCTATTCAGTGGGCGAGGCCACAGTATTAATAACAAGATACCTGTCTTGAGAATTGAAAGTTTGGCAAAATGTGTCTCAAAAGGAAAACGGGATAAAGGTAAAAACATTTTCAGATGTAGAGTCCTCTTGTATTCTGCCTATGTTATGGGCGGGGCCACAATTAAAAAAGTGGGCCGCACAACACTAAAAACGAGAAACCTGGCATCACCATTAACAACATTGAAAGTTTGTTTAAACTTGTGTCTAAAATGGAAATAGGATAAAGTTAAAACATTTTATGAACATGGTATGAACCCTTCTTTTAATCTGTTTATTTTATGGGCGGAACCAGATTATCAAAACATAGATCCGCGCATAAAAACCTTAAATACAAGTTGGGTCTGCATCTGCGTAAACAACGGTTACCTAAAATTAATTTTAAAAAATAAGATTTATTTATTTATTTAATTTTTTTTTTCAAAGTTGGGCTGCTAGGGTCAAATTGGTATTTGGTCTTTTTCCCACCAACTTTTCAAAAACAACATCCTGCCCATAAACAGTCAGAATAAACAGTCATTATCTTATGAAGACATAATCTCATGACGTCAGATTGCTCGTTTTATATAACACTTGGTTGGACGGGCGGTTAAGCCAGCCGTCCTAAGCCTAGATACGACCTGTCTGAGTAGTTTGACATGTTTTTGCCATTTCCATGAGTAAATTAGGACGTCATTAATGTAGTTCACCACATTATTGAGACCACTGAACAGTCGGCGCATCATGATCCTACTAAAAACAGCCGGAGCATAGACCATGCCAAAGGGTAAGACGAATAATTGAAAAGGACGTCACAACATGCTAGTGGACGAGCAAGGTGTGAAATTACACTTTGGACGGCATTTTTTGTTAATAGCAGGAAACCATTTTAGATCGATTGTTCATAGGATGGGGAAGAAAATTAGGGTGGATGCCACCCTCGATTTTGAATCTAGAGTCAATTTGAGGTCAAAAGGTCAATAAGGTAAAAAAAATCTGCATATTTAAATTTTGAATCAATTTTGACCCCATTCGATAGATCCATCCATAAAATCTTTTTTTATCATCATGTTGATAAACCAAGCCTGTGCAATTAACAGATAAACATTCATTTTGTACAGTATGGTAAAATGAAACGTAAAAGTGTGTTTTTCTTGAAAAGTGTATAATCGTGTGTATATCAAAGTTGTTTGCATTCCCTACATGTACCCCAGACAATGCATGTTTGAAAACACTTTTTTATAAGGTAGATGTACCAAGTCTTTTTAATTACGAAAAATTTCATGTCACACCTTTGTATATGGTGTGGTGTAATTAAACTAAAAGGTACGTCTTTTAAAGTAAATTCTTCTTCTTCGAGTCCTTTGCAATCTCAGATGTCTTTTTGCCAGTATCTGGCGCAGGACACAGCTGATGGAGTCGGTTCAGCCAGGTCCTGGGGGCTGCACTGGGGGGCGTCGCCACATTCCAGCAGGTGGGACATTGTCTGTACTGCTCCACAGCCACACGTGTCCTCTGTGTGGTAGTTCCATGTCTTCAACAGTGCTTTGCACCTCCCCTGCTCCACCCGCAGTCTGTTGAGGGTCTTCCAGGTCGGCCATGGGAGGTCGTGTCCGCTGGCGAGGCATTCAGTTGGTGTTATTCCTCTCTCCATCCATTATTGGGCTCGGGTGTTGAGTTGGTGCCATTCAACCCTCCAGATGTTGGTCCGTGCCGTTTCCTTGGTGGACTGGAGAGGAGGGACTGTATGCAGGAACTGGCCCTGGATAAAGTAAATTGAAACGCATAGTAGTTTTACAGTTTGACAAGGTGCTCATTACTTTGGACATATTTCGTTGTTGCAGGGTGCATCATTATTTTGTTTTTGTACACTATGATTGTTCCGTGCCTACCTAACTTGGTCACAATAACAGTAGGGGAAATATGTACATCTGTATCTGCATGAGTCTATGGATCTATTGTCCCGCCGGGTTGCTGCAGTCAACTGCGTCACATTCGCAAGCAAAAGTGCACATAAGGTCATTTTTGAAGCAAGCGCACCGGGCTGTCCTGCACTTTGATTTGCATCCACATGTAACGAGCTCCAGACAGGCATCTGGGATAGGTGGTACATGTAGTCTTGTCCACACAGCTTCTAGGTAACCTGACTCCTTCTTCCAAGCTGCAGTGTTGATGGAAGATGGGACATCTATGTGTTCCTGATCTGCCTGCAACCATATTTTTGCCTGGTAGTTAGCACGTACTGTGTGAAGTTCCAGTGCATCTCTTGTTGGTGGTAATATCTCCAGACCCTTCTTCGCCTTGCCAAAGAGTTGGAGCCTGGCATTGTGGACGGTTGGCTGTTCAGGTGTGCCATATAGGTGACACAAAAACTGCTCAATAGGGGCAAGATCTCCGTCACGACCAATTCCCTTGACGAGTAGTGGTTGTATCTTAAAGGTTTTCCAGCACAACTTCTTCCCGTGAGCATGGAAGGAGGAGGTTGTATCGCATCCTGTTAGTGCGTGGAAGCTGAGTAGGTTGTCCCTCACAGGTTGTGTAAGTCTCTCTGATGCTGTATGTAATGGATAACATTTACGCTTCGCTGCCGTTCCGGAGATCATCCATACTTCCGTTGCTGTCGTACATACGAAGTGCAGCAGAAACATCCGTATCTCTGCAAATGACCAATACTCTTTGATATCCTTCACAGACTGCCTCATAGAAATGGACTATCAACCAGGTGTCAGCCTCTTCGTGATTACCTTGAAGTCTGACATTATCTCTCCTCGTAGACCTGGCATCTGTAACTATCTTGTATCTTTCTGGTAGATCCTTACCCTTCTCCACGATGGCCTCTGACAACTTGCCGAGATCAGCCTTGTTCTCATCCAAGGCAATCAATTGACTCCAAACCTGTGGTAGTGGAACACTGGGTCCATCGATGAGCTTGCGAATTGGCTTCTTTTTCCCCATTCGCTTTGATCGAGTCACTGCCTTGATTGAGCCCTCTCCGATGTAGCGATCAAATACCATGTAAACTCTTGTTGTATTCTCTCCAAAGTGTTTTGTCAATGTATTTATGAACACATCAGCGGAGTCACCAAATGTCTGACACCCATAAGGCTTTCCAAGAGCTTGGATAAGAGCATGACCATCTATGAGCACACATGTCTTCATGTCAGCATTCGGAACTTCTGGGGTGTGTGAAGTCCAGCCATTAAGATGCTGATGAACTCTGCTTTGGTGTCGAGTTCATCTCACCTCCGGCCATGGCGAGAGACAGTGGGATTGGGGACAGTTCATGCTGTAGAATATTCACCTTGTCTTGCGTGATGCGTGATCGCACTGACCAAGTGATGCAAAACTTGTCTCTGGCTTGATCATTCCTGGTAATGCCAATATTATGCCATTCTGCATCTTGCACGTTCTGTTCATCCATTCATTTGCCTGATCAGCGGGAACTTGGTTGAAGCGCCTTTTGGTTCTCTTCACAACAACGTTCCCATTGTTGAACTCTGTATGAACCTCTGGTGCTGTCTTCTCAAGGAGTTTCATATCAGTAAGATAGACAGGTCCCCACCGGGCGTAGTTTGTGTGGTCGTAGATGGTGAGCCATAGCAGCATTGCTGAAAAAGCTTCTAGATGGAGAGTCCAGTTTCCATCCCTCTCAGCCCCAATGAAGTCCAGCAGAATCTCAACCATCTCCATGTAATGAGACCACAGTCTGAAGTTTGGATTGTGAGCGTGATTATTGCTAAACTCTTTAATGAGATCCTGAATGTTGTTACGGCTCAGAAAATCTGACAGCTGGCCCACTGCGTCGCAAATCTCTGCTCTGTGGTTGTCATCTCTCTTTTTGAAAAGCTTAGCCACATTTTGGGCAAGCTTTTCAACTTCCACGTCTTCTTTTTTACCATTTTCCAGCAGCCATGGTTCAAGCATAGACCATTTGATATGCCACAGAGCCTCATACGTCAGTTGGTGTCCTCTAACAGCACGATAATAGGCTTTGCCATCAAGCATTGTCTCAGTGGTGTTGGCTGCATACACCTGCCTCCGTCCATAGGTGATCAAGCCCAGCACTTTCCATGTGTTGACCAGTAGCTATCAGGAAGTTGAAGCAGATGTGGAGTCTTCCCATGAGAAAAATTACATTCTCAAACTTTGGCTTTGCCCATACGAGTTCCTTTCCCCTGCTATAGTGGCTGGTCAGCTGTGATAATGGTATGCTTCTGGCCTGTATGGTTTGAAATGTCCACAAAGCGATTGATCACAGTGGTGAGTGTATCATTGTCATCTGCTGGTGCCTGGAGGATTGCTAGCATCCCTGCTGTTGTTACAGGGGGTGAACTATACTAGTGGCTTCATTGAGTGATCCCCAGGCAGGAACAGACCGTCCCTCTCCATCATCATATATGCGTGACAACCACCCATGTTAAATCTTTGACCCGTGCCTTCATCACAATATTTTAATTTTAACATTGACAGGGGAGTTTATTGAGTGTGTACACTGTATGAGTCGGAAAAAAGTTCACATGGAGAGATTGGGAGTGTAAACAACTTTGATGTACACACGATATAAAAGTTTCGAGAAAATCACACTTTTATGTTTCATTTTACCATACATTTCTGTACAAGATGAAAGTTTATCTGTTAATTTCAAAGACTTGGTATGTCAACATGAACTTTTTTCTCTCTCTCTTTTGCCTTTTCCAGCCGTTTTATTGTTTATCCATCAATACAATTACATGTCAAAAGCACACAATTGAACAAAACAAAAGAAGAAAACAGAAGCATTACAAATTAATTAACAGACAAATGTTTTGAAATTTGGTATAATACAGTTTGTGAATTCAATTTCATTTTTGAACGTTTTCCAAAGAAGTTTATAATTAAAAGTAGTGTTTGAATTGAATGCGTTAATTACTCTGCATTTGTACACAGTGAAAGAGGCTGTTATTATTAAGAGGTTAACCGTGTCGAAATTAATATCATTAATATTATAGCCTACCACTATATCTTTCAACTTAATGTCATGCTTGATGCGTAAGTTGAGATTCATGAGATAGCCAATATTGTTCCAAAATTGTTTCAGAGACTTACAGGAAAACAAATAGTGATTGAGGTCGTCAAGTTCATTACATATAGAACAACTAGACGAGTTACTTAAATTCCATTTAGTCAGATTAGTTTTATTTGGGAGGATGTTGTATATTAATTTAAAACTGAATTCTTTATATTTATTTATAGGTAGTTTTTTAATCTTAAAATTCCAAACTTGTATCCAATGAAACTCATGTGGGAGTTGTAAGACGGTTTTCCAGTACACTTCACCTCTACTTACGTGTTGTTTGTTCGTAACAAGAATATTATACACTGTCTTGGATTTCAAATTGTTAATTTCAGTTGTGTGATTATCCCCATTCAGAACGTTTTCATTTATAGAGGGAGCAATGAATTGAGTCAATTTGGCAGCCGCTAGTTTCTTGATCCAAATGTTAGGTATTGCTTTTCTGACTTGATACGTCTCGGCAATGTAGTTTGTTTTGTTGATGAGCTGATTTTGAATGTCAGTAGCATGAACAAATACTTTAGGACAAAAGTCTCCTACAAACACAATGCTTAAAGATAAACGGTTTACCGTTAATATTTATGAGACTGTTGCCCATATGATCTGATTTCTAATTTCTATGGGGTCTAATTCTAAACCAGAAACACTGACGTCGATTTCTTTGAATTCGAACCATGACCTTAACATATCTATATAAAATGTAGGTACATTACCACTTGGCCTGTCTATCAATTTAATAATGTCCGCAGGAAGGCAGTTAAATTGAAAAAGTAACGGAACTCCTCCGTATGGAGATAGAACCTTCTTAGCAAGGCATTTCCATGATACATGGGAATTATCACATCATCGTTTTACCCACATTACTTTGAGAGCTTTAATTTGTGACGGAATATCAATCATTCGTAACCCTCCTTCACTAATATCACCAATCATTGTTTCTCTTTTCACTTTTTCGTATTTTGATTTCCAAACAAAGTGAAAAAGCAATCGTTCGACAGCCTTAATAATAGACTTTGGAACATGCAAAACTCTAGCGTTATACATAATTTGAGAGATACCGAGTGTTTTTACTATTGTAATTCTGCCAAAAATTGTTAGGCGTCTGGCATTCCATGTATTTAAAATTTGTTTTAACTTAGTAACCTTACAGTCCCAATTCAATTCTCTCAGCTTCATTTCGTTTCTGCCAAAATACACACCTAAACACCTAATAGGGTTCACAGGCCATTTTATACCAGCAAAATCACAATTAGTAAAGCCTTTTCCTAGCCACAGACCTTCTGTTTTGTTCAGGTTAAGCTCTAGCCCGGCAATATTTTCAAAATTACTTTCACATAACCTTCATTTATGGAATCAATAAACATATGTTTTATGTCATGCCAAAAGGTTTTATAAAACTCGACAGAAAGCCCATCAGTACCTGGAGCTTTGTTATTTTTCATAGCAAATAGTGCATCTTCACATTCTTTACAAGTTAGCAAACCTTCACAATGATTCACGTCTTCTTCACTGAGTTTTTCCGTGCCCTTAATATCATTTAAATACTGATCGATGCTTTCATCGGGGATGTTTTTCGATGTATAAAGCTCACTATAATAGTTAACAGTTTCGCGCATAATTAAAGCTTGGTCATGGGTAACATTTTCATTTCTTGCTTTTATGGACATCATCACTTTTTTATTACCTCTGGATATCTCAAGACCCATGAAATACTTCGTATTCTTTTCTCCCTCTTCAAATCATTTCACTCTGGAACGAATAATAGCACCTTTTGTTTTGTAAGCAAGCATTTGTAACCTTTTAGACAAATCTATCTTGGTAAAATCCTTCCCTTGTCCCAATTTGGCCATTAAGACTTACCCGTTATGTGTTAGGGGTGTGTTCTGAGTCGAACACTGTCACTTTATTTAATTTACGAAAGTCAATACAAAAGCATTTTTTTCCATCTTTCTTATGAACTAATTAAAGACGATGCGATCAGCATACGGTGATGTACTGGCCTCAATCCCGTCAAGCCTCTGCATCGTCTTAACCTATTTTCGAATGACATCTTGTACAACATACGGTACTGGATAGGATTTTGATCTGATGGGTGTGTCTGTTTGATGGCATATTCTACCAGGTACGTTTTGCCTGACATATCGGTAAACACATCAATGAAGGTATCTAACAGATAAAATACAATACAATGCAATGAAGGCATTTATATAGCGCTCTTACACAAACGGTATCACAGCGCTTTACAGTGAGATGCAAGTACAATTTAAAAATACATAGTGCCTAAAATAAATGAGTCTTGAGAGATGTTTTAAATTGACTCAATGAAGAAGCATGACGGATACCAGATAGTAGCTCATTCCAAATGCCCAGCATTTGGAATGAGCTACCATCTGGTAGAAACCCTTGTTAGCCGCAGTATGTGTAGTTGGCTTTTTGAAGATCCGGGAATCAGAATTTGAACGGAGTCCACTGTGGTTAGGATGGTATGGTATAATAAGCTCACAGAGATAGGATGGCGCAGAGTCAGTAACATATTTATAGGCAATAGTCAATGTTTTGAAATCAATCCGGTCTCAAATGGGAAGCCAGTGAAGCTGTCGTAGGAGAGGGGAGACATGGTCATACTTTTTAGCCATGAAAATTAATTTTGCAGCACGATTTTGAAGCCGTTGAAGACCTTTGATCTCTTTGCTAGAGGATCATTGGAGAAGTGAATTTGCATAGTCCAAGATACGAATTTGCGACAGATTTCTTAAATGAAAGTTAATGGTTTTGCATATTGAAGATTCATGGTTAAACATACTCATAGTACTGTCAAAAATAACACCAAGGTTTTTACACATGAGGAGGGTTTGGTAACTGTTATATTACCAATTGTAATGGTGACGTCAGATAATGTTTTCAAAAGTCTATGGTTGGCAGCAACAAAAAAATCAGTCTTTTCATCATTGAGTAGGAGCATATTTTGTGATATCCATACCTTGATGTTAGAAACATAAGCAGGTAAAGTTGAAAGTACACGATCTGTTTCACCAGGTTTCCGGGGATCAACACACATAGTTGGGTGTCATCAGCATAAAAATGGAATTTGACACCAGAATGATGCTTAATAATACCTGAGAGTGGGTGTGTGTAGTAAGAAAACATCTGAGGTCCGACACAGGAAACTTGTGGTAAACCATGATCAAGAGTTTGCGGATCAGAATAATTATTGGCAATCTTAACTCTATAAGTCCTACCAGTAAGATAAGATTGAAACCATTTGGAAACATTATTATGAAAACCAAAAACACTGGACAATCTATTTAACAATATACAATGGTCAGTGGTGTCAAAAGCAGCAAACAAATCTAGCAACATCACAAAACGGCTTGTCGATTGTCAATCGCATGTATTATATCACTTTTGACTCTCAACAACGCCGTCACCGTGCTGTGGCCAGACTTGTAAGCTGATTGAAATTTACAGTGTAAGTTATTATTATAATGAACTGATAATGAACTGATTATACTTCTGCCTCACTTCGTCTTTCCCCAATATGGACATAAGTGACATATTCGTTCTGCTTCAGTGGCAAAAGTTCATGTGCTGGCGTACCAAAATGTTTTGGTGGTTGGAAGAACAAAAAACAGGAATATGAATTAAAGCGTTGCTTTGCATTCTGTGACCCCTCCCCCACCCCGCCGCCGAACATAACATTTTATTTGAGTTGAATTAATGCCTGTTAGGAACAATGGGGATCATCAAATACCTGTCTTAATTATACACCTTGTACACTGTAAATGCTTCAGTGAATGCATATGACAGAGGATAAAGATGATTTGTATCGATGGGAGAAGGCACTTTGATGAAACTAAAATGGAAGCTCATTTTCTAATGAAACAAATACACAATCAGTTGTGGAGCATACACCTAGGTATGCGGTATGTCTGTGGAGATTCTCATGAGTCAGGGTGGAATAGGCATCCCCACACAAATAAACTGTACTCAGGTGCATGCCCCCAAGACACTAGCTGTAGAGATGCAATGTGTAACAAACTTTAAGGTGTAAGCCGCTTTTGATAATTGTAATTTTGATTATTTACGAGTCACGATTCACTTTAAAAAAACACATGTGTTAAGGTTAAAAGTTCAGTGAAAAAATACAGGATATATGGGCTAGTATCTCATCAATTTTACTAAAGCAAAGATTCATTTCCAAAATCAGCATTATTTTAATTAACTTGAGTCATAAAATGTAAGTAATGTTTTTTATAAGTTCTCAAACTTCGAAAAAGAATGAACATTTTGAATATACAAATTGTCCAGACAAGATGTCACATCAGTAAATAAACGGGAAGCCAGAACACTGAATTGTACAACGGTATATTCATTCTCTAGAATGGACGAGCAAACGCCATGAAAATTGAGACCAGTGTTTGTAAACTGTTCGCATTGTTTAAATTAACAAACGTAAACACTATGTTGCAAGGAAAATCTTAATATTAGGCATTTTGCCATCGAGTCTGAGTCACGAGTCCGAGTGCGAAGGGTCGAGTCCGAGTCCGGACTCCATTGTCCAAGTCTGAGTCACTAAAAAGTGACTCGAGTCGGACCCGAGTCCGAGTCCGAGTCCGAGTCCAAGTCCAAGTCCAAGTCATTGTACATGGTGACTCGAGTCAATTATAATCAATTATAATATGGCAGTGTTATATTGGTTTTGGGGACAGATGTAAGAATGTTTGGGTACACTATTCAGGAAGGTGTATTTTCTGTGACTATTGAGACTCAACATAACATTTTGCACATGGAGAAATAGAATTTGGTAAGATAAATGTATGCAACATAAAGGCAAACTAGTTTAAACATTGGACCTTGTTGAGAAGCATAGTTTCCTGACAATTAGAGACGTCTGAACGGAAATGGTATGGTGAATTCACAAATTTGTTGGTGTTTTCGACCCTACTTTGTTTTAATGGCATCCATAGGCCTACTGCGTGATTATGGAAATGTTCAAATGTTCAAATCGCGCCTATCCCGCCCTCTCAAATAATGTTCATGCCTATCCCCCCACCCCACAAACACACACTTCCGTTGAGCGATTTTGAAAGTGTTCACAAAACTGTTTTAATCAATTTGTGTTTTAATCGATTTATTTTAATTTGAAGGTACCCCCAGTGTGAGTGATTGTTGTAATGTTCAAATCAGGGGATGATGGGAATTTATGACGCCTACCCCGGCCCCTAAAAATGTCTACGCACTTGTAAAATATGGAGTATCGGGTGCCTTGTACTAATAAACCCATAATAAGCACGTGGTATAATGTAGAATGACTTGTATACGGCTGTTGTATGTCCGAAATACGACAGCCGATTACGCAATGCCATTACGCGAATAAAACAAGTTCATGTATATAAATATGAACAAGATAAGTAGCAGACAGTCTGAAACCCACGTACCCAGTCGTGGATATACAAATATAAGCACATATTTTACAAGGGGCTATTGAACGTTACTACTCATGTAACGATAAACCAATTATAATGCTCTTGGTAAATAAAAACTCCTGCTGAGACCACTCGGTCAACAGTTGTTTTGTTGTTTGTGTCAATAACCTTGTCCGCTCTCATTTCTATGGGGTAAGTAAATTGCCAACTTAAGAATATTTATAGTTATTTGTTTATTATTTTTTTATATATGAGTTTCACTCCTGTAATTACACATATATCCCATTTACGAGTTCGTACCAATCTTCAGGGAATCTTTTTATATAAATGCCAACGATAACCATCATCTATTGTTGCGTTATTTATTTCTTATACATCTTTCACATTATAATTAAATTCTGCTTTCGTAATTTTCCCTCTCTAAAGGGTGTTTGTCAGATTATTATGTCTCTGTGTTATTACTGCATGAATATTCCACGTGGCAATTCTCTATTTTCTCCTTACACCTCATTATTTGTAAATATTCACTATAAACTGACGAGGATATTCTGTAGGAGTAAACAATTTATTTTAAAATATGATACATGAGTTCTGCACCCGTAATGCTAACCCCTCTTTAAAGAGTTTGCGCCACGTTATTGTTGCCGAGGCGTTACATTTCTAATTTGATGGGTTGATTGCAGTGCGTAATTTTCCCTCTCTAAAGGGTGTTTGTCAGATTATTATGTCTCTGTGTTATTACTGCATGAATATTCCACGTGGCAATTCTCTATTTTCTCCTTACACCTCATTATTTGTAAATATTCACTATAAACTGACGAGGATATTCTGTAGGAGTAAACAATTTATTTTAAAATATGATACATGAGTTCTGCACCCGTAATGCTAACCCCTCTTTAAAGAGTTTGCGCCACGTTATTGTTGCCGAGGCGTTACATTTCTAATTTGATGGGTTGATTGCAGTGCGGAATTAATAATTTTGAAATATTGTTGTATCCCCCTGCCAAGGATATTCTTATACATTGAAGAGTTAACATTCATTTAACCTTATCAGGCACAATATCCACTGTGATATTTTTTGTATAATGTCTCCAGAATGGTTTGTCCTTTTCCTAACTATTCTTTGGGACCCCTCGTGCCAAAATCAACAATAATGGGTGTTCATGGTTGCCATAGCAACAAGTCCATTTTAATTTTCACTTTTCTGTTAAAAATACTAACTTTTGATACTGTAAGATATATAATTTAAATTTTTGGTTTGTTGCCAACTTTTAACTCTGAACTGTGACCACTTCCGATGCATTCTTGGAATCCAATATGGCTGCCATTACGTTTAAAGGCAAATTATATTTTGTGCCAAAAACATCACTTTTTAAAGGTTTTTCATAATTTTGTTTCTGCTCAATGTATAAATTTATGACACCATGGATCTTATTGCATCTGCCTTTATTGTACTTTTTGTAAAACAATCCCAATTTTTGGTCAAAATATTTTTTTTAAATCATGTTTTGGGAAAAATACCCAAAATGTCTTTTATATCGCCATCAAGTGGTGATCTAAATGACGTCACATTGTTGCTTGTACTAAATACAACATCTGTACCACATCTTATGGCCAACTGACGAAAATTAAGAAAGTTATTGGGAAAGTACCATTTTGACCAAAAATTAGGACAAATTAGGTCTATTAAATAGACCATTTTAAGAGTTTAAACAGTAAAGTATGTATATTGGAGAATATATTTTCCCTTTGTCCATTTTTGCTGCGTCCATTTGTACAATTAAAAATAATAAATTCTAAATTTAGGGGGGGGCTCCGCGCTCCTCCCATTCCTCCTTATTAACATTGTAAACTATAGCCTGTGCCACGTGGCACTCTGTGACATGCTTTACTGTTGGAGTTTCACTGGTACCCGTACCGCCTCTGGGCACAAGACCATGCCGCCAAGCGTAAGGGTGCACCCCACTAAATAGTGAGGAATTCAAGCGCCGAGCTGTTTATCATAAAGTGCATGTCCTGAAATATTTCTGAAAAACAACGATTTGAGGCCCATACATTTGATGGATTGTGTAAAAATGTCCCAATATCATAACCTGGGATCCTTCACTTCCATCTTTGAGTATTTTGGATACACTAGGCCCTGAAAAGGTGATCCTAATTTGATTTCAAGCATAAAGCCTTTTACCAAAATGGCTGCTTTTCAGTTTGGGCGTTTTCACTACTGTAGAGGGTAATTTCCATTGGTATGAAAATAACACCATGGAAACCTGGACTATCCACAATAAATTGAGAAGAAAATAAAAGGTTACGTATCGATCAATACGTTTTTCTTTTGGTTTTAAAAATTGTACGACTTCTAAGTATTTTTAAATAGTTTTTGAGTGTTTGTATTTAGCACTGTTTACTATGGGAGTTTATATAGTGGGGTGCACCCGTAAGGCTCCCCAGGTGTACGTCCACCTGAAAAGAGCCACCTCGCGTCGTGCAAAGTTTGAAACAATTTGTTTTAATTTAATTAAAATAAAATAATCCACTTAAGACACAAAACAAACTTAAAATTGTTTGTTATTCACATCAACTGATAAAATAACAATAACAAATTAATGATACAGATATCGGTGGTTAAAATTTCTATGTAAAAGATACTTGTTTATTGGCAACTTGATGGCAGTAAAACATGGAGGATATAGTTTAAAAAGCATGTTATTTTATTTTTTAAAAAGGGGGGTTGTGATTATATGAATTATGATGTTTCTTTGGCAAGGTTCTGTGAAAGAGTGATGATGGTAAATGTAGAAGCAGTTGTTTGTTTTGTTGGTTAAGTCCTAGAGCAGAGGATCAATCTTCAGTGCCCAGGCCCTGCCCAGGCCCCAGTGAGGTATTGCATGTGCAGCAGTACTACAGTATGAAATACTAACGTTATTCGAAAGTTATTGACCGTTTCCGCATGTATTGTAGGGTTATTTTTTGAAACCGGATCTCGCCAAAATTAGGCTGTGTATATTATTTCTATTCTCAGTAAGCATGTGGCTATTCCAGAATTCACTCTGCAAGCTAAAATAATGAAAACGGGCTAGTATACCTGGTGTGTGTTCAACGATGTCGATGCGTGAGCGATTGTGGCGTCTGTACTACGATGACTGTAGCCAGACACCGCTTGGTAGTATGCGTGTGCTTGTATGGCGCGTGTGTGGTACCATGCACACCGTAAGACACATGTACAGATTTGTTTGTGCAGGATAAGAAAGGCCGCACGGAATTTCACTTTGCCATACTGGGAAACCGCACACACGCTGAGCACCTATCTTTTTACTGCAGGATAAGAAAGGTTGCACAGCTTGCAACTCTTCCGTAACTGGGAAAACAACGCACCCGTGTATGGGCGTCACAGACGGACAAAACACCGTCCTCTTTTTATAATTGTTACGAATCTTACCCTTTGATTTTGATAAATATTAGCACCCCTTATAGTTCACTTCTTCCACTTCCAATATTTTGCTTACGATGCACTTTCAAGCAGCCTAAGTCCCAGGGTTTGTTTCCCCGGACCCTCAATTGTCCGCAATGAATATGCAATCCTTACATGGACGCTACTTTTGCTCATGCATATCCAGCGCCAACGCAATGCATAATGCAACACCAGCAAGAGCCTTGCGTGCGTGCCACACCCTCCCGCCACGTGGCTTGGAGCTGTCCTTTGGACTTAGTCTATTTTCCGAATACTTTCCTCGGAGTCCACCCCTTCACACCGAACACGGTTCGTGGGTGAACCACGGCCAAACAGTCACCGTGACTGACCCGCTCAGTCATTAGCCGTGGCCCGCGTGTAGTGCTCCCTGACCCAAGCACAGTCGCTGTTCCCCTAATGCAGTAATAGCTTAGCATCCAAGCAAATAGCTTAACATATGCCCGGTAAGCATTTTCCCCTTGAACACGCCCTCCTTTCTAAGTTGTCGATCACTTTACTTTCGTCAAATACCTTACCTTATATGGAACAAGGACCTGTTGTATATCCTGATTTTGCACACGTTTCTACCCTTAGACGCGGAAGCCAAGCTTCTCATTGGCTAAGACGCTAAACTAGGCTTATGTTTTATTCATTCCTAGGCCCCAGATTTCTATATAATCCCCAAGATTTCCTGATCTCGGCGTAGTGCGGTTCCGAATGAAATCTATGCGACTCGATCCGATCCATGACAGTGCGATATACCGAACTATTACGGTCCAGAGCCTCGTTCGTTGAACCAATGGTGCAGGGCGTCGATATGGCCATTGGTTCACCTACATGTAGCTAATGCGGTATGGTACACACTCTGGCCCCGTCCAGACACCCAGTGTAGTCAAGTCCCGGTGGTCCCCGTCGTAGAGACCGACCAGCCGCCCGTCTCTCGGTATAGCAGTGCCCGTACCGTATGCCGAGTGACAAGCTGCATGAACGAACGATGGTCCCCACTGGTTCCAATAGTTGGTATTCGTACACCCTATTCGGAACTTAGCACAAGTATATAAGTTTAACTATTGACATGTACCTATACGCTACCACTGCTGTCATACATGTTACTAGTGCCATTGTTAAATAGTTATGTTAATAATAAACCAACCCCATTGATTGAGATTGTCACAACAAAGTTTGTGTCCGACTATTATTTGTTGACCCACAAAAGTGGGGAATGCAACAATATAGATGTGTCAAGGTGGAATGTGGCAAATTAATTTAATATTCTTGTAAGTTTATGTATTTTATTTTTACTAAACACATGGATATATATTTTAGAAGACAGATAGTGGGCTACATAATATTTAAGAATATCTGAACTTGGAACTAATATACAGTGCGTATCAAAAAAAAGGTAATCCGAATTCAGGGGGTTAATATGCCAAGGTTATTTAGTTTGACAATTTACATGTAGTTTACCAAAGAAGAGGAACTCCTCAGCTTTCCATTGATACCTTTATTGACCCATTGCTGTCACACATGACCGAGTACATTGTTATTGAAAATGACAAATTCAAATCGCATTTTTGCAAGTTTGGCTAATCAGTGCAAGGCAGGATAATCAGTGAAAGTCAGTATGATAAACCCGATTTTCTTTAGGAATGACTGGACATTATTCAAGAAGAATCTCTTCTAACATTGCCCTTTTATGCACCCACACCTTCAACATGTCCACCTCCCCTTTCGACACAAAGCTGGCAGCGACGGAGCATGTCCTGCACTGCTCGTCTCACCATAGCCAGAACATTGCGTAAAGCATCCACTTCATTTCGAATACAGCCCTGCAATTCATCAAGATCACGGGGAGGAGTTGCAAACACCTTGTTCTTCAAATGTCCCCAAAGGAAATAATCACATGGTGAGGTCAGGTTATCTTGGTGGCCATTCCACCTCATGGTTGACGGCGATGACTCGTTCGCCAAAGACTTCCCTCAGACGATCTCGGACAGCGATAAGGCGATGTGCTGGGGCGCCGTCTTGGGCCCACCCTTAACTTGACTAATTTTCTTGCTAGCCCTCACCTTGAGTGGCCTTTGGCATTGTGATGGGCGACTTACATAAAAAAAAAAAACAGAGCTGCCTGATGAACCCACGAACCTGTCGCTCAAAGTGTTCCTGCAGCTGCGGTAAAACGTTATCATTGAGCATCTGCAGATACATGTTACCATTGACATTCCTTTGAAAGAAAAACGGTCCGATCAGCTGACCACTTCCACAAAGTCCTAACCAAACAGTCCACTTTTGTCGACTCATGTTAACCTCAAAATTGAATTCTGGGGGTGTCTTGCTGGTGCATATTCAAGAACATTATGTTTATTGACCTTGCCGTTCATGGAGAAAGCAGCTTCGTCGCCGATTACGAGATTCCGCAGAAAATTGATATCTCTCTCGGTACCGGCTATCAACCATCTGGCAAACGCCAGCCTTCTAGCAAAATCTCCTGGCGTAAGTTGATGTCGGATGAATCCGATATGGATGCTGGTGGAGGTCCAATCTCGTGATTCTGTTGAATGTCGCCGAAGGCAATCCCAGCCCATTTCGCCTTGTGCTGGTGTCCATAGGATGCTCCAAAGTTGCTGCCTTACTGCTGAAATGTTCCCTTCTGATCGCCCTGTGCGCCTCCTGCCAGAATTCCCCTTGTTGCGGTTGAGGCTAGTGCCATACTATTGATATTTTCTAACATTCGCACAGATGGTTTTGGCTGCTGGTGGCTCCCGTTCTGGGAAACATTCCATGAAAGCATCGCGAGTTTGCTGAAATGTTGTAAACACGAAAGTTCGCTGTTCAGTCGTTAGTTGTACCATCTTTCCAACTACCTGTCCCTAAACCCAGGCCCTTCTTAAATACCCAACTTGAAGAAAAGGATGTCGTAACGGACGATTACCGCACCAGCTTAAAAATCTTAGATAATCAACTAGGTAGTCAAGTGATGCGTCCATTTCAGACTGCCTTGAACTGATTACCCAAACTTGCAAAAATGCGATTTGAATTTGCAATTTTCAATAACAATGTACTCGGTCATGTGTGACAGCAATGGGTCAATAAAGGTATCAATGGAAAGCTGAGGAGTTCCTCTTCTTTGGTAAACTACATGTAAATTGTCAAACTAAATAACCTTGGCATATCAACCCCCTGAATTCGGATTACCTTTTTTTTGATACGTACTGTATATGTTTCTCTTTGGACTGCTTAGCCCAGTGGGGTTCGATCAACCCAAGAGAGTTGGGGGTCGGGAGGATACCGAGTATGGTATGGGTTTGTTTACCCCCACTTGGATATGATCGACCCCGTATTGGAGTTGGGGCCTCTGGGGTCGTATCGACCATATAATTATTATATATACATATTTGTCGTATTCAAAATTGCTAGTCACATTATGAGATAAATAACCTAAAATAACAATGGTATACCCAGTCAAATCATCATCCGGTATGAAAAATAATTTAAAGGCACCTGGCACTGGTATTTTGTCCAAATGTAGCTTTTGTCATAAATATATACATTTTTATGAGTGGAATGTGAATAAACAAGTAACTAAGGTTACAGAAATAGTGGTTTTATTGTATTTACGACTTTAGAATAGGCCCCCCCTTTACATTGACACATGGTGGCGCTGTTCGTGACGTCATTCGAGGCAGCGATATTTGAAGAGAAAATGTGTAGTCTGACACATTGGTCATTGCACTATAGTCTATACACAACTGTCAAGTCTGTCATGAACTGCCAGCACACATACTTACAAAATGTATGCCTAACCTGTAACCTAGTTTCAGATGAAACGACAACGTAAAACAAGGCCCAAGGGGAAGCATGCAAGTTTTCACGATATAGGTGCAGCAATGCCGCTAGTGCTACGAAAACGGTACCTACACTGACTATAACGTTACATGTACATGTATAAAGAGAACACAACATGCACTTCAAAGTTCAAACTTACCCGGATTTTTTCACGTTTGGCAAATGCTCCTGTAGGTTTGTCACGTCTTTCGGGTTGCTTCTTAGATTTCCCACTAACTGGGAATATGGTTGGGATGGCGTCATGTTTCAGAATTCCTTTTTTTGTCATGTCAAATGTGCGGTACATCCCGGATTCGAAACACGACGGCTTGAAGTGGTCACTGCATAGCGCTGAAAACGACTCGGAACGGACCACTTTGCCCTCGTTATCCTGACTTTCGCTGCCCATAACCGCCTATATTTGGGATCAGCTGGAAACAGATGCAGGCTGACCCCATCTTTAGTTGTTTTGTTGCATCCAGCAGCAATACACCTGGTCGGCATTGCTGGGAAAATGCCGGAAAAATGCCTTTTTTTATAACAAACCAAACCACACGTGTGTAAACACAGGCAATTCTCGAGGGCGTCGAGGGGGGTCGATGTTCCATCAGCGGCGAATCCTTCCTCGAATGACGTCACAAAAAGGGATGGGCGGAGTCACCCTCCAAACAACTTCATATTGTTTTTAAACATATAAATCCTGACAAATAATCACTCAAACAATTTGTTTATTGTTAATACACATATACTTTATTGTTTAAATCAATAAAAAACCTATTGCCAGGTGCCTTTAAATATGTCAATAAAAAGGTTTGAACTGCGGCCAAAATACAGAAGTGGTTCACATGTGTTTTATTGAATCTCTGTATAAACTGCCGCAGATATTCAACTATTGGAACATGGGGGGGGGGGGGGGTAAACATTTATTTTGATGTCATGAAACTTGAGTTTCGCAGCAATAAAGTAACCTTCTTCATAGAGAGAGAAAACAGACAATGTTCGGAAATGTTCGGAAAACACGGGCGAATGGTCTTAACAAAATGTATTTTCTCATGTTCTTTATAAAACATTCTTTATTTCCGCATCCACAATGTTAATCACTATTTATAGAGCGTCTGTCACGTTATTATGTCTTAAAGTTATTCCAACTTGAATATTTCCCATTTGCGGGTAAATCTCTGCTTTCTCATAAACCATCCATTATGTTTTTGTTTGTTTGTTTGTTTTTTGTCTTTCTTTTTTTTCTTATTTATTTGAAACTGCCAAGGATATTTCCCTAACTATTGGAGTTGTTTCGGAATAATGGATTTCCATCTTTTTAAGATACAAATTTACAACTTCCAAGGATATTCTTCAAATATTGAAGGGGATAGAGCATGAGCATTTCAACATTGTAGTTATTTCCTTTTATTGTTTTACATTCATAATTCCACTGTTTTTAATGTATTAATTATCCCAATGTTTTCTGTTGATTAATTAAGTATAATCAATGTATTACATCAAACAATATTTTGTTTATTTTGTTACTAAGTGTTATTATTATAACCAATCGAAAGGATAAATGGACAATATCGTCATGATGAAACAGGGCATGGAATTGGAGTACTAGTTTTAGATTAACTCATTGACTGAAAATAATACATTATAAGGTCATATTACCCTTGCTGCTAGATAAATGAGCCAGTATATTTTCAGTAAATTTTCAGTCAATGTGTTCATCTTAAACTAGGACACCGATTCCATGCCTTGTTGAAATTGTGCTCCCATCGTGACGATACTGCCCCTTTAAGTTCTACTCTGATGATAAGGCAATTGTCCACATAAACAGACCTTTCGGTGTCACCTGATTATGCATCTGTCGAGACATTTTGTCCAGTAAAGCCTTAAATCAAATATGTCTTTAAAGGCGGTTTAGATTCAGGGCAGTTGGAATATACTGACAGTTTATCTGATTTCAGATGACTCAGTCTCGAGTAGCGGTCCCCATGGCAGACTACATCATGACAGTAATGTCGACGCTCCTCCTATGTACTAGTATAGATGGTGAGATTTGCCTCTTATGTACGGAAGCGTTAAAGGGCCACAACCAAAAAAAAAAATTCAAGTTACTATCTCGCCGCGGCGAGATACTATCTCGCCGCGGCGAGTTAGTATCTCGCCGCGGCGAGTTACTATCTCGCCGCGGCAAGTTACTAACCGTCATGATAGTACGCGTAACCGTTCAGACGTGTAGTTTGGGTGTTTCGTCGATCGTCGCAGTTACATTTACGATAGGCTATAGAGGGCGCAAACTTATAATGGCTGCGCCCATGAGTATGCTCGATTTTGCGATTGAAAACGAATTTGACTATGACTTGACTATGACTTTATATACCTTCTCTTGACCAATGCACCGATACCAAAGAGAATCACATTCAATCCAGACTGGCCCAGGTTTGATATATTAACACTAACATAATCAGTGCTTAGATAAGTTCAGATTTTTAAAGGATGACATTTACCGGCTACTACATTTAGGCCTACTTGGACTTCCACAGAAACTAACTTTAATTAGAACGGGTCCACTTGCAGTAGCTTTGATGCTATTTGCATGGTCCTCAGGAGATTCGCTTACCCAAATTGCCTATCGGACTTGGAAGAGTTTTTAGGGAGACCGAAATCCACCCTTTCACTCGTTATCAATGAGACCGTTGAAGTTTTGTATAATTATTTTGCATCATCATCGCTTTCTATCCCTTGATAAACCATGGCTAGATCCTGCACAACTGCAAGTTTATGCAGATGTTATTCATGACAAAGTGGCGCCTTTGCAGAATTGCTTTAGATTCGTGGATGGGACAGTTCGTCCAATTTGTAGGCCAACTCATCATCAGCGAGTGTGTTATAACGGACACAAAATGATACATGCCTTAAAATTCCAGTCAGTGGTGATACCTTGTGGGTTGATTGCTCATCTTTACGGCCCAGTAGAAGGTCGAAGACATGATAGTGCTCTCCTTCGCATGAGTGGACTGCTGGAAGAATTTGAGGCAAGAGATCTGACTGATAGAAATGACCTGCCCTATGTGCTTTATGGGGACCCTGCTTATCCAATGAGACGTTATCTACTAGGTCCATTCAAAGGGGCAACCTGAGGGCTGAGCAACAAGAATTCAACTCAAGAATGTCATCAGAACGAGAATATGTAGAGTGGATATTCGGGAAGATGATAAAAATGTTTGCCTTCCTTGACTTTCGCAAGAACCTGAAAGTACTGTTATCCCCAGTGGCAAAGTACTATCTAGTTGGCGGGCCCCTCACTAACTGCCATACTTGTATCTATGAAAATCAGACAAGCAGTTACTTCCAGCTGGACCCGGCACCCTCCTTGGAGAACTATTTAGCATGATTCCATCATTCATGATATAGTAAGTCTGCGTTACGAGCCCCTGAATTATGAATCCTACGTCAAGGATTGTATCTGTAAGAATTTAGTGATTTTTGGAATGTCAGGCTTTCAATAACTAAGTTATATTTATGATCCACGAGATTAAAAAAAAAAAAAAAAAAAAGTATATTTTAGAATAAAAATTTTCAGGTCTTGATCAGTCAGCAAGTTTACCAGTAGTCTTTGTTTTCTGTTGCTGTGCACTTTCTTAAATTTATTTATTTTTTATTTTATTTTTCTTTACTGTAAAGGCCTCTATAAATTTGTTTCCTGTGCCCAATTTCATGCTCTGTAAGAAAAACTAAATAAAATGTTCCCCTGGTTAAAAGGGAACTTAACACTGATTTCCTGTTCATGTTGGTAGCTCGGTGAGCAGGGAAAGACGATTGTTACAATGAGGAATTCCATGAAATTAGGCAATGCTTCCTTACACCCACACTTTGAAGGGAACAACCTTATAATTCATATTGACAAATGAAGCTAGCTTTGTAAGATATTTATAAACAATGATTTTAATCACAGCAACAACAAATGCAAATTACATAACGGGGATTGATTACTCAAGCAAAAATTACAAACCCTGAAAATATAAAAACCTTTGCTGAAAATAAAATTGAAGGGATAGTAAACCACAAGACACATTTTTACGTGTCGACAGATGTGAGATTTCTAAGACTAAGACAGTTACACATGTTCATATCAGTATTTTTTTATTGGCTTTTTTTTAACCCCCAAAAACATGATTGTGTTTTAGTGTTCCACAGGTGACGCCATATTTGGACCCGGTTATGTAATAGAGTACCATTAGCCAGACCATCGTCACAGTGCAAGTTCTAAACGACGTTTTGCACATACGTGCGGCCTCAAATAGTCCAATTATGCGCTTCAGATTTGTTGAGGCCACGTGTATGTGCCACACTGCAACATGCATCTTTTTTAATTCGCTTTGTGACGACAGTCTGGCTTGATGGACACCTGCTACGTCACAGAGTCCCAAGATGGCGGCACCCGTTGAACATTAAATAATCATTTTTTTGGTCAAAAGCCAATAAAGAAATATTAACCGGAAAATGTTATCACATAATGTCAATACGTAAAAATTTTGTCTCAGGGTTTATTAACCCTTTAGTCTTTAAAAATGTTAAATAAATAAATGATTAAAATCAAATGAAATACATCAAACTTTAAAACAATAATTTAACTGGCAGAAACTGGACAAGGGATCTACTATACATGTAAAAGACGAGAAGTAACAACAGACTGCACACGTCATTGCACTTAAAAAATTATGTAAATGATATGAAACTTATGATAAAAACAAGACAGTGTAGTAAAATCACAAACCTGTACACCAAGGGCAAAGAAGGGGATACAAAGTATTAATTTTTTTAATTTTAAGTTTAAAATTTTTAAAGTGGTACATACACAATGTAAATCTGAAAAAGACCTTATTATACCTTATACATAAATTCTGACTAAATAGTCATATGATGTATACCATCTGTACTATTGCATCGTGTGAACCTGTAAAGACTGTGTACCTAGACTGTAAAGACTGTGTACTATTCCTTAGAAACCAATAAACTACCAGTCGTCCGTACTACATCAAATTCTGGCAATGTGAATTGTTGTCATGTTACCTGTGGAACCTGTGTTTTGGTTTGATATATTGTAGCTAGTCTTCTAAAAAATATGCAGAATCTTTATAAAACGGTTCAGGTGTTATAAAACAAATATCGACTTTTTTAAACTCATGACGAGCCCTTTGGCTATCTCTGAGTGTTCTTTTTACATGAGGCAAAGCAGTGAAAACAGTCAAACTTGAAGCAAGTATCCACTCTCCACATGCGTTTTTACATTTAGTCACTTGTGTTTATGTTGAGCCAAAATTTGCTCAACATTCTAAGTATCTAGGAATGTTTACAATGTATATTAAATTTTTCACTTCTAACCCACACTTTGAGCTTAATTGAAACTCTGGACTTGAAACATATCACAAAATGACAAATTTAAAAATGCATGTGTAAATGCTGGAAATCCTGACAAAACAATGAAATGCAGCAATAAAATTGCAAAACTTGAAAACGTTCACACGGTTTTCAAAATCAACGGGGGAAATATTGCCAGAGGAATCAAATCATGGAATTCTATGATCACCAACATGTGTTAGTTTCACAAACCGTATTCATAGCAGTGCAGTCCTAAAATATGTTTAACCTTACTTTTTTATTATGGTCATCATCATTTTCATCATTTCATTGTCTTTTTCCAACCTTGCTTCTCTTTCTTTTTTTTCCCAAATAAAACTTTCACGCTCAAATTCCAGTTTGTCTTCAAGGTACTTGACATAAGTCTGCTGTGCTTCGGCGTTTCCTTTGTGGTGGGATCAGCTCTGTGTCTGAAATAATGATCAGTTTAAAAAAGAACAATAAACAAAATGAAAGCACTTACAAGGAAATGATTTTCAAATTAAATCTTAAAACTCAAAGGGTAAAAGTTTGGGTGAGAAAATCCCCTTCTCTTTGTTTTGGTTAAAAAACCAGGGATCAGATAGAAAACGACACTGGCAACAGTGGATGACTTTCAAATCAAATCGAAGGGACCTAAGAAAAGCACCTTTTCTGTCACCATTTTGGGCCTTCTTGGCAGAAACCAGGGATTCCATTGCTGCTGCTCTAATGGCTACACCCTGCATCTCTTTTTCATGCGTCTCACACTTTTTCTTGTCCTCTTCCTGTTTTCTCTCCTCATCCAAGTCAGCAAGTTCTGTTAGAAGCTGGATCCGCTCATCATACTCCTCATCTGTACCGGAGCTGAAAGGGAAATATGGTTAAGAGAAAGATTAGAATTTCATGTGCTATCCCTTTGTGGCTACAATGAATTAATACACAAGTGTAAGAACAAGGCATTAAGAAAAAATTCTCATAAGAATATTTACAACCAATATATTAAATTTTCACCATGTTATAATGTTTGGAATTCGATCAAACTGAAAATGGTGAATGTATGCAGTGTTTTAAAAAAAATCCTTTCAGAATTGAATTCCATCTCAAAATGTGCTATAGAAAAATTTTAATTTATCATTTCATATCCTCTTTGAAATTTTCCAAAATTTTATATGGTGATTTGTATGCGTATAAATATATTTTTTCTGTTAAAAAATTACTTACGCCCTTAAAGAACTCATTTCATTTCTTCAGTGAGCATCCTGAAAGTGTCGAAAGCGATCTTTGCATGCCCTCAGTGTCACATAAATGTTCTTAGCGTTGATGGCATCATTCATGTTAGTGTTGATTTCCTCCCATGCTATTTTTGAAATTCCTTGGCCTTGACTTGAAATCGCCAAAACTTCTCTCAGAAGGCCAGGGTAAAATCTAACGGTTTTCTTTGTCATTCTGAAAATGAAAGATGAAACCTTATTAAATGCACTGGCTAAATATGGGATGGGGGAATCAAATTTTAAATTTTCTGGTGGTGAAGAAACATAAGAGGTCCTCTTCATTTTCATATAGCCTAAGCCATGCCCATACTGCCACAGATACAGCAGCTAGTCCGAGACCAGAAGTAAACATACATGCTACCAGAACTATCTTTATGCTAACTATGAACTATCTCTATGGTTGATTATTTATGTTTTTCTCTCGAAATCTTTAGGAAATTGCTGAGTTTTACTATCCGTTTTTCACTTACGTGTAGTGGAGCTGTTATCCGTGTTGAAGACACTTTTACACTTTGACAGATTGAGTAAAACGTCATTAGTGCGCAAAAAATGATGACGTCACAGCTACTAAAAGTCGCTGTTCCGCGAACCGTGTGCAACCGAAACCTCGCTACTAACTCGCCGCGGCGAGATAGTAACTCGCCACGGCGAGATAGTAACTCGCCGCGGCGAGATAGTATCTCGCCGCGGCGAGATAGTAACTTGAATTTGTTTTTTGGTTGTGGCCCTTTAACGCTTCCGTACTTATGCGAATTAGACATGTCAGACCTATTTTCGGGTCAACAAGGGAATAGACCAAACGTTCAAAACATCCGGGGATTATTGTTTGGTTATCTTGACGCGAGTTCTCTCCTGCTAACCATAGCAACAAACGTGGCGGGAATGGGCTGTTGCCATGAACTACAGGGTCGGCCTGACACCACAAAATACTTTCTGGTTTCAAAGCAGTGTTAGAGGGCTGCCGGCGGGACCGCCCGTCTGATGACTCTTGTTTACGGATTTCATTGCATATATTTTGGATGCAATTTTGCAAGCACTGCCTTCATTTTGAGGTTCGGAATTTGAGGTCACTTTGTCTGGCCGTCCACACCCAAGTATTAACGGTCTGGCCCTCTGATCTACCATTGTTTTGATTATAAATAAATATAAGGTTTATTTAGCCCTAAACATATCTCACGATATGCAAAAACGTTAATTCTATCACCGTGGACTTAAATGGATTAAAACTATTCCAAGAAGTGCGTAGAATGAGAGTGACGATTGATTATAAAGATTCAGACTTTGTCAAACTCGGCACGAAAGGAAAAATATATACTAAAAAATATATAGAGGGTTGTGGATATGAATATTTGATGCTAGATGTGTTGTATGATTTATTATAAGAAGTTTTAAAATCCGATTAAGGTTACAAAAAAATGAAAATGATAATAAGATACAATATTTTTAAGTTGCAGGGATTTATTTCTGAATAACATAAAAATATATGACATGGGTTAAAAAAAAGAAAAAAGAAAATTGATGTTTATATTTATTAAAAAAGAGTTACGAAACAAAATTGATACAATTGTATTATTAGTAAACGTAATACAAATGTTGACGAAGTTTATATAGAAATTAAAACAGTGTAAGAGTGGGTACCAGTTAACGTTGGTAAATGAAACCTCAACAAGAATTAAATGAAAGTTAATAGAAGATGGTGTGATTGTTAGTTGGTATAGTGACGATGAACAGCGTATAGAGGGCGCGCACGCAGTAACCATTAAAAACATTAAAATGAAGCGTACATATAACCACATGACATGATGCATAGTACAAGCGCCGCGCGGTCAATAAACTATAATATGATACGCCAAACAATGGACAAGATGCACCAGCACGAAGCACCACAAAAATGGCTAAAAGTACAAAACAAAAAACTGCCAAGACGAGCAACCAAAAGGGCGATATATGAAAATCACAAAAACCTGAGTGAAATGAATGTGAACCGACGACGATGAAAGAAGAAAAATGAAATGTAGAGACGAACTAGTCTAGTAGTAGTACAAACAAGATGGAAGCAACAAGTATTAACGGGCTGGCCCTCTGTTCTACCATTATAACGGCAATCCACTCAATCACTATCAATTTTAATTGGGTACTGAAGAAAGCCCTGTCTTTCTCTGATCTGACAGACCAACCTTACATTTCTTACTTCAAGGCCTTGTATAGCAACATGATTTATATGTGTTATTACACAAGGGTCATGCATCTGACCCTTAAAAATAATAATGAAAGGTAATAAGAAATGACGCAAATGCTGTTATTACAAAGCTATTGGACTCAGTAGCCATGTTGGTTACACAAACCATGAACTAAATCTTACCAAGTCTGACCTAAATCAGCAGTTCTCCGGTCTTTGTTCCGCTCAGGTATCCATTACCTGGCTATAATGTTTGGGGTTTAATCTCTCCCCCAAAATACAAATACATTCAAAAGACTAATAAAAGTTAGGCCCCTCGGTTTCGAAACAGGAGCGAGGACGGGGTGCCAAGCCATGCTGCTCGGGTCAGCATCGACAACAGAGTCATTTAAACTTCTCGCGCCCAAGAGGCTGACAGAGAAAGAAGTCGACAGAAATGCGACAACCGAATACAGCCAAGTAAAATCTGGCAGTCTGAGTGAAAACCAATGTGATTATATCGCTCAAAAAAGTTGAAAAAACCCTTTATAACCAAATGGCGCGGGTTTATAACACAAAGCATTTTGGTAAATTCCATAGGGTAATGTTGAACGGTGTCAAGCATTTGGCTATAAAGTATGCGAGTCAACTATTTTGAAACTATTGAATTTCTCTGTGATGTAAATAATGCATCATAATGTTCAATGTACACTGATTATAACATAACATTTCAGCTCAGTTACTCTACGCATTTACGAGGCAGGTGCAAGATCATTTACAATGATACACAAATCATGTAGAATAGAGTTCGCAAGAAAAAGTTGCCAATTTATTTGCGAATTTATTTCGAAAAATTTTCTTAGATCCATGAGTTCTTTCGCCCCATTATCAACTTACATGGGCAGGATGCCTTTGTTGTGTATTGCAGGTACCATTTTAAAATGGAAACATTTGGTTACGCAATACAGTTAATTAGACTGTTTTATGGTATCGATTGATCTAAATGACGCATGCTTCTGTGTATTGCCAAAGAACATCGGAAATGTTTACGCTTCATGTGGCAAAATAAAGTATACGAGTTCACCTGTCTGCCGTTTGGTTTGGCATGCATCCCTTGATTATTTATAAAAGTGATGAAACCCTTGGTCAGTTCACTTAGAATAATGGGACATGAGTCATGTGACTATATTGATGACTCGCTACTGGCTGATCAAACATACCAAGAATGTGCTGAAATTGTTCTAGCCAGAACAACCCTTTGTAAAGATTTGTGGTTTATAATAAACAACAACAAATAAATTCTAACGCCAACTCAGCAAATTTGTTTTCTCAGTTTTAACTTGAATTCAGTCTATATGACAATTTCTTTAACCGCCCTCATACGTTGAAAAGATTATCACGACAATCTAAAAACTCACTGATTGGACATTTTTGAAAATTACAGGTTTTGGGCTATTTGTTTCCTGTGAACTCGCACTGCCTTATGGTACAATATTTAAAAGACCAATAGAAAACAAAAGAACAATAGAGGAAAACAAAGCGTTACCTGAAAACGATGTGAATTTTGAGGCCAATTTCTAAAGAGGCCATATCAGATTTATATTGGTGGATTATTAACCTACCACTATCGGCTGCCCCAATGCATAGACATACGCCTAATTACATAGCCGAAGCCGATGTCTAGCGTCTAGGCTGGGATGGCTTACTAACAACAATTTGGAGGCTGTAAATCAAAGATAGTGAATTCATTAACCAGTGAAATCTGGTCCTGGTGCATGGATCGTAGAATCTGGTACAAGGCTCATAAAATACTTTCGAGTTGATTTAGAATGGAAACTCAACACCACTGTTTTGTTGTTGTTGTTTCTTTAGATTATAAAGACGTTTCTTAAACCTAATATTGATGTAATTGCATCCTGCGTCAATTGTCAAATATCTCCATATGTAACACGCCAGACTGGCTGAGCTTTTGTGTAATTAAAACAATTACATTAGAATGGTCCAGATATGAATGCTTGCTTGCTTGTTTGCTTGCTTGCTTGTTTATTTATTTTTCTCACATAAATAAGCGTAACCATGCATTTGGAATACAAATTGTGCCTTTGTGACACGCAGTCAAGGTTTTCAAAAATGCTTAAATTGCTAGTATTAAAGGACACATGTATTTTTCCTTTTCAACCAAACCTACTTCCTGTCTCCTTCCCTTGAGGGATCATCTGAGGCTGATGGCCTGTCTCGTATCTGGGAGGCACTCAGAAAACAAGGAGTTTCAGGGCAAAATACCCCAATTATCATTGCATCCTGGTGAACAACCACCAGAGAGGGTTACAAGTTGGCGCTCCGGAAGTGGCTGCTCTTCTGTAGTAATACTATCCCTAGTCAAGAGACTTATAAAAGGTGCATTTAACTTGAGACCGCCAACACCTCGATACTCCCATACATATGGGATGTGACTATTGTTTTGAAATACTTGTTTGGAAAAACGCGGTTGGAGTGTGATATAGGAGATCTCCAGTTCTACGAGTCGGAAGGTAGTGGGGATAGAGGAAATCCCTTGGACCGAGCAGAAGCAGAGACCAAGTGAACGCGAGTGAATAGGGATGTAGAAGATCCGGTATCCAGTCTCCTAGAAACGCGGTTGGAGTGAGATAAAGGAGATCTCCAGGACTCCGAGTCGGAAGGTCGTGGGGATATAGGAGATCCATTAGACTGAGTGAACGCGCGAGGGAATATGGATGTAGAAGATCCCGTATCCAGTTGTTGAAGTTGCGAAAACATGTAGATCTGCTTACGTCAGGTGGTGATGAACGCGTGTCTGCTCAAAGAAGAAGTGAGGTTGGTAACTTTCTGGAAATCCTTGGGGGTAGAAAGTATCTTTTAAGAAGGATAAGCTGCGGTCGAGAAAGGAACAGGTGGAGGCGATCCTCTCACGAAGTAGGGAAACGCTGGTTGAACGTAGGATGAGACGTGAACGAAGGCTGCGAACTGGATATTGAAGCTGGAGGCCCGGCGGGATGAAGCTACAGTCTCGGCATCGTTTGAGGAAGGCAAGGTTGTTCATCAGTTTAGAACGTCTGATCGACGCTCGTTTGAACAACCGGACCTTGGTGGTAGTAGGCTCCCGTAGAGCGTAGATAGGTAAAATTTGTAGCTTTGCGTGGTGAAGAAGATAAGTAAGACTAAATGCGGTGAAACCATGTGAAAATCTTTATTGAGTAGTAATTAGTTCTGAAAAGAACTGGAGGTTACAACTTGACGTTTCGATGAGTATGCTCTGATCGCACAACTTATGTCCGCGACAAAGCAGGCATACTGTGGAACTTCGAAGGAAAAACATTTCTACAAGATAGGCTCATCACAATCGATGCTGTTCCAGTGTACAGAGATATCCGCCAAAACTGTGTATGCAATGCCCTCGACCAAACCAACCATCCGTATGTCATCAACAAACCCCCTTCCGAATACATCCGAAAACTTCTCGAACTAATACTCGACAGAAATTGTTTCCAATTTGGAAATACATTCTTACTTCCATAAAATCGGTTGTGCAATGGGCTCAAAAGCTAAGATATGACATAACACGATCTCGAAAATAAAATCCTACAACAGGCTGATCATATCCTAACATGGTGGCGCTATAGAGATGACGGACTAGTTATCTATAGTGGCGAACTTGAAGATTTCAAAATCTCATAAACACAATGAATCAGATTCACCCAACTCTTAAATTCACATACGAGGGTTCAAAAACCTCAATCGAATATCGTGACTTAACCATTTTCAAAGGAAAACGCTTGCATTTAACTGGCATATTACTAGACACAAACGTGTACACCAAACCTACAAAAACATTCCAGTTTCTGCACACTCACACCCAACAACTGTTTATGGAGAAACTCTCCGATATGCTAGAAACACCAACAATGAGGAAGATTTAACAGAAAAAGTCAAAATATTCTCACAAAAAATATTAGCCAGAGGCTATACTCAATCTGAGATAAACAACACAACACATAAAGTGTTACTGGCAAACCGAGCCAAACCGATTCACAAATTATCAAAAGGTAAACAAAACAAGGAAGCACCACTCGCCTTCTAAACGACCCATAATCTGAACGAACTCGCTCATACAACACAAATTACAACCGTTTGAAAAAACAGCAAATATGTCTGATCCTAGAATAAGACAGGAGACAACCCGTTGTTATTGAATCATTACTTGCAACTGAAGATTTTCCGCAATTGAGGCATGAAATCTTAGCTATTGATACCCAAGGATCTGAAAAAACATCATGTCTCCTTAACATATTTCTTATTTCTTTTAAATATATTAACTTTAATCAAAAAGGTCAACTATTTCCATACAAACATTATGGTCAAACTGACCTACAACGAAAATAGTAAAATACGGATATGCATCATCTTGTACAAAAATTATAATTTAAAAAACACCCAGTCAACAGAGATGAAGTGTAACTGAATGGGATTGCACCATCATTTTTTACTCGGTCTTTGCTGGACTTCTGATCAGAAAAATATCACTGATTGTGCGCTTCTGCATAGCAGTCTGCTAATGCAACTAGTTCACTTAAAACAAAGAAGAGTGCAGCATCAATTTGGGGTCCATGGCGTTGCTCTTGATTGGTTCAAATCATATTTGCATAATTGTTCTCAGGCTGTTCATTTATCCGGGGAATTATCCAAAGACTCCAAGCTCAGCTGTAGTGTGCTACAGGGGTCTGTATTAGGCCTATGTTTTTACCTTATACATATCTCCCTTGGCCGCATTGCCCCACTTTTACGCAGATGACACACAGCTTTACGCCACGTTTTCCCCAAGTATACCTGACGATGATACCAACGTACAACACATTCTTGAAACATGCTTAGACAACAGGTGGATGGCGGCCAATCTACTAAAATTAAACGCCCAAAAACCTAGTTTCTTGTCATTCGCTCACCTCACCTCAGACAGGAACGAAGTTAACATTTCAGACATACGCATAGGTGATGTTCAGGTTGCTCCTTACTTTGACGCACGTAACCTTGGCGTTGTTTTCGACAGCTTTATGAATCTTGACCGATATATAACCACAGGGTGTCATTCTTCTTACGCGCATTTACGTCGTATAGCAGCAATCAGAGCATCACTTTCACTACACACAGCTGAACAACTCATCCACGCATTTATCTCATCTAGACTAGACTTCTGCAACAGTTTACTTATAGGACTACCTCAGCAATCATTAAAACGCCTTCAGACAGTACAAAACGCGTCTGCCCGCTTGCTCAACAGAACTAGATCATCCGAGCACATACCACCTACAATATACAATCTTCACTGGCTTCCTGTTAAATACAGAATACAATTCAAAATTCTGCTCCTTACATTCAAAGCCCTTCATGGTTTAGCTCCATCCTACATACAGGACCTGCTGCAACTTCGCAACCTGCGACCAGGCCTTAGATCTTCTTCATCACAGATACTTTCTGTTCCCAAAACTCGCCTGACAACATACGGGGAGAGGGCCTTTTCCAGTTGTGCACCGCGTCTCTGGAACTCCTTGCCAGACGAGTTAAGGGACACAACTGATCTGTCATCATTCAAACGCCATCTTAAGACACATCTCTTAAATCTGTCATTTGATCTACACTGATTTTCTAGTGACCGGCGCCTTTGAATGGGTCTCCAGATACTGTGCGCCTTATAAATGCTCTGTTATTATTATTATTATCTCTACCATCATCAAATGAAAGAAGTTTTGGCAATCTAGGACGCGGAGTTTGCATATGAGGTACTCTCAGATACCGTATATAACCAAAGCTTAAAGGGCCTGTTCCACTTGGGCGACGTTTTAGGCGACTGCCGGCGACCGTCATAGTCGTAGCAGGTCGCCGAAAAACTGGCGACTGGACGCCCTACGACAATGTCTACGACAAGCTACAACAAACCTACCACCTAGTCGACGTCAAGCTATGGTAAGCTACCGACAACCGGCGACCCAATCGTCGCGACTAAGGACGACCACCTACGACCACACCTACGACAACCGAAGTCAACCGAAGTCAACCTACGCCCACCCACGACAAGCTACGACAAGCTACGACAAGCTACGACCCTGTCGGCGACAACTACAGACAACTGAAGACAAATAAAGAGAATTCACTTGACTTCTCTTGACGCCAGTACCTGTCGCCGGTTGACGTAGGTTGACGTAGTAGTCGCCAATGGAATTCACCGAGGTCAGCACCGGCAACAGCCTACGTCATCTGGCGACAACCTACGACAGCACCTGCGTCAGTATAAGTCAAGCTACGCTGATTGGCGTCAAACCCACTGTCGCCGAATTTTTTTTAGCATTTTGAAAATCCCGCGGCGACCAGAAAGAGGCTACGACACTTTGGGCGACTGAGGAGACTACTCCCGACCATACAGGCGACACCCCGGCGACCATGTGGCGACAGCCTGGTCGCCTGTAGTCGCCCAAAAAATCGCCTAAGTTGGACAGGGGCATAACCGATTTCAATTTATGAGCTCTATTTTAGTTATAGAATGGGACCAACGGTCCTCGGCGCAAAAAGTGTTCATGTATTCAGAATCAGAACCACTGGGTCGTTAGTTCGATTGAGCAACTATGTTGCCAGAATTAGAGTCTGTGTATGTAATAATGGTCCATCACCCATCTGTGACGATGATCTTGATTCTTGTTATTACGTGGCCTCGTGGTGTGCTTCTAATGACCCCATCCTGGACAGCAAGGATACTCTCCAACTATTCGAGGGGGTAACATTTTCTTTTTAAAACATGATAGGCCTACTTGAGTGAAGTTATCCACGGCTTATTTATACAGTATCCGTCACGTTGTATATTAATACCCGGTGTTTCCCTTTTATGGGTTTGATTACAGAGCAAAATTCTACATTTTCTTCCGCCAAAAAAAACAAATATTTTTCGGGGAAATTTAATTATAAACTGTCGTGGATATTTATCAACTACTGGTTAAATTGTATTTTGATAACAAGATGCTTGAGTTCCCCACCCGTATAGTTACCCTTCTCTTCATAGAGTTACGGTCACGTATTTATGATTATGAGTTATTACAGCATGCATATTTCCCATTGCTGGTTTGATTAACTATTGAAGGGGTTTTAATTTCCCTTTCACAATCTGACATTTTGGTTACGCACCCGTCGTGTTACCCCATCTTGCAGTTGTTGTTGCGTTATAACATCTATGCATTGCCTTTCTTCAAAACATGAAACTGGAGTTCCGCACCCAAAACAAATGTTGTTAGCCAGTTCTTAAAATAGTTGTTTTCGTGTTATTAATGCATTTAAAGAACATTTTACAATAAACTGCCGTGGATATTCTTCAAGTATCTCTTTTGAAAACATGACATTTAAGTTCCGCACCTACTATAGAGTTTTTATCAAATTATTATGCATATGCGTTAGCACCGCATGAACATTTCCCAAATGCGGGTTTAAACTTCAAAGTGGAACTCCCGATTTTCTCCTAAAATAGCCGATACGTATAGCTAGTCATAGTCATTAGCAGGTCATAAATGAAAAAAAGTACATATAGAATGTCAACGTGCTTGGCACTCTCGATTCATATACCGCCGCTGCGTCCAGTACTGATTATCCCATATTTCTGGGGACAGTGGATGTAGGGTCGTTGTCAAGCTACACAGTTTGAAAATCCCCATCCATTGAATTTCCCGAATTTTACCCATTAGTTGTCCTGTATTTCCCTGTATTGCTGGATCCAGCACTAACCAATTGTAAGGTTAAGTTCTACTCTGACGATGACATGGCAGTTGTCAACATAATTACTGTATATCAACAGACCTATCGGTGTGACCTGATTATGCATCTGTCGAGGTTTTTTGTCCAGCAAAGCCTTAAGTCAAATGTGTCTTTAAAGGCGGTTTACATTCAGAGCAGTCGGAATATAGCCTACTGGCAGATTCACTGTACAGTTTTCAGATGACCAAGTTTCGAGTAATGACCCCACGGCGGACTACGCAGATAACAGTCGTGCTGACACTACCCTCTATGTACTAGTATTTTATAGATGGTGAAGTAACAATATGCCTCTTCTGCGCATTAGACATATCAGATTTATATTTGGGTCAACAAGGAAATGGAGCAAATGTTCAGAATATCCGGGCATTTATTATGTGGTTATCTTTGCGCGGATTCTCTCCTGTTATGGCGGGGGTCAGCTGGTGCCATGAACTATTAGATCGGCCTGACACCACACAATATTTTTGGTATAAAAGTTGTTGAAGGGTTTCCAGCGGGACCGCCCGTCTGATGACTCTCGTTTACCGATTAAATTCCATATTTTGGGTGCAATTTTGCAAGCATTGCAGTTAGTTAGTGGTTAGCAATCTAACGTCAAACTGTATACAGCATTCATGCTAAGCGAGTACTTTGGTTTTGTCTGAGTAGGTGAATTTACAGTTGCAATACGGACATGTGCGCATGATTCAGTATTCTCTGTGGGGGACACTTTGGTACCTCCACCATGTGATACGGCGCATCCATCTTGGTAACATTTGCATATGATGTTCGATATGCGACAGAGCGCACCCCATCCCATTGTGTCTTCATTGTGTTCCAGGAATCTTAGGAATTCTTTAAAGGATTTCGGGGGGAGGGAGAGGTCCGTTAACAGCAGAACAGTGTGTTAGTGTATAGGGCCATTGGGGGTGGCACTCTTCTGCATATCGAGCATGGTATACACATTTGCAGCAGTGTGTGTATAGGGACATTGGGGTGGCACTCTTCTGCATATCGAGCATGGTATACACATTTGCAGCAGTGTGTGCATAGGGACACTGGGGGTAGCACTCTTCTGCATATCGAGCATGGTATACACATTTGCAGCAGTGTGTGTATAGGGACATTGGGGGTGGCACTCTTCTGCATATCGAGCATGGTATACACATTTGCAGCAGTGTGTGTATAGGGACATTGGGGGTAGCACTCTTCTGCATATCGAGCATGGTATACACATTTGCAGCAGTGTGTGCATAGGGACACTGGGGGTGACACTCTTCTGCATATCGAGCATGGTATACACATTTGCAGCAGTGTGTGTATAGGGACATTGGGGTTGCACTCTTCTGCATATCGAGCATGGTATACACATTTGCAGCAGTGTGTGTATAGGGACATTGGGGTTGCACTCTTCTGCATATCCAGCATGGTATACACATTTGCAGCAGTGTGTGCATAGGGTCCGTTGGGTGTCACTCTTCTGCATATCGAGCATGGTATACACATTTGCAGCAGTGTGTGTATAGGGACATTGGGGGTTGCACTCTTCTGCATATCGAGCATGGTATACACATTTGCAGCAGTGTGTGTATAGGGACATTGGGGTGGCACTCTTCTGCATATCGAGCATGGTATACACATTTGCAGCAGTGTGTGTATAGGGACATTGGGGTGGCACTCTTCTGCATATCGAGCATGGTATACACATTTGCAGCAGTGTGTGTATAGGGACATTGGGGTTGCACTCTTCTGCATATCCAGCATGGTATACACATTTGCAGCAGTGTGTGCATAGGGACATTGGGGGTGGCACTCTTCTGCATATTGAACATGGTATACACGTTTGCAGCAGTGTGTGTATAGGGACATTGGGGGTGGCACTCTTCTGCATATTGAGCATGGTATACACATTTGCAGCAGTGTGTGTATAGGGACATTGGGGTTGCACTCTTCTGCATATCGAGCATGGTATACACATTTGCAGCAGTGTGTGTATAGGGACATTGGGGGTGGCACTCTTCTGCATATCGAGCATGGTATACACATTTGCAGCAGTGTGTGTATAGGGACATTGGGGGTTGCACTCTTCTGCATATTGAGCATGGTATACACATTTGCAGCAGTGTGTATATAGGGACATTGGGGGTGGCACTCTTCTGCATATCGAGCATGGTATACACATTTGCAGCAGTGTGTGTATAGGGACATTGGGGGTAGCACTCTTCTGCATATCGAGCATGGTATACACATTTGCAGCAGTGTGTGCATAGGGACACTGGGGGTGACACTCTTCTGCATATCGAGCATGGTATACACATTTGCAGCAGTGTGTGTATAGGGACATTGGGGTTGCACTCTTCTGCATATCGAGCATGGTATACACATTTGCAGCAGTGTGTGTATAGGGACATTGGGGTTGCACTCTTCTGCATATCCAGCATGGTATACACATTTGCAGCAGTGTGTGCATAGGGACATTGGGGTGGCACTCTTCTGCATATCGAGCATGGTATACACATTTGCAGCAGTGTGTGTATAGGGACATTGGGGGTTGCACTCTTCTGCATATCGAGCATGGTATACACATTTGCAGCAGTGTGTGTATAGGGACATTGGGGTGGCACTCTTCTGCATATCGAGCATGGTATACACATTTGCAGCAGTGTGTGTATAGGGACATTGGGGTGGCACTCTTCTGCATATCGAGCATGGTATACACATTTGCAGCAGTGTGTGTATAGGGACATTGGGGTTGCACTCTTCTGCATATCCAGCATGGTATACACATTTGCAGCAGTGTGTGCATAGGGACATTGGGGGTGGCACTCTTCTGCATATTGAACATGGTATACACGTTTGCAGCAGTGTGTGTATAGGGACATTGGGGGTGGCACTCTTCTGCATATTGAGCATGGTATACACATTTGCAGCAGTGTGTGTATAGGGACATTGGGGTTGCACTCTTCTGCATATCGAGCATGGTATACACATTTGCAGCAGTGTGTGTATAGGGACATTGGGGGTGGCACTCTTCTGCATATCGAGCATGGTATACACATTTGCAGCAGTGTGTGTATAGGGACATTGGGGGTTGCACTCTTCTGCATATTGAGCATGGTATACACATTTGCAGCAGTGTGTATATAGGGACATTGGGGGTGGCACTCTTCTGCATATCGAGCATGGTATACACATTTGCAGCAGTGTGTGTATAGGGACATTGGGGTTGCACTCTTCTGCATATCGAGCATGGTATACACATTTGCAGCAGTGTGTGTATAGGGACATTGGGGGTTGCACTCTTCTGCATATCGAGCATGGTATACACATTTGCAGCAGTGTGTATATAGGGCCATTGGGGTGGCACTCTTCTGCATATTGAGCATGGTATACACATTTGCAGCAGTGTGTGTATAGGGACATTGGGGGTGGCACTCTTCTGCATATCGAGCATGGTATACACATTTGCAGCAGTGTGTATAGGGACATTGGGGGTGGCACTCTTCTGCATATCGAGCATGGTATACACATTTGCAGCAGTGTGTGTATAGGGACATTGGGGGTGGCACTCTTCTGCATATCCAGCATGGTATACACATTTGCAGCAACACGAATTAGTCTGGCCCTCCACATGTCATTTACTTTGTCTAGGCGTCTGCATGCACCTTGCTTCACTTCATGACCCACACCAAAGTACTGACGGGCCCTGTGTTCTATCATAACGGTAATCCGCTCACTCGCTTTCAATTTTAATCTGGTGCTGAATAAAGTCCTGGCTTTCTCTAGTCTGGCAGACCAACGTTACTGAGCTCATTTATTTCGTATTGAGGCGGCCTCGTAGCAACCTTGTCACCAGGGTCTACTTGGCTCTCACTACTAGACCGTGGTGGGAAAGTTGTTTTACGTAACGTCGATGGGTTACTTAAAACATAATTTAAAACAAAATTAATATTCTTTTTTAAGAAAAACAATGATTCATTTTGTTTTTTCTTTATACTTTTATTATCACATCAAATGTTTGGATGAGTGATTTTACTGAAATAATAATGACTGGATGGCCTAATCCCGACCTTTCCACTGCTGCACAGCACACACTATGTTTGTATTAAACGGTATCAGACTATCACCTAATTTGCATATCCAATATATTTAGTAACATATTCCAGTTCCAGGTTGAGAGAGCAGTGTGTACGAGGTAAACAGAAACTGCTCGAAAAGCCCTGGGGACGAGGATAGCCTCGACGGCATTTGATCGCTGGGTTTACCCCACTGATCTCTATACTAACTATATAAGGAGATCGCGCCGATTGGCTGAAGCTCGTTGTTCGCCATCTTTGTTCCCCCCAAGAAAGAAGGCGCATGTGTGACGGCCGGACAGGTTTACTGCTACCTGACCGACGACAATGCCGAGTGCTGCTGAACCAGTTATTGTCTGTATGCTAACATGACATTTGACTCTTGACTTTTTGGTGGAATCAACATGGCGGCCGGTTACTTCAAAGTTTTATAAGCCAATCAGCGCCCATCTCCTATCCAATTAGTATAGAGATCAATGGTTTACCCGGCCCATTATTCAGAATATGGGTCGATTGCGTTCCCAAGCAGCTGTGTCCTACATTCGTCCCATACCATGCACAATGCGCAATTTAAAATCTATTCCATAGACTTGTATTTCATGACTTCACTAGAGTCCCTACTCCACCTCAACAATGATTGCTGCTGTCATATTGTGTGACACCAAATGAAAACGTCTATCTACTTACCGCAATCTACCTCATCGGAACCATCAGAGCAGTCTCGGTCAGAGTCACACACCCATCTCTTATCTATACACCTTCCATCACTGACGCAGGTGAACTGATCTTCTCTGCATTCTAATACTTCCTGGTCTAAGATTAAACAGTAGCAATCATAAATCATCAATGTTTGGAATGATTTTGGAATGATTTGTAAACTCACTCCATACTTTTTCATCAGTCCATAACCCCCCCCCCCCCCCCCGTCCCAGAACCATGTGCATTTAGGCCCATAGACTGGTTTGGAAATGAAAGTTCGGGGGTGCTGTTTGGAAGGGAAAAAAACATGAATAAATACTAAAGTGTTGTTTTGCATCTTCATGTTCCCCTTCCCCCGCTAACATACCTTTTTATCCATTTCAAAATTACACGTTCACTCCCATTCCCAACATTGCTGTTCACTGTACCCATGTGTACTGAACCACAACACCTTGATCATATGTCCATTTATTAACAAAACTTTATTTTGTACAAAAATGTATTTATACAGGGTGTCCCCATAAAAAGTATACCGAGATCAAAATTACTGTAATGGCAAAACTACTTTATATATGGGAAAGAGAAATATATCTCTAGAAAGGGCAGAATGTCCTCTTTGCAATGGTATACAGCTTGTGATGTTATTGACACAGATGAGTGAACAAATTAGACAGATGTTAAGGGTACTGAAAGCAGGACTGTGACAAGTTTGCATATTTGAATAACAAATCTCAACCATGCAAGTGTGCAGAATACCAAATGCCTTTGTTTTTTCAACACATTCTTGAAAACAAGGAATGTACCTAAAACAATGTAATCTGCTTTGTTTTCGCTACTTACCTCAAAAGTTTAATGTGTAGGTTTTTTAAAATGCTTTTTGGACCTTTGTTAATCAAATATGCAAACTTGTCACAGTCCTGCTTTCAGTACCCTTAACATCTGTCTAATTTGTTCACTCATCTGTGTCAATAACATCACAAGCTGTATACCATTGCAAAGAGGACATTCTGCCCTTTCTGGAGATATATTTCTCTTTCCCATATATAAAGTAGTTTTGCCATTACAGTAATTTTTATCTCGGTATACTTTTTATGGGGACACCCTGTATATGTATATTTTTTTCATCAAAAATTTACTGGACATAATTTGTCCTTCGAGAAAATGTGAATTTTTAACCAGTTCACTAGGTGAGCTAAAGCAGTAATACACATGGTTTTGATGTGAATGCAAGGACTACATTTTCTCGAGAGTGGGGTTCTAGGCGATGTTAATTCTTATTTCGTCGATGCATTGTATTGAAACACAACACGCACATCGGTTGTTTTTATTTTGTTGTTTAGCTTTAATTATTTTACTGCGTCTGGGAGCAACGTGTGGTACGTCTGGTAGCAATCGTCAAACAGTCGTAACAGCGTTTTATTGGACAAGGCTTAGCATATCAAATTTGTACGGCAAATATCGCTTAAAACTACACTGGTAACGTTTCAGCAACTCTGTCATTCATAGGCCCATTGGTTGTAACATCCATTTCTTTTCAGAACTAATTACTACTCAATTGAGAATTTCACACGGTGTCACCGCAATAAGTCTTACTTATCCTGTTCACCATGCAAAGCTACAAGTTTTACCTATATGACTATTGGTTTGGAATTAGTCTCTCAAGGTGGTACCGAAAAAAAATGGCCGATATTTGTACATGTTTACTATCACCTGCCAAGGAAATTATTAAACAATTACAGGGTTAATATTTTCTTTTAAAAACATGACACCTGAGATTCACACCGAAAATTTCACCCGCTTTTTATGTCGCGGTAGTATGTAACAGCATGAATATTTCCCATTGGAGTACATTTTGTAATGTTATATTTTTATTGTATTATTATTTGTTTAAAAACATGATACTTGAGTTCAGCATTCGTTATTTCAGCACCTTGCTTTAAAACCATGTAAGTGCACCCTAATGTTGAATTATCCAAAAGTTAGTATTGTTATCAAAAGGGGTTTTTCCAACCGTATGAGCCGAGGTGGAATATGCCAAATTAATTAAAATGTTTAACATTATTTTGTTTAGGTATTTTGATAGTAGATAGATAGTGGACCACATAATAACAAGAATAGCACAACTGGAAACTAATATTACTACTTTGCCCGCTTAGCCCAGTGGAGCTCCATCAACCCAAGGGAGTTGGGGTAGGGAGGACCCTGAGTGTGGTATGGGTTCATTTAGCCCACTCAGATATGATCGACCCTGCGTTGGAACTCTGTCCCGGTTGGCCCACTTGGGTCTTGTTGAAATTACGTAGGAGTTGGGACCCAACTTCTGGCGTCGTAGTGGCCATATAATTACATATTGGCCCGTATTCACCAATTTATACGGTGATACTGCTAAAACAGCTGTTCACATTATGAGATAAAATAACCTAAAATAACACTGGTATACCCAGTCAAATCATCTTCCGGTGAGAAAGATCATAATAGAAATGTTTGAGTTGCAGTCAAAATACATAAGTGGTTCACTTGCCTAAGTATAAACTGCCGCAGATATTCTTCAACTATTGGAACGGGGGGGAGGGTAAACATTTATTTTGATAACATGACCCATCTCGTTATGGATTATCAGGTTCAGGTTATTATGCTTTTGTGTTTAAAATAATATTTCCCATTTATGGGGTTTGATTGCAATATGGAACTATTGCTTATATGTATGACAACATATGTTCCAAATTTGATGACCAACGGATGAAAATTCATGAAAATATGGGGAACATACTGTATTTGACCAACAATTCCTAAAAATTCCCCTAAAATTGTACCGCAGTGACCTATGGCAGTTTGTATGACCTCATCCAATACATTTTGTGGAACTTTACATCCCTAAGGCTTTTTAATATCAGCTGAACATTAAAGAAAATACGGAGGGTTCCCCTCCGTTCTGAGAACGCCAAAAAGCGCACACTCGCTGTCATTATGAGTATGCGTAGGGAAACATTGCCTTTAACCTGCCGTGGATATTCTATTGGAAAGGTGAACAATTTTAGTGGAAAAATCAACATGACACTTGAGTTCCATAAATTTACCCCTTTCTCTGTAGATGTTCTGTCTATATTATATTATGCCAAGGGGAAAATTTCCTATAAACTGCCGTAGATAATCTTCCACTTCGTGCTTAACATTTTCTCTTTACAACATGAAACTTTAGTTCCGCACTCGTAAAGTACACTCTTTATGACAAGTGTATGTCGCTTGGGAGAAATACCGATACTTTAAGTCGTTGATATACAGGGTGTCCCCATAAAAAGTATACCGAGATCAAAATTACTGTAATGGCAAAACTACTTTATATATGGGAAAGAGAAATATATCTCTAGAAAGGGTAGAATGTCCTCTTTGCAATGGTATACAGCTTGTGATGTTATTGACACAGGTGAGTGAACAAATTAGACAGATGTTAAGGGTACTGAAAGCAGGACTGTGACAAGTTTGCATATTTGAACAACAAATCTCAACCATGCAAGTGTGCAGAATACCAAATGCCTTTGTTTTTTCAACACATTCTTGAAAACAAGGAATGTACCTAAAACAATGTAATCTGCTTTGTTTTTGCTACTTACCTCAAAAGTTTAATGTGCAGGTTTTTGAAAATGCTTTTTGGACCTTTGTTATTCAAATATGCAAACTTGTCACAGTCCTGCTTTCAGTACCCTTAACATCTGTCTAATTTGTTCACTCATCTGTGTCAATAACATCACAAGCTGTATACCATTGCAAAGAGGACATTCTGCCCTTTCTAGAGATATATTTCTCTTTCCCATATATAAAGTAGTTTTGCCATTACAGTAATTTTTATCTCGGTATACTTTTTATGGGGACACCCTGTATAATTATGCTAGCTATCAGAAGGTATACCTTGTTCTCTTCATAACATGAAACTGAGTTCCGCAACTGTATATGATTTCCCCTCGTAACATTTTGTTAATGATGCCTTTGCGTTAATACAACATGCATATTAGGGGCTCACAATGCGAAACATTCGATTTTCTCCTAATAGATATAAACCTATAGGTTTTTCCGGTCAATTTCGGCAAATAAGCAGCCAATTTAAACACCGCGTCATTCCGTTTCGTGCGAAATTAAATGCTGATCAAAATCATCATTCAATTTCGTTTTATGAGTAGGCAATAGTACTCTTGCGTCATGCGATTTAAACAAAATAACCATCCAATTTAACAGCATTAATTAGTTTTTGGCGGCGCGTATTTGGTCATTTAAATCCATTGATGGGCAGGCATTTGTGGAATTTGTGCAACTTAATTGACGCTTTGTTAAAATTCATTCAACTTTAGTTGTCCATAGATTTTTTAATGGAAAAATAAGAAACCAGGATAAACAATCAAACATACACACTCAAAACAATAAAACAGGTTAATGAAACAGTCCAATAAAACATAATGTTTCCAAAATACAGAATTAGGCCCAGGTCAGAAAACCAATAGATTCTAATCAGAGAATAAACAAAACAAAGTATGATAATAAAAAAAGGACCGATAGGCACTATATGTACGAGAAACACACATGGATAAAGAAAACAAAGTTTGAATAAAAGTATAAATATGAAATATGTGCATTACTAAATAAGAAAACGACGTCGGCCCTATGCTAAATATAACGCTAAATAAATTCGCATGCCTGAAAATGAAATTGAATGTTTGAATTCTTAATTCAAGATACAGTAGCAATTGGAGAAGCAAAATTGCTTTAATATGAATGTTTCAAAGTGAAATTGGCTGCTTATTTGCCGAAATTGACCGCGTAAATCTATAATTCCCATTTTGCGAAATTGATTGCCTGTATAAAACGAAATTGAAAATGAAACTCGAGTACAAATCCTCATTCAAGACAATGTGGCGAAATAGAATGACAGATGTGCACTGCTAAAATGAATGACCCAAATCCAAAATGTAATATCTGAAACAAAATTGAATGTCTAAATTCTTAATTCAAACTGTGGTTGGGCAACCGGATTTTAATACGGACGCAAGAAAACGAATTTGAATGCTAAATTGACGAACTTGGCCGGGAAAACCTTTATACAAAACCACACTTCCAGGCTAGTGGTTTCAACAGAAAATTTAATAATAGTAAATCAGGTGAGGCAATGAGGCAAAGCCTAGCACTGATAAATCTGGTAAGGGTGGAAAACCTGCATTCAAGAAGTCGTCACCAAGAGTGACCCGGTGTGTGACCACTGTCAAAGGACGAGTCACACTAAATCAAAACCAAACTCAGCCTTTGTACGCAATCTCCTTCAAAAGACATCTTACGAGCTACCATATGCCCCTGTTGGTTGAGATGCTAGTAAGATGCTAGTAGCTTATCGTGACTTCATATAATGAGGGTGAGGTGTCGTCGTGTTCATATGGTGGAGCTGACAAGCCAGTTGTCATCCTGCGGGATACTGGGGCGACATAGTCACTGATTTGATTCAACGTATTGCGGGTGGTTATATGCTGTCCCACTCCCATGGGCGGATCCAGAATACTTTTTAGGGGGAGCTGAGAATCAAGAACGATTTTTCAGTACCACAAAAATTACAATGAAATAATCAAAGGGAGAAAAAAACAAAGCACAGTGAGGGGGAAATGATGGGAAACATGAGGGGGGAATACCTTACCGTTTGTATCAGATTCTGTTTTTGTTATTATAATTTTCTTTTACGATTTTAGGGGGGCTACAGCCCCCTTAGCCCCATCCCCTGGATCCGCCAATGACTCCATAAGGTCAATTTAAAGAGTGAGTTGGTCACTGGGCCTGTGACGGTAGGGATTGTTCCTAGTTTGCCGATGAAAGGTGTTAGTTTTCTGCTCGGAAATGAAGTTGCGGTAGGTAATGCATCAGCATCTCCCATTGTTTATGATGAACCTGTTGATGAGCAAGGAACTCAAAGCCTAGAGGAGGAATATCCTAGAATTTTTCGGGCGTATGTTGTGACAAGATCCCAGAAAACAAGATAAGAGCAAGACGATGCAGAGTGTATGGCGTTGGAAGATGATACTGGGGTTTGGCTGCTGAGACATTCTGCAAAGATTTGGGTAAAACAGATTATAATGGTTCACCAGATGCTATTAGTTTAGCTGAAATGTGCGGGAAAATGTTACAGCCGTCACATATCCGCATGAAAACATTGCGGAAATAAAGTGCGGAAAGGGTTCTTAATTAGAACGGATACATTACGGATAGATGATAAGGTAAATATTTATGAAATGTTGCCTATTTGATGCTGAAATAGTTACGGTAGATAGCTGAAATTTGCGAGAAAATGTTATTGCCGTCATCTGTATCCGCATAATGTGAAAAGATTTAAATTTCTTTCGTCGAAAAGGATGCTGCAATATTTTAGAAATGTAATCGGCTTAAAAACCTATACATGTTTTCCGTGCTGTGGTAGGGCTATCAATCTTCCACTCGAGAAGTCAGCTATCGAAGAGCACTCACATCAAGGATCAAATCGACTGGCAGTCAGCTCAACTCATCCCACCAATCAGCATCCCAGACGTATCAAGCATAACACCGTTCCCCAAGACGTCGGCTTCTACCTCAGCGATATTTGGCGACCCCTACTACAGATATCTAAAGTCAATATCCCACCCCAGACCAATGGAACTCCTACATCCTAAAGCTGTGTTCGCATTGGACTTAATTTTAAGGTAACTTACCGCGAATAATTGTCAACATTCCGTAATGTTAAGTTAACAATGTTCGCACTTGGATTATTTCGAGCCGCAGTAACTTAACGTAGCCGCGGTAGCTGGACGAGGGAAATCTCGAGAGGACGCTCTCAATTGCCGCTGCTCACTCATGAAGTCACGTGTTATGCATTGTTAAGTTACCGCAGCGAGCTGTTCGCACTTAGTGGACTTTTCCGTGTTGTTAAGTTAACAATGTTAACTTAACAATGTTAACTTACCGCGACTCGATTCGGCCTGTTAAGTTGACAATTTTGCCGCAGTAAGTTAACAGTCGCGGAAGATTACCGTCCGTCCGCACTGGACTTAATAATTGTTAAGTTGGCAAGAAGTCGCGGAAACTTAAGTCATCTACCCTGATTCAGTGAACTGATTCAGTGAACTGATTCAGTTCCGTCTGAACACACTCCTCTCCCAATTCCAATGATCCCAGTTCCACCGACTCCCGCCTACGCGCTACAACGTTCTAATCATCCAGCATCTAGAGTTATCGCCAATCCTCCCGCAGTCTACTTAAGCAACAACGTATCCAAGATTCCAGCATTCTCCTGAAGAAGATCAGAGCATAATGATCGAAAACATTTGAGAATTTCACACGGTGTCACCGCACACAGCCTATGCTTCCTCTTCACCATGCAAAGCGTCAAATATTAATCTTTGTTAGCACTTGCTGGCCTCATCATTTCATAGAACCTTAGTCCAATGCGCGTCCCGTATGGCAACGTCTTCACTTTGTAAAACCGCACCCAGCGCGGCAACAATAACCTAGACGGATTGGGAATTATAAGATGTCTTAATTTATTGCAGTTGGACGAGGGTTGTGTACTTGGCTTCGACTATAGCAAGGACAAATGTGACGGACAGTGGACTACAGTCAGATCAGTATCAGGACGCTTAGAGGCATTTGGACGTGTTAGAAGGGCGATCACCCATGATGTGGATAGTCCCGTTTTGCATCAGGTTGATTTATTTAGCTATCCCAAGGCAAAATAGTGAAATCGTGAAATCCTTTTTCATAGCGGATGGAGTGCACCTCTCAGATCATACAGCAAGGAAGAAAATTGTACTCACAAATGCGGCATCTGAATGTCCCACTGCTAATTACCACAAGAGTAAATGCTCTTCTTAGAACAAACATTGTTGTTTAACTCATTTGAGATGATGCTATACCGCATACCTTACACCTTCATTTGTATTTTATTTTACAATGTAGACAATGAGCGGTTTAAGCTGTCTCATGGTTTACTTTTCGCAGTATAGATCTGTGCTAAACGTGATAGTAATGATGCGTTGTATTCGGCAATGAGGTCTTAGTGGTCCATATAGACGTTTTCCGCACAAGAACTAGACCGTACAGCAAATGAGCCCTTGACTTTATTTTACTTTATATGAGGTCAAATTACCTCATGCTGTTCCACATAAAGTCCCTTTTGGACGGGGTCCAGCAAGCTCTATCACTCATCAGTTCACTTTTGCCTAGCAATGTATTGTATAGTTTTTATATCCAGATGCTTTCAGCAAAACAGGTTCTTTAAAGTGAGAGGCAATCCGGCAATTAAACCACAATGTTGGTGGTCTATTTTTGTCTGAACCTGGGGAATGCTACCTCATCATCACCTCTCACTTCGGACCTTACACTTTCCACCGGAGTGATTAATCACAGTTGAGAGATTTTGCAAAAAAGAGTTCGCAGTATATGTACTAGCAATCAAGCAATTGATGGCCTGTTATCCAATATACTTGGCCCCAAAGTCTGAGGGGAAAATTATTTTAAAAGATTGACAGGTACAATACAGATTTTTGCAAAAGTCTTTTTGCAGGTCGCTAATTAAAGTTCTTTACATAAAATGATTTTTCAATATATTTTGATATGATTATGATCAAATTTTGTCTGGATCGACAAAACTGTTAAATGTCAAGCAATTATTGGTACAGGTTTATTATTTGAGCAATCTAGCATGTCTACTTACAAGGAGTGTACACCATTGATAAAACGAAATAAATTACATGCATCCTTTATAAGAATAAAAACATAACAATGAAAATAGTAACAAATATATGTAATCATATATTTTTATTTATTTTTTTAGAAAGTGATAATATATTAAACAGAATAACATCACAAGGTGTTATGTAGCACCATTACCATAATACAAGCAAGTAACATTTTTGATCCTGTACACTCCATTTAATTCAAAAAGGCATTTTTTAATTCTCAGTTTTGTTCACTATCAACAATGACCATATATAGATGGCGACACTGGCGTGGCTAAGATAGACAGGCATTTTAAATTGGTCCACACACACGGCCTCGGCTAATTTCGGAATCCGAGTCAGATAATCGAAGGAGTCTCAAAGGTTGCAGAAGACCTCCTTTAAGATAATCTATTAGATGCACAGGCGACTACAGGCCAAGATGACCAGCTGCTTGAAAATTTAAAACAGTTGTATGCAGAAGACGCACTAACTTCTGCAGAAATAAATGATAAACTGGCGAAGGTTGTGGACAAAATGTCCCACCACAAACTTCCGGATGACTAACAAGGCAGCAGACAAAGTCAAGACCCTCCAAAGACCGACCAATGTCAAGAATTTGAAGTACACGCAGTTAAACCCGGAGGTATGGAACCTTCTGCTGAAGGCACGGTCACAGGACATACACAGTTTCAGAAAGTGCAACAAGCACTGAGCATTGTGCCAATAGTCAGTGTGATATACTAACTTATGACTCAACTGACTGGATAAGACCCCGATATCAAAGGTGAAATCACCAAACTGCTTGATGTTGTGGCGGTGATTGTGCGCGTCATCCATAGAGTTGAATATGCGAAGACGTGAAATGATCAAACCTGACATTACAGTGAGGCGCTCTGTGCTCCGTAACTTGATTCTTGTTTGGGGACAATTTACCCCCAACAATGTAAAAATTTACAGCATACAAACAAAACTGGGCATCAAGTTGGGTTTTTGGCCTTTCGGGGATCGGACAAGTACGATCAAAGAAGATTAGTGCGCAGGGTGACTCTCCCCTACTCCAGTCATAGAGAAATGATACCTATGCTCCAACCAAATTGGGCAGCATTACAACAGACACCGGGGTCTCGGTGGAACACCAAACCACGGCGACCTGTGGAAACAACGCAGTAGAGTTGCCTAAAACCACACTGTTGAATAAATCTATCAAGTCTAGCACAACTGCACAGGTAGATTAGCACAATCTGTAGCCAAATAGCAAGCATTAACTTCAGATAGGTGGGTTTTATATGCAATATAGTATTCCAATTATTCACGCCTAAACCAAATTCATTTTCTTCAAGAGATTTAAATTATCTCGGAAAAAATTAAGAAATTCTCCAAAAAGGAGCCAACACACATTGCTGGTGATTTTTGCTTCACATTATTTTCATTCAGTCTAAAAAGGACCAAATCATCAATCTTCGTGAATTGAATAAATTTGTTGCTTATTTCCATTGGAAATTCCAAAATGGAAACAATCTAGTTAGCACTGCAATTAATTCGGTCAAAGTGCTTCATGACATATATCGACTTGCAGTACCCACTGCCAAAGATGACGGAACATTTTTGCGTTTTTAATAGCAAAACAAATTGTTCAAATTTATCTGCTTACCGTTTGGCTTACCTTTTTTCCCGAGGGTTTTCACCTCCCCCAAATAACAATAATACTAATGAAGCTTTTCATTGCCTTTTTTTTAAAGACAAAGATGCTATGAGTTATGTGATTGCATTGACGACTCGTTGTTGATAGGTTCAACGGTTACGGAGTGTAGTACTAATGCTAATGCTCGATTAACCCTCACACACAAGAGCTACAAAATGGAAAATGGTTATGGCCATTAGTACGACTCAATGTCCGAACAATTTGTGATGTTGCTCTAAAGTAACAAAGTTGTTGCTCTAAAGTAACAGAGGTGTTGCTCTCTTGCGAGATAGCTGTACTGTATAGCAAATTATTGTTAAAACTAAAAATATGCAGCTTTAACTGAAAATGGCACCCATTGTAAGCCACAAATATCTCTGTCTGACCGGGTAAAGTCAGATTTAAATTGGTGACTTGCTGAACACCACCCATAGTGCTCCAATTCACAGAAACAAGCCCGATTTCATTATCCACACTGATACAGCTACTATGGGCTTGGGTGCCCAGTGTAAAGTACATGCATTGGGTGGACAATGATCAGTTGATAAGGCTGTTTACCATGTCAATTATCTTGAGTAACAAACCTGCGTTTTTTGCTTTACAGTCCCTTTCCAATGAGCACAGGGACATTCATGTAATTCTGAAAATCAGACAATAGAAGAACCGTGTCATATGTTCAGAACTATCATTACAAAATGCCTAGTCTCATTTTACACGTTGCCTGTAAACTGTATGTACACAGCACGCTCCAGTGTAGGGCATAGTTATAGATAATTATAACAATAACATTTTTGTTATTGTTTTCTGGCTTCTGTAACATTGCAGACAAATATAAAGTCATGAAGAATATAAACAACTCTTTGTATTATAACACGTGATACTTTTGTATAAATATCAGCTACCAAGTCTTAAAAGCTATAATGCCGTATGCGCTATAACTTACGGAGAATGAGAACCAAAAGTTTGGTAAAACCCATTTTTACAAATTCTCATTTTCTACTGTCAAATAACAGAAAATGGAGTTACCCCCCCCCCCCCCCCAACGGAAGACAGGGACAGTCTAATCGGGCAGAAAATGAGACTTTCTGTGTGTATAAAATGTAATGTGGCGGCACACATTCCCTTCAGTTAAATGAACTACCAATTGAAAACGATGCATGGTACATGACCTGGCAAATATGGTTATGTGTGTCTTACATGCCTGCGGTCAGTAACATGTATGCTGATACATATCGAATGGGAATTGCACAAAGAGATTTTCCAACAAATTATTGGTAAATTCATGACACCTAATATTGACATTTGCGTCAAGAATAAACCATTAGATCCATCCACATTATTATGTATCTTGGAATCCTGATCCATGCGCATTTCATAATGATGCCTTTACACTAGCCTGGTCAAACAATAAAGTCAATGCATTTCCCAAGTTGGTTTTCTTCACTGAATACCATTGTGTTGAAAATGCAATAAAACTTGTGTTAACTTGTCAGGCTTTATCCACCTACACACACACAAACGCCATAAAAATGATTGAACAGCAATAAATGGACAGGTTTTGGGTTCAAAAGCATCACAGTTTCAACACAATGGTATTCAGTATAGAATAACAGCAACGATGTCAAGATGTCATTCTGAAAGCTCTTAGCCTCCCCTTTATTACCAAAGCCCATTGGATTTCAAGTACATAAATGTCTGGCCATATTAACCCTTTTAAATAAGAATACCTATTTTATGAAACACCCTGTAGTAGTAACAACAATGTTCACTCCCTATCACTGCTGCTGCTGTACTCCTCGGTGGACAGATCATCAAGTGCATCAGGATTCTTGTTTGCCACCTCAGCCACAGCTGCCCATCTTGCTGCCCTGCCACCTTCTCTGTCTTTGGAGTAGCGAAGCCACACCTTGATTACCTCATCGATTTCTGCATTCGTAGCAGATTGCACAGATGGGTTTCTTCGAACAGCCCCTTGAAAATAATTCACAAGAATTATTGTTCTTTATTCTCAATATAGACTAGACGGAAACTTAGCTAAGTACGTATCTGATGTAGGCCGATATAAAAATCAAAACTTGTTTTGTAGCCAAATAAAAATTATTTTTACACAAGCACGCAATTATGTAATTTTTGCAAGTGGAACACTGAACAAACAATTTTATCTTGGCCTTGTGTTGTCATTTTTTATCCAGCAGAGCCATTTTCCCGACTTTGTAAGTATTTCCTATCGATGGAAACAATTCTCTGGGAGATTGGTACTGATAAACTTGATTATCAGTGAACATTCAGTGAATGTCAGAATTTTTTTCAAGAATAATCATACCAATCCTGTATTTTATGAAAAAAAAGCAAAAAACAAATTTGACAGCACAAAAAGTAAAATCTTAAAATCTCTTGTTAATTCAAATGCAAGTTTTTTGATGTCTCAATGCCATTTTACTTTACTTATAGTTATACAACAAACAAAATGCATGGTTTCAAGAAATTGGCTTGAAAAAACAAGCTATTGTCAACATACCTCATCACGCTCTCTTTGATGGTAAATTTGGGCAAGCTTTGTAAGGATTGACTTCAGGTAACGTGGAAGGCTTTACGGCAATGTCGTGCATTTAAGCACTCAGACAGTCCTTTATGGCTGTAGCTGTGTGTACTATGGCGCTGCATGCATCATCATCACAGTCGATGTACGTATCAACCTCACACACATGTATGCGGTTATGCCCCCGAATTAAATGCAGGTAACAATAGCTACATGGATTAAAACAACACAGCATGTAGCAGGTATTGATGAGGAGAAATTCACTGCCCATAGTACCAGCTCGGCATGTGGTGCCACATGTAGGCACAGCTTGCCATTAGATACCATTATGAAGAGGGCTGGGTGGACGAGGTGTTCCACATTTCTACAATAAGCCTATTGATAATCCAACATTTCCAGAATGAAAATGGATACCCAGAACCAGACTGTTTGATTTGATGTTATGTTACATGTAGTATCAAAGGGAATACACATCGTCACCGTTTTCCCGAAGTGCTAATTGGAGAAAATCGTATTTTTCGAGTTTGATTTTTGTCGATATTCTGAATTACGTCATTTAAATCTACAATCCCACAAATTTACAGAGTCTAAAAATCATTAGTTTTGTAAGTACACTAATTGGCCACACAACATCGAGCTTGAAGTAATATCTACATTTTAAACGTATCATGTAACATTCAAGACAAAAAATAACAGCTTTTGTATTCCAAATATTGACTAAACACGAACAAGTACGATTTTTTATCAGTCCGTCACTTCGTAAAAACTGCGACGATATAAGGGTCGCGCTCTCTTTAGAAAACAATGAGCTCTTTCAAGTGTGTCAACACAAACTGGTACCAAATGCTATCTCAAGTAAGTCCTTTAGTGCTAGTGATGATTCGGTAGAATTAGAATTAAACTCCAATCACATTTTATTTCATTTCGTTTAATTGGGAAATTGTTTAAGACTCAATTGTCGGATGAGCTGAGCTAGCAGCCGTTGAATATTTGCAGCGTCATTTCACTGGAACTCCAATCCAAGTGGAGCGGAGCTCTGCGAAATGCTTCAGGATTTAAACGTGAAGCTGAAAGTGGCTTCAAAATCAGTAATCCAGTTGGGAACGAATCCTGGTGGATGGGTACTATATGCGCTAGTGAATTTTGTTGTTGCTTCCCAAATGCATTTAACAAATACAAGTTATTTACACATTAACAATAGGGGTCATTCCATGCCAAATCACATAAACCTAATAGGCCTCTGAAAATACAAATAAATCACCGACTCAACTTGGAGGGAGAAAAAGGGCGTGGCTATATTTTTCAGGGGCCCATATATCGGAAACGACTTGGAGTAGAAAGCAAAAATTTGTTGTGTCGGTCACTGACAACCCCTATGTGATTTGGCATGGAATGACCCAAAGGGCTCGCTGTCTAAAATTGAAGCCTAGGACCAGTGTACATTTTAACTCTATCAAACCAGGGAGAGGGTTGCACAATGATACCCACCATAAGATAAATACTATACAGTTTGTCTCCAAACAAAATGCAAACACAATTTAACGGAATGCCAGACGTAGAATGAGTATCCAACATAGATAATAATAGGTATGGTTTGAAAGATACACCTTTCAACTTTAAAATGAGACATCAAACGTCCAAATCTGATAATTTTTGACAGAGTTATGAGTACTTTTCCAAGAGAGGTCAACTTGACGATGAGACCAAGTTTTTAAATGCAGTGATAATCGATTTTGTTTAGATGTGCAAGTGTTGCAATGTGGATGAACTGTTGATGATTACATCCCTTCCCCTCAACATGCCCTCCCTCTCTCTCGATACACAGGCGACATCGTCTCTCCATGTCTCCCATCGCTCTCCTAACAACATCTGGAGTCTGCCGCAGGACGTCAATCTCAGCTGTTATTCTGTCACGGAGAGTCTGCAGGTCCGGAGGGGGAGTCGTGTACACCTTTGATTTCAAGTATCCCCAAAGGTAGAAATCACACGGTTTGAGGTCTGGAGATCTCGGTGGCCATTCATGCACATGATTCAACGCTATGACACGGTCTCCGAACGCTTCATGAAGTCGGTCTCGGACAGCCAGTAGACGATGAGCTGGAGCGCCGTCTTGAGCACAAATTTCTTGGTATCAGTTTGTAAACATGTTTCCTAGCTGACCGCACATGTCCAATTCCTAAACATCAATTTTCAATGGCTAAACACTATCCGTCCTCATGCTAAAAATGTTTAGCATGTAAACATGTTTACAAACTGATGGCAAGAAAATGTTTAGAATTGTCTTTTACTCGCTAAACACATTTTTGTAGGCCAGGCAATTATCCACACAGAGGCAACCTTTGTCCCAATGCCTAAAATTGAAAACTTGGTCCCATCGTCAATTTGACCTCTCTTAGAAAAGTACTCATAACTCTGTCAAAAATTATCAGATTTGGACGTTTGATGTCTCATTTTAAAGTGGAAAGGTGTATCTTTCAAACCGTACCAATATTATATATGCTGGTTACTCATTCTATGTCTGGCATTTCGTTAAATTTTGTTTGCATTTTTTGGAGACACACTGTATTGAGCGGTTTAGTGCATCGCATTTGTGTTCTGATGTCTTAGTCGTCAGAATGTGGGTTCAAATCCCAGCCGCGACCATGGTGCTTGTATCCTTAAGCAAGACACTTTACCACAATTGCTTCTATCCACCCAGGGGTAAATTGGTACCTGTGAGGGCAGAGTTGGTTGTTGTGTTTGATTAGCCCAATATGTGCTTATAGGCGGCAATTGAGCTGTATACTCCCCAGGGAGCTGAGATGGTTTCAGGAATGATTTATGAGCCTGATGTGCAGGGGTAATAATATAATGCGCCTTGAGCACCAGTTTGGTGGATACGTGCGCTATATAAGTCCACATTATCATTATTATTATTTTATTATTATTGTTATTGAATATGCGTGTTGGTTTTTATCAACTTTCTAACACTGATGTGGACACAACTGAGTCATGTGACCACTTCCTACGCATCATGGGAATCCAATAAGGCTGCAATTACGTTAGAATGCCCATTGCGTTCAAATCAAATCCGTTATTTAGACACCCCAGTTCATACTCCCATTCATTGCCTACCACATTCTCCATCGTCCAATGCATTACGTAGATCCCCCAGCTGTTACACTCATCCATTACGTAGATCCCCTAGCTGTTACACTCAAACATTACGTAGATCCCCTAGCTGTTACACTCATCCATTACGTAGATCCCCCAACTGTTACACGTATCCATTACGTACATCCCCTAGCTGTTACACTCATACATTACGTAGATCCCCTAGCTGTTACATTTATCCATTACGTAGATCCCTTAGCTGTTACACTCATCCATAAGGTAGAAGACACTAGCTGTTACACTCATTCACTGCTGACCACATTCTTCATTGTCCAATCCATTACGTAGATCCCCTAGCTGTTACACTCATTTATTACGTATATCCCCTAGCTCTTACACTCATCCATTACGTAGATCCCCTAGCTGTTACACTTATCCATTACGTATATCCCTTAGCTGTTACACTCATCCAATAGGTAGAAGACATTCACTGCTGACCACATTCTTCATTGTCCAATCCATTACGTAGATCCCCTAGCTGTTACACTCATCCATTACGTAGATCCCCCAGCTGTTACACCCATCCATTACGTAGATCCCCAGCTGTTACACTCATCCATTACGTAGATCCCCTAGCTGCTACACTTATACTTTACGTAGATCCCCTAGCTGTTACACTCATCCATTACGTAGATCCCCTAGATGTTACACTTATCCATTACGTAGATCCCCTAGATGTTACACTTATCCATTACGTAGATCCCCTAGCTGTTACACTCATACATTACGTAGATCCCCTAGCTGTTACATTTATCCATTACGTAGATCCCTTAGCTGTTACACTCATCCATAAGGTAGAAGACACTAGCTGTTACACTCATTCAATGCTGACCACATTCTTCATTGTCCAATCCATTATGTAGATCCCCTAGCTGTTACACTCGTCCATTACGTAGATCCCCCAGTTGTTACACCCATCCATTACGTAGATCCCCTAGCTGTTACACTCAAACATTACGTAGATCCCCAGCTGTTACTCTCAAACATTATGTAGATCCCCTAGCTGCTACACTCATTCATTAGGTAGAACACACTAGCTGTTACACTCATCCATTACGTAGATCCCCTAGCTGTTACACCCATCCATTACGTGGATCCCCTAGCTGTTACACTTATCCATTACGTGATCCCCCAGCTGTTACACTCAGCCATTACGTACATCCCCCAGCTGTTATACTCAGCCATTACATAGATCCCCAGCTGTTACACTCAGCCATTACGTAGATCCCCAGCTGTTACACTCAGCCATTACGTAGATCCCCCAGCTGTTACACTCATCCATCACGTAAATCCCCTAGCTGTTACACTTATCCATTACGTAGATCCCCCAGCTGTTACACTCAGTCATTACGTAGATCCCCTAGCTGTTACACTCAGCCATTACGTAGATCACCAGCTGTTACACTCAGCCATTACGTAGATCCCACAGCTGTTACACTCATCCATCACGTAGATTCCCTAGCTGTTACACTTATCCATTACGTAGATCCCTTAGCTGTTACACTCATCCAATAGGTAGAAGACATTCACTGCTGACCACATTATTCATTGTCCAATCCATTACGTAGATCCCCTAGCTGTTACACTCATCCATTACCTAGATCCCCTAGCTGTTACACTCATCCATTACGTAGATCCCCTAGCTGTTACACTCATCCATTACGTAGATCCCCTTAGCTGTTACACTCATCCATTAGGTAGATCCCCTAGCTGTTACACTCATCCATTACGTAGATCCCCCCAGCTGTTACACCCATCCATTACGTAGATCCCCCAGCTGTTACACTCATCCATTACGTAGATCCCCTAGCTGCTACACTCGTTCATTAGGTAGAACACCCTAGCTGTTACACTCATCCATTACGTAGATCCCCTAGCTTTTACACTCATCCATTAGGTAGAAGACACTAGCTGTTACACTCATTCACTGCTGACCACAGTACGTAGATCCCCAGCTGTTACACTCATACATTACGTAGATCCCCCAGCTGTTACACCCATCCATTACGTAGATCCCCTAGCTGTTACACTCATCCATTACGTAGATCCCCTAGCTGTTACACTCAAACATTACGTAGATCCCCTAGCTGTTACACTCATCCATTAGGTAGAACACCCCAGCTGTTACACTCAAACATTACGTAGATCCCCTAGCTGTTACACTTATCCATTACGTAGATCCCCTAGCTGTTACACTCAAACATTACGTAGATCCCCTAGCTGTTACACTCAAACATTACGTAGATCCCCTTGCTGTTACACTCATCCATTAGGTAGAACACCCCAGCTGTTACACTCATACATTACGTAGATCCCCTAGCTGTTACAATTATCCATTACGTAGATCCCCCAGCTGTTACACTCAGCCATTATGATGAGGACAGAGGAAACGTTATTAAGTTGTTCCAACTTGTCTTCAGTCAGATTGAATGACGGCGGTGGGAACTCGAAGCCCGCCGCCTATGGTGAGTACTTCGACGGGATTATTTACATATCATGAATATTAATGACGCAGAGCAAAAAAGTATGGTCGAAGTTTAGAGGGGGGTATATTAATTAATACCAGTCACAATTACGTAGATCCCCCAGCTGTTACACTCAGCCATTACGTAGATCCCCCAGCTGTTACACTCAGTCATTACGTACATCCCCCAGCTGTTACACTCATCCATTAGGTAGAAGACACTAGCTGTTACACTCATTCACTGCTGACCACATTCTTCATTGTCCAGTCCATTACGTAGAACCCCCTAGCTGTCACTCTCATTCACTGCTCACCACATCCAACCTCGTCCAATCTACTACATAGAATACCCTAGCTGTACTCTCATTGACTGCTTACCACACTCTTCCAATCCATTACGTAGAACCCCAGCTGTAACACTCATTCATTGTTCACCACATTCTTCCTCGTCCAATCCATTACGTAGGACTTTCAGCTGTTATTTCATTGCATTACTTACCACATTCGTCCTTCGATGGCGCACATGAGCCATCAGCACAGTCGAAAAGGCTGGCTTCAATACAAGGAGATTCTTCTGTACATGAACAAGATAATTCCCAAATTAATTACACTTATTATTAGGCTATATTATTAAGAAAATAAATTAATTTGCATTCAGTGATTCCGCAACCCGCGAGCAAAGAAAAACTGGCTGATGCTGGACTCGAACCAGCGACCTCTCGAACACCGTACGAGCGCTCTACCAACTGAGCTAACCAGCCCCTATGTTGGTGGGTGGTCCACTTATGTCAATTATCTATTGCTCTTTATGGCCAGGTCAGAGGCCAAACCATATCTGCCGACTAGCCAGGTGTCAAGCCCCGGTCAGATGCAAACAACCTGGGTAACGGAAGTAGCGGGATCACACAACTTGGGACACAAGCCTTTTACGTGGTTTTACACAAAGTAGATTTATAGAGAGAAACTGACCTGAAATGTTATAAGCGTGAAGCGAGCAAAGAAAAATTGGCTGTACCGGTCGCGGGTTCGAGTCCGGCATCAGCCAGTATCACAAATGAAAAATAGTTATTCTATTATAAATCAAAGGCTTAATAATGTAATATAATATATACTCTACAACAAAAGAAACTGTGCGTCACTAAAATGTTTGTAATTTTGCATCTATGATTTATACATTGACTAAATGAAGTTTTTATGGAAGTCCAAGACTGAATTCACATAATGGGATAAAAAGAAGTGACGGAATATGTACGATAATGTCCTGCGGGTGGGGCTATGTTTTAAGGGTCAAAAATCACGAAACAGTTGAATTATTGGTTCAGTTTTAATTACGTATACGGCACAGAAGCTGTTAGCTCCCAGGTAAGTCTAACACTGATGATATAATTTCGCTTGTGTTCGATACATATAATTTATGTGTTGCTGTGTGTTCTTATATGAAAAGTGGAGGGGGGTTCAAATTCATTTGTTCTATAGGTGCAGGGTGACCATGATTGTTTTTAACTGCCAATCCGTCCCTAATTTGCCATAGTGACCAATCTGACATTTTTCAATTTTAAGTTTTCCTGCCCATTAGTACATTCAGGAAGAGACCTACCATTGTATCTAATCCACATGCATGTATTCCTTATAGTTTTGGAGATAGAGCATGCATTCAAATGACGAATGCTCGAGCTGGCTATTTTTGTAATTTGGCAAAGTGACCAATACCGCATTGGTCACTATGCCAACTTAATTCGGGATTGATCACTATGGCAAATTAGGGACGAATTATTCTCGGTCCAGTTTTCAGATGACTTAGTTTCGACTGACTGGCGGCCCCATGGTAGACTGCATGATGACAGTTGTACCGACACGCCCCCCCTCCCCTCCATGTACTAGTATAAAAATGTGGCATTTGCATTTATTACGCATAATACATATCAGACGGTTCATGTTAAATTGAGGGCAGAAAATAAAAAACAAGTGCAGTTTGTCGGAGAATAGGATACATTAAACTGAAACAAGTTAACAGAGCATTTTGTACTCTGTATTTTTGTGTTTAAAAAGTTAACATTCAGACCATACGGAGACTTAGTGACTTCTTTAATAAGCACATCAACATTTTCTGAATGCTAACTTTTTTTCCCCAAAAAAATAATATGTGTATTTTTTTAATATAACATGGCCTACACACATACCTGTTGACGGCACGCTGGTAACTGACAAAGAAAACCCAGTTGAGGTGACGGATCCATCAGATGTGAACCTCAGCCACATATTATTCCCGATGGAGAGCAGATTGTACGGCTTCGTGGTTCCACTCCTTATAAAGAACGTGTTGACTCTGACTATGGCGCCATTCCCAGCACTGAACCTGTCACAACATCCCTCGGTGTCAAAGCTAGAGAACATGATCAGGATCTTTCTATTTTCTTCTGTGCTGATGACCCATGTGACATCAGAGTTATATGGATAGTTGTCTGGATACGATGGTGACTCTATGTTGGATGATTCATTCGCAGTAATGTATATACTGACTGCACTAGATCCATCTGTTAACAATAAAGGAATACACTAATGTAAATTCCTGAAAAAATATGTGTTGCTTTAAAAAGTGTTTCAGTTACGCTATAATGCCTAGGGGAAAACAAATTAACTACCGTGGATATTCTCCAACTATTGGATAGGTTGATATTTTCTTATGAAAACATGACACTTGAGTTCCGCACTCGTACAATTGCCCCCTCTAAAGAGTGTCTGTTACATTATTATGCCTATACGTTATTACATTTTTCAATTGGGGATTGAATATAAAACAAGCACAACTCCTGATTTTCTCCTAAAATAGCCAAAAATGCGAAGTACATTATTGAACTATTTGGGAGGGGGTAACATTATCTTTATAGAACATGACACTTGAATTCCACACTACAAACGTTACTCCATCGTTATAGATGTTATGTCACGTTGATGCCTTATCGTTAGTTTATAAATCATGAACAGGCCTATTTCTTTGGGGGCTAGATTCCCGTGTGAAACTCTTGATTTCCTCCTTGCTTTCTCTTCCTGATATCTCGTCATTTATCATCATCTGTTTATTCATTACGTCATAGCTTTACTTATTGTTTGCTTTAGTTTGTAGTTCAGTACCCTGTCTTCTGTAAATACACGTTACGTCTGGTTTCGTCCGTCCACTGATGTATGTTTTGTCCGTCTGTATCCTTTGTCTAAGGTTGTTGCTATAATTATATACACAAGCCTTGTCTAATACACGAACATCCTTCATATCAGTGGCGGATCCAAGGGCGTCAAAGAGGGCGTGTGCTTCCCTCTTTCAGAAATCATCCAGGTACAAACATTCAACATTACCATCTATCTCAACATTTGGGTCTGATTGTGCCACTCGTTGTTTGGTTGTGAGCACCTTCGTCAACGTGTTCCCTCCATTTTTTGCGACCTTAGATCCGCCTCTGTTCCATGTTCTGTTCTGCATGACTTGTAGAAAGATTCATATTGAACAATTCAGTTGTTTTATTTTTTTCCTATGCACAACCTTACCACCTTTTACAAACTTTTTTTGAGAGTATGAAAATAAATGTGATATTAAATTGCATTAAATTGAACTGCTGTGAATATTCTACGATTGGAGGGAACAATTTTCTTTGGAAATCATGAAACTTGAGTTCCGCACCCGTAAAGTTACCCTCTTTAATTAAAGAGTTTCGATACGTTATCATGCCTTTGCGTTACAGCAATAATATTGCCAAATTCTGGGTTTGATTGCAGTACAGAATTATCAATGTTTGACTAAAAGGCCAATGTGGGAATAATTTACTATAAACTGCAAACAATTGTATTTATCTATTGGAGGGTTTAACATTTTGAAACCATGAAACATGAGTTCATCACCAATACTTTTTATCCCCTCATTAAAGAAATGCTGTCACATTAATACGTCTAGGGAAACATTTATTATAAACTTCCAATAACTGTTATCTTTAAACTGGAGAGGTTAAAATGTACGTTACTTTGAAAACATGAAACTTGAATTCCACTCCCAAAAGTGACCCCATTTGTATAGATGTTATTTCACTTTATTATGACTTCGAATTATGTGTCATTTCGTACACAGACATGACCCCAATTTGACCTTTCCTTCCCGTTCAAACCGGAAGTTTAATTAAACAAATATTCCGAGGCACTGTTAATATTATATATAAAAAAAATTAAAAAACATATCTCCTTAACCAAACGAGATAAATTGACAATATTTACATCATCTTATATCTCAAATTATGCACAGACATGACCCCAATTTGACTTTCCTTCGGGAACAAATCCAGATCTGTGTGTTTCACGCTAAGTCCAAAAGACCTATGCACTATGCATAGATACATTACTTGGCTTATGTCAAAATTATGACTTGTATAAACTATGATTGCAATCACCTGATTGAACCAGAAATTGCATCTATGTATGTATGTCAGGTTATTATGCATGTGCGTTATTACTGCATGAATATTTCACCTTTAGGGCCTATATAGCTAATTTTAGCTAATATTATTAACGTAAACAATTATTATAAACCGCCGTGGATATATTTGAACTATTGGAGGACTTAACATTTAAAAAAAATAAAACTCGAGTTCTGTACCCGTAAAATTAAAGAGTTTCTGTTACGAATATTATGACCAGGGAAAAACACCTCCCCCCCCATATTTATAGGTTTTAGGTAAAAATTATGCATTTGCGTTATTTCATCATGGATATTTCGCATTTGGGGGTTTGATTGCTATGCAGAACTCTTCTCCTAAAACAATTATATTTTTTAAAGGGAAAACATAGCTATAACCTGCTGTTGGTATTGTTGCATTCCCCACTTTCGTGGGTCAACAAATAATAGTCGGACACAAACTTTGTTGTGACAATCTCAATCAATGGGGTTGGTTTATTATTAACATCACTATTTAACAATGGCACTAGTAACATGTATGACAGGAGTGGTAGCGTATAGGTACATGTCAATAGTTAAACTTATATACTTGTGCTAAGTTTCGAATAGGGTGTACGAATACCAACTATTGGGTACAGTCAGTGGGGACCATCGTTCGTTCATGCGGCTTGTCACTCGGCATACGGTACGGGCACTGCTATACCGAGAGACGGGCGGCTGGTCGGTCTCTACGACGGAGACCACCGGGGCTTGACTACACGGGGTGTCTGGACGGGGCCAGAGTGTGTATCAGACCGCATAGCTACATGTAGGCGAACCAATGGCCATATCGACGCCCTGCACCATTGGTTTAACGAACAAGGCTCTGGACCGTAATAGTTCGGTATATCGCACTGTCATGGATCGGATCGGATCGAGTCGCATAGGTTTCATTCGGAATCGCACTACCGCTGAGATCAGGAAATCTCGGGTTTATATAGAAATCTGGGGCCTAGGAATAAATAAAACATAAGCCTACTTTAGTGTCTTAGCCAATGAGAAGCTTGGCTTCCGCGTCTAAGGGTAGAAACGTGTGCAAAATCAGGGTATACAACAGGTCCTTGTTCCATATAAGGTAAGGTATTTGACGAAAGTGAAGTGATCGACAACTTAGAAAGGTGGGCGTGTTCAAGGGGAAAATGCTTACTGGGCATGTTAATCTATTTGCTTGGATGCTAAGCTATTACTGCATGAGGGGAACAGCGGCTGTGCTTGGGTTAGGGAGCACTACACGCGGGCCACGGCTAATAACTGAGCGGGTCAGTCACGGTGACTGTTTGGCCGTGGTTCACCCACGAACCGTATTCGGTGTGAAGGGGTGGACTCCGAGGAAAGTATTCGGAAAATAGACTAAGTCCAAAGGACGGCTCCAAGCCACGTGGCGGGAGGGTGTGGCACGCACGCAAGGCTCTCGCTGGTGTTGCATTATGCATTGCGTTAGCGCTGGATATGCATGAGCAAAAGTAGCGTCCTTGTATGGATTGCATATTCATAGCGGACAATCGAGGGTCCGGGGAAACAACCCTGGGACTTAGACTGCTTGAAATTGCATCGTCAGCAAAATATTGGAAGTGGAAGAAGTGAAATAGAGGGTACTAATGTTTATCAAAATCAAAGGGTAAGATTCGTTACACTATTCCCCCTGTAGTTTCAAAACGTCCTCGTTTTGCGTTAACATGGAAATAGGTTAAAATCATTAAGAAAACAATAACAATATTACTGTTCATAAAATCTAAAGTTCATAGATGATCACACGGTGAATCAGCTACGCGATGTCGTGCTGATGAAAACAAAAGTCATAGAGTTCATTCGACGAGGCATAACCTTAGAGTTCAAAATGGTTCATCAAGTGTCACTTTTGTAGTTTTGGTCTACGAACTACCAAAAAAAACGTCTAGGCAATTAATTCTGTAAATAAATCTATAATCTACTACAGAAAACTTAAAACACATAATTTCATATGCAGTTATATGCATGTACCGTGTACACATGTACAAATACAGTTCGGACGCTGTCGCGTGGCATCTCCTGCATAGCCATATCAGATTACAACCGCACAGTCTGGGCTCCAAATTTATGAATGAATGGGTCGTCACTGCTCTGCTGTGTTTGTTTACTACGAGTTCCTTGACCTTAAAGAGGTCAAATGTTCTGCAGCATCAGTGAAGGGAGCTAAGTAAGAAACCTGGCTGGTGTGCGCATGGTACGTTGGCTTCTTCTTATGGGAGGGGCAATGTTCGATGGTACCGTGGATGACGGGGGGCGATGGTGTTCCTTGGGTGGTTGGGAAGGGGAATTATCAGAACTCGTACTGATGGTCTGGGGATGGCGTGCGTCAGAGATATGGACGGCTGGTTCCACTACTGACTTTTCTTATCCAATTCTCTCCAGGCTGATTCCTTCAGCCGGTACCAGTAGAATTTGTGTTTTTGTCTTTACTTCGAGATGGGCGGATGTCACAAAATCATGCGTTGCTGACAAGATAGTGTATTGCAGCTCTTTCACTACAACAAGCTGCAAGTATGATTGAGTTTTGTCCGTAGTTACCCATCTCTTGTAGAGGACACCGTTTCGGATGACAAGTTGTTGCCATAACAACCACAGTTTCTGAGTTGCTGAACTTTGACTGACTAACCAACCCAGTATTACGCCAATATCTGGATCAGTTCTCTGCATTTTGGCGATTTCCTCAGAGGAGTAACCGTTCACCCAAGGCATGTCTTGTTGCTGACCAGCATTTGAACCGGCATCGTCGTGCATGGAGATTACATGTACGTTGAACAAGTCACTATCTTGGATTTTGGGCTCCGGAGTGAAGTGGGATAGTTCTGTAAGTTGCGGCCCGGTAATAAAACCGGCTAAGGCGCCCTTGTCGGGGGCGCAGGGCGTGTTACAGTTCATGTCACTTCTCTCTGGTTCATTCTGTGTATCACCGTTATTGCTTGTGTCGGAGTTTTCTGCTGACTTTGCCATCCCATCTTGTTGTGATATCCCTGGCGAGGCGTTGGACAATACGGCTAGTCCGGGAGTTTCTCCAGCTGTGTTTGCAAAACGGCCGACGGGAGTCGATACCCATAGGTCATTGATAACTGTACTGCACGAGCGCCAAATACAGTTGCCGAGTTTGCAAATAACACCAAAGAGGAGTGTTACCACTGTTGCCATCAGTATGAGAACTGTCGCGAAGGGGATAGGCTGAACTTTTTCTAGTCCATCAGATGAAAGTTCAGGACTTGGGACGTAACAAGTCAAAACATCCTGGGAGTCTTCACTGCATGAAGATTTGACAATATCGGGAATGTTCTGAGGGGATTCTACCTTGTCTGCAGAGGTAGCATGAATTCGTCTGGTCGATAGGGGGATTACGTCGTCGACTTTGTTGAAATTGGACCTTAGTTCACTCTTAGTGACACACTTGTCACAACCACCACAAGGTAGTTCAGTGAGGGTGGTTCTACCGTCGTAGCACAGGCACTCGTCAGGATCACACGGCACCCTAGAGAGGGCATCTGCATTGCCATGTTTCTTTCCTGCACGGTATTCATTCTTAAAGTCAAACTGGGCCATAATCTCTAGCCATCGAGCCATTTAATCAACATGATCTTTAAATGTCATTGTCCAACTCAAAGTTCTGAAGTGTTATGTGAAAGTCATCGTTGAGTGCTGGTGTTGACGGATTAAAACGGGAGTGTCCAGAGCATAGAGGGCACACTCCACTCGGTCAGTGCTGCTGTCCTTTGCTCGGCCTCCACTGCACGTTTCTCTGCCTGCTTTAGCTCTTCTCTGAGGGTCTCCAGCTGGGTTTCGTCACTGCCTAGTGACACAGACGCAAATGACGTTTCGAGGTCAGCGGCTTCTGCTGAGGCACTTAGCCTACGGGATTTACGAAACTTTTTAGGCATGTTGTTTTTTGGGGGTACACTTTACTGGAAATGGAGACTAGAAGGTCATAGACTATTGTTCATTGATACGTGCAGTGAAGGCGTTGGTGCTTAATTATATTAACAGACTGGCTAACATTGGCATTATAGTCGTGCCGGGGTTTACATATAACTATAAGTGTTCATAGAAGTTCTCATATCGATAGAGTGTTAAAGTTTGTATCCCACCGCTAGCCACCAGTGTTGCATTCCCCACTTTCGTGGGTCAACAAATAATAGTCGGACACAAACTTTGTTGTGACAATCTCAATCAATGGGGTTGGTTTATTATTAACATCACTATTTAACAATGGCACTAGTAACATGTATGACAGGAGTGGTAGCGTATAGGTACATGTCAATAGTTAAACTTATATACTTGTGCTAAGTTCCGAATAGGGTGTACGAATACCAACTATTGGGTACAGTCAGTGGGGACCATCGTTCGTTCATGCGGCTTGTCACTCGGCATACGGTACGGGCACTGCTATACCGAGAGACGGGCGGCTGGTCGGTCTCTACGACGGGGACCACCGGGGCTTGACTACACGGGGTGTCTGGACGGGGCCAGAGTGTGTATCAGACCGCATAGCTACATGTAGGCGAACCAATGGCCATATCGACGCCCTGCACCATTGGTTTAACAAACGAGGCTCTGGACCGTAATAGTTCGGTATATCGCACTGTCATGGATCGGATCGGATCGAGTCGCATAGGTTTCATTCGGAACCGCACTACCGCTGAGATCAGGAAATCTCGGGTTTATATAGAAATCTGGGGCCTAGGAATAAATAAAACATAAGCCTACTTTAGTGTCTTAGCCAATGAGAAGCTTGGCTTCTGCGTCTAAGGGTAGAAACGTGTGCAAAATCAGGGTATACAACAGGTCCTTATTCCATATAAGGTAAGGTATTTGACGAAAGTGAAGTGATCAACAACTTAGAAAGGTGGGCGTGTTCAAGGGGAAAATGCTTACTGGGCATGTTAATCTATTTGCTTGGATGCTAAGCTATTACTGCATGAGGGAAACAGCGGCTGTGCTTGGGTTAGGGAGCACTACACGCGGGCCACGGCTAATAACTGAGCGGGTCAGTCACGATGACTGTTTGGCCGTGGTTCACCCACGAACCGTGTTCGGTGTGAAGGGGTGGACTCCGAGGAAAGTATTCGGAAAATAGACTAAGTCCAAAGGACGGCTCCAAGCCACGTGGCGGGAGGGTGTGGCACGCACGCAAGGCTCTCGCTGGTGTTGCATTATGCATTGCGTTAGCGCTGGATATGCATGAGCAAAAGTAGCGTCCTTGTATGGATTGCATATTCATAGCGGACAATCGAGGGTCCGGGGAAACAACCCTGGGACTTAGACTGCTTGAAACTGCATCGTCAGCAAAATATTGGAAGTGGAAGAAGTGAAATAGAGGGTACTAATATTTATCAAAATCAAAGGGTAAGATTCGTAACAGTATTATTAAAGTATTGGTGGGGTACAATTTATTTTAAAAACATGAAACTTACGTTCTGCAAGCTTTATAGCCTGAGCTCATTTGATGTTAATTTAAATTTACGGATCCTGATTATTTTTGCAGTTTATTTGACTGTTTGCTTTTGGTTAGAATTTTTTTAAATTTTATTTAATTATTTATTTTTATTTTTTAAATGTAAATGCACCCTAATTTTGAATTATCCAACGTTAGCATTGTTCTCAAAATGGACTTGACCCGAGGTGGACCGTATGAGCCGAGGTGGAATATGGCAAAATTAACACTATTGAGTATAGGTATTTCGATAGTAGATAGATAGTGGACCACATAATAACCATAATAGCACAACTGGAAACTAATATTACTCCTTGACCCACTTAGCTCAGTGGAGTTCCATAAACCCGAGGGAGTTGTGGAGGGGAGGATCCTGAGTATGGTATGGGTTCGTTTAGCCCACTCGGATCTGATTGACCCTGCGTTGGAACTCGGGCCCGGTTGGCCCACTTGGGTCTTGTTGAAATTACGTAGGAGTTGGGACCCAACTTATGGGCTCGTAGCGGCCACATGATTACATATTGGCCCGTATTCACCAAGTTATACGGTGATACTGCTAAAACAGCTAGTCACATTATGAGATAAATAACCTAAAATGACACTGGTATACCCAGTCAAATCATCATCCGGTGAGAAAGATCATTTATGTGAATAGAAAAGTGTGAGTTGCGGTCAAAATACATAAGTGGTTCACTTGCGTCAGTATAAACTGCCGCAGATATTCTTCAACTATTGGAACGGGGGGATGGGGTAAACATTTCTTTTGATAACATGACCCATCTCGTTATGGATTTTCAGGTTTAGGTTATTATGCTTTTGTGTTTAAAATAATATTTCCCATTTGGGGGGGGGGGTGATTGCAATATGGAGCTATTGCTTATATGTATGACAACATATGTTCCAAGTTTTATGACCAACGGATGAAAATTCATGAAAATATGGGGAACATACTTATTTGACAAACAATTCCTAAATATTCCCCCTAAAATTGTATCACGCTACCGCAGTGACCTACGGCAATTTGTATGACCTCATCCAATAGATTTTGTGGAACTTTACATCCAAAAGGGTTTTTAATATCGGCTGAACATTAAAGAAAATGCGGAGGGTTCCCCTCCGTTCTGAGAACGCCAAAAAGCGCACACTTCTGTCATTATTAGTATGCGTAGGGAAAGATTGCCTATAACCTGCTGTGGATATTCTATTGGAGAGGTGAACAATTTTCTAAGAAAAAAAACAACATGGTACTTGAGTTCCGTAAAGTTACCCCTTTCTCTGTAGATGTTCTGTCTATATTATATTATGCCAAGGGGAAAATTTCCTATAAACTGCCGTAGATAATCTTCCACTTAACATGAAACTTTAGTTCCGCACTCATAAAGTACACTCTTTATGACAAGTGTATGTCGCTTGGGAGAAATACCGATATTTTAAATCGTTGATATATATGCTAGCTATCAGAAGGTATACCTTGTTCTCTTCATAACATGAAACTGAGTTCCGCAACCGTATATATTTCCCCTCGTAACATTTTGTTCATGATGCCTTTGCTTTAATACAACATGCATAATTCCTAGGGGCTCGCAATGCGAAACATTCGATTTTCCCCTAATAGATATAAACCTAGAGGTTTTCCCGGTCAATTTCGGCAAATAAGCAGCCAATTTATACACCGCGTCATTCTGTTTCGTGCGAAATTAAATGCTGCTCAAAATCATCATTCTATTTCGTTTTATGTGGAGTGTCGTGGAGTGTCGTTGCTGAGCGGTCTAGCTTACCGGACTCAAGTTCTGGTGTTAGCAGCAGAATGTGGGTTCGAATCCCGGCCGTGACACTTGTGTCCTTGAGCAAGACACTTAACCATAATTGCCTCTCTCCACCCAGGGGTTAAATGGGCAGAGTTGGTTGATTAGCCCAATATGCGCTGTAATAGCAGCAATTGAGCTGTATACTCCCCAGGGAGCTGAGATGGTTTCAGGAATGATTTATGAGCCTTATGAGCAGGGGTAATAATATAATGCGCCTTGAGCACCACTCAGTTGGTGGATACGTGCGCTATATAAGTCCACACAATATTATTGTTGTTGTTGTTGTTGTTGTTGTTGTTGTTGTTGTTGTTGTTGTTGTTGTTGTTGTTGTTGTTGTTGTTGTTGTTGTTGTTGTTGTTGTTGTTGTTATTTATTGTTATTGTTGTTATTATTGTTATTATTTATTGTTGTTATTATTATTTATTATTGTTATTATTATTATTATTTATTGTTATTATTATTATTATTGTTATTTATTATTTATTGTTATTATTATTATTATTATTATTATTTATTGTTATTATTATTATTATTGTTATTTATTATTATTGTTATTATTATTATTATTGTTGTTATTTATTTATTTATTATTATTATTTATTATTTATTTATTTATTTATTTATTTATTTATTTATTGTTGTTATTATTATTTATTATTGTTATTATTTATTATTTATTGTTATTATTGTTATTTATTTATTATTATTGTTATTATTTATTGTTATTTATTGTTATTTATTATTATTATTATTATTATTGTTATTGTATTATGTTATTTATTATTGTTATTTATTATATTTATTTATTATTATTTATTATTATTGTTATTATTATTTATTATTATTTATTATTATTGTTATTATTTATTATTGTTATTTATTATTATTTATTATTATTGTTATTGTATTATTATTATTATTATTATTATTTATTATTGTTATTATTATTATTATTATTATTATTATTATTATTATTTATTATTATTATTTATTTATTTATTTATTATTATTATTTATGTTATTGTTATTATTATTATTTATTATTATTATTATTATTATTGTTATTATTTATTTATTGTTATTATTATTATTTATTTATTATTTATTATTGTTATTATGTTATTTATTTATTTATTGTTATTGTTATTGTTATTGTTATTATTATTATTTATTTATTATTGTTATTGTTATTATTGTTATTGTTATTTATTATTTATTGTTATTGTTATTTATTATTATTATTATTTATTATTGTTATTATTATTTATTATTATTGTTATTTATTTATTATTTATTATTATTTATTGTTATTATTATTATTTATTATTATTATTGTTATTTATTTATTTATTATTGTTATTGTTATTTATTTATTTATTTATTATTATTGTTGTTATTGTTGTTATTGTTATTTATTGTTATTATTTATTATTATTGTTATTTATTATTATTATTATTTATTTATTTATTATTATTATTATTGTTATTTATTATTGTTATTTATTATTTATTGTTATTGTTATTTATTATTATTGTTATTATTATTGTTGTTTATATTATTATTATTTATTTATTATGTTGTATTATTGTTATTATTTATTGTTGTTAGTTGTTGAGTGTTAGTGTTAGTGTTAGGTGTTAGTGTTAGTGTTAGTGTATTAGTGTTGGTGTTGGTGTTGGTGTTGGTGTTGGTGTTGGTGTTGGTGTTGGTGTTGGTGTTGGTGTTGTTGTTGTTGTTGTTGTTGTTGTTGTTGTTGTTGTTGTTGTTGTTGTTGGTAAACAATAGTACTCTTGCGTCATGCAATTTAACCAAAATAACCATCCAATTTAACAGCATTAAATTCCGCAGGATCTTTTGGCGGCGCGTATGATTTTGGTCATTCAAATCCATTATTGGACAGGCATTTGTGGAATTTGGGCAACTTAATTGACGTTTTGTTAAAATTCATTCAACTTTAGTTTTCCATAGATTTTTTAATGAAAAAATAAGAAACCAGGATAAACAATCATACATACACACTCAAAACAATAAAACAGGTTAATGAAACAGTCCAATAAAACATAATGTTTCCAAAATACAGAATTAGGCCCAGGTCAGAAAACCAATAGATTCTAATCAGAGAATAAACAAAACAAAGTATGATAAAAAAAAAAAACGATATGCACTATATGTACGAGAAACACACATGAATAAAGAAAACAAAATTAAGTTTGAATAAAAGTAAACATATGAAATATGTGCATTACTAAAAAAGAAAACGACGTAGGCCCTATATGCTAAATATAATGCTAAATAAATTCGCATGCCTGAAAAAGAAATTGAATGTTTGAATTCTTAATTCGAGATACAGTAGCAATTGGAGAGGCAAAATCGCTTTAATATGAATGTTTCAAAGTGAAATTGGCTGTTTATTTGCCGAAATTGACCGCAAACATCTATAATTCCCATTTTGCGAAATGAAATTGATTGCCTGTATAAAACGAAATTGAAAATGAAACTCGAGTGCAAATCTTCATTCAAGACAATGTGGCGAAATTGAATGACGGATGTGCACCACTAAAATGAATGACCCAAATCCAAAATTTAACATCTGAAACAAAATTGAATGTCTTAGGCCTATACAAAACCACATTTCCAGGCTAGTGGTTTTCACAGAAAACGGAATAATAGTAAATCAGGTAATGAGGCAAAGCCTACCACTGATAAATCTGGTAAGGGTGGAAAACCTGCATCCAAGAAGTCGTCACCAAGAGTGACCCGGTGTGTGACCGCTGTCAAAGGACAGGTCACACTAACTCCAGACCAAACTCAGCCTTTGTACGCAATCTCCTTCAAAAGACATCTTACGAGCTATCATATGCCCCTGTTGGTTGAGATGCTAGTAAGATGCTAGTAGCTTATCGTGACTTCATATAATGAGGGTGAGGGGTCGTCGTGTTCATATGGTGGAGCTGACAAGCCAGTTGTCATCCTGCGGGATACTGGGGCGACATAGTCACTGATTTGATTCAACGTATTGCGGGTGGTTATATGCTGTCCCACTCCATAAGGTAAATTTAAAGAGTGAGTTGGTCACAGGGCCTGTGACTGTAGGGATTGTTCCTAGTTTGCCGATGAAAGGTGTTAGTTTTCTGCTAGGAAATGAAGTTACGGTAGGTAATGTATCAGCATCTCCCATTGTTTATTTCTAATTCTACCGAATCATCGCATAGCATTGAAGGACTTACGCCCCCTCCCATTTGTTCATCACCACCCGACGTAAGCAAATCTAAAAGTTTTTGCGACTTCAATAACTGGATGCGGGATCTTCTACATCCCTACTCTCTCACGCATCCACTCGTTCTAAGAGATCTCCTATATCCCCACGACCTTCCGACTCGGAGTCCTGGAGATCTCCTATATATCACTCCAACCGCGTTTCTAGTAGATCTCGTATATCTCACTCCAGCCGCGTTTCTAGTAGGCATACAGGATCATCTTCATCCTTAATATAACCCCGTTTGGTGGGAGAAATGTGGGGGAAATTGAGGGTGGGGGCGGTGGGGGAAATGTGGAGGAAATTGAGGTTGGGGGGCGGTGGGGGAAATGTGGGGGAAATTGAGGGTGGGGGCCGGTGGGGAAATGTGGGGTAAATGGAGGGTGGGGTTTTTGTGGAGTTTATGTTTTTCATATTGGGACACATATTTCGTTGAACCCGTTAGTGTGTTCCTTTTCAGTAACATGATTCAGCGGTTTATAATATTATAATACAATGAGATTTGTAATAAATTTCTTTAAAACAAAATAAACAAAACAAACGAACGAGCGACCGAGCAAACACGCAATAAAAACATGTACATATATAATTTATTTTTACTATTAAATTGAACAGAAATAAGTTGTTAGGTAAACAAAAGGACTACTAGAAATCTTAATGGAAAGAAATAATCGTAAGTTGTTAGGTAAACAAAAGGACTAGAAATCTTGATGACCATTGGACAGCACCGGGCAAGTCTGGGAGAACAAAGACGTGTTGGTGACGTGATGAATGAAGTCACCGTGTGACGTCACGAACAAGTCAGGACAAGACATTGTGTAAGGTTTGTTCTTCGGGATATAAATCGAGCCCTCCTGAGCCTACAACTTCATTCGCTCCCGAGTTCATCTCAGTCTGAAATTCTCAGTGCTTTATATCAGCCGATTCTAACATCCATCCGACCGACCACATAACCATAATGACCAGCTACCAGAAACCAACATCATTTTCATACGATACAGCCGGTGGTCTTCACGAAGTTCGGGAGTACAATCCACAGTGTGCATCTAAAAAACAGAAGTGTGCGGAAGATATGGATTCGGACCGCCTTCAGCGGTTACACCAGCGCATGATTACCAGGGCAGAAGACCACGCCGTCCCCTCGCAGTATGATACTACACCGTCCAAGCGAAAGCTGGAAGAACCATCCACCACATGTCGGTTTCATCTTACGGGAACTAGACATGTTGTTGTGGAGTCGTTTAACGGTCAGGTGTACGTCAAGATTCGGGAGTACTTTCAACGCAAGGATAAGAATCTATGGACTACTCAACGGGGCATCAACTTGAACATTCACGAATGGGAGACCTTAGTAGCAAACATGCCGGCAATCAGCGACGCAGCAAAAGTGGTCGAGGTGTGTATTATTATTTATTTATTAAAATGATACTGTTTACATGCAATTTTATTTTTGTTGGTGGTAACATGTGTGTATTATGTTAAATAACCTATTATCTTATTTTATTTTAATCACAGGAGCAAAAGAAGAAGATGAAACAGGATGCTGAAGACGACGTACCGTCCACGTCTGGAGTTCAGCCATCGGATACAGATCCCGCTGTAATCACGGAGGCGTTGCTGCGAAGACTCGGTAGTCATCTAGGAGCAGATTGGGAGAAGCTTGCTACTTTTCTTAACATTTCGTACGACAAAGTTAGACAACTGAAACGCTATCATACTGGAATTGAAGAACAGATTTTTGAAATGTTAATGACATTTAAAAAATCAAGCAATAATCAACGTGAAGTGGTAGATCAGCTTGTAACGGCGTTGAACGACATTGGAAGAGTTGACCTTGCCAAAAACTTAAGGCGCGAGCTGGAGCAGAAGCAACACCATGAAGACCCAAAGCCTCAGCAGGTGAAGCCGTCACTCCCGTCGTATGGTGCGGTTTTTCCCGATAGTTTAGAAGGTACGGTTTGTTCTGTTTTTATCTGATGCATTTATTATATCTGTCTTTATACAATCGAATTTACACCGGGTATCATGGAATTATTGTGGATTTTTTTTCTTCCTCTATTCCCCATCTAGTTTAGATGGTAATGAGCTGATCGTAGATGAGATCGAGCCAAAGGATGAGTCACCATGCCAGAACACTATGCAGGGAGAAGCTGACGATTCCAAAGAACGTGAAGCCTGTAAGGAACTTTCGTTCAATCTCATCCAATCGATATTAATTTTGTTCCTTGTATTTTAAAGAAAGTTGATCAGTTTAGCGTGAGATATTGTTACGGTTGTAACTTGCCAGTAGAAGACGATGTGACTCAAACCAATCACGATTGTCTCATGGATCCAATGTCAATGAAGGTTTGCAAATACTTTGACCTAGCGTTGGATGAAATTGCTGAGACTGAATTAGGTAAATGTAGATCGGAGTGGAATTTAAAAGCAAAAGATAATGAACGTATTGTTTCCCATTACCCAACCATTCATGCCAGGAATCGTCTTTTTACCAAGTACGTTGACATACATGTGAAACGAAGGGTGGTAGACAAAGAAAACAGCCACCCTGTTTTGTTCAATATTTGTTATGGTACTGGGCATTAAAAGACTCATTCAATACTTTTTCTTTGTTGTTGTTACTATAATTGTGCAAAAAGAATGTTGTGATATTATTACTCTGACTTTTATTTTTAAAACCCTCACGTTGATTTGTTTCTTGAGTTATAATTGTGCAAAGGTGTATGTGTACTCTGACTCTAGATGTCACAATGTATTAAATTAGTAATGGTTAAAACATTTAATTCATAATTGTTTGGTTTTTACTTGCTTTGTTAAATTCTTACATGCTTCGTTAAATTCTTGTTATTATTGTTTGCACAACACTATTTGGTGATGGAAGGATATAAAATACATTTGAAAATGAATCTTTGTGTCTAATTGTGTACTTTAATTTGATGTGATTATGTAGAATATAAATTAGTTCTGGGTAAGGTGTTAGTGGGGGAAAGGGGAAGTGGTTAGACGCGAAACACATAAATAAATAAAAGACCACAAGGGGGCGCCTAAAACCAACCGGAATTCACCAGAATTCCTTAAGTGGTCAACGGGCAATATACAGTTACAAGTAGTTTATTCATCATCATCATCATTTCACTAAGAAAAAATAAATAAATAAATAAAAAAAATTATAATTTTTTTTTTAAAAACAACAAATTTTGTCAAATCATTTAAATCAAACTATAACTAAATAGGCTACAAACTTCAGTTTCTTAGATTTAACAACAACAACAAACACAAAAAAAAACAAAAAAAACTTATGGTAAACGAAAATCATTAAAAGTAAATAAATAGTAAATGACGTTAAAGAAAAATTAATACTAACTACATGTTACAAACAAATCTTACGGTAAAAGGAACTCAATACAATTGCGAAATGGGCGTTATCAAAACGCATTCATAATTAATCAAATTAGGTATTTAAGTAGTTTTGCAATTTATCAAAACAAGAAATCTTAGATGACGGAAGAAGTTCGAGGTAATAAAGCCCTAGATAATTGGTTTAAAATAAAGTGTTCGTCATACACTTCCGTTTTAATATGGGGAAAGTGTTTCTTAACAAAATCATTGACATTTAAATCATTGTCCATCGTATCCAGAGAGAAAAAGTTTATAATCTTGTTCATGCTCAATCCTCGACATCAATGTAAAAGGAAGAAGATGACGTACTGTCCACACACGGTTGAAAATGTTCCCTGCATTTGTCGTTTGTTATAGATGACGTATTTCGCATTCTTCCGAAGGAAATATTCAATTTGTGGCTTTCCCGTAGGAGTCAAAATATTCCCCAACACCATCCCGCGTAATATAGATTGCCACCCAATGCTGTCCCGGTTTATCAGCGGGATCCGTGTTAATGACGAGTGCACTGGGCCGTGGCATATAATTGCTTCGGAAGTTGATCGCAGGCAAAAACTCCTCTGAAATAATGCTTGGTGAAACGGTCACGTTTCAAAATATCGCCGATCTCCCTGGTATCCATGGTGTAGTCTAGCCCGTGTAGTCGAAAATGACGTTACGAGCCTGGTCTATTTCCAATATGTTATTAAATTCTGCGTAAATAATAACGTTGATCGTCTTATCTAGAGGATTTGAGAAGTGAATGTTCAGCCGAAGGTTACCGTATCTGACAAGGTTCAAGTGTCCTCCAACAGAAAGGTCGGGACTGAGATCAAATGCGTACAGTCCGTAACCGCCCATGTAGTCCTCGCGAGTGATAGTGTTTCCTTCGTCTTGGTACATTTTATCAGTACCCGAGAAGAGGGTTTGGTAGGCTCTGATGTAGTTTCCTCCTGGAGTGTTGAAGTTAGGTTTCAAGGGCGTGTATGGAATCTGTTCTCCATCTACGTGTACGGTTAAATAGTTCACGTTGAAATGCTGAAAGTTGAAGGGATTTTTACCATACCGCCCGTTGAATACTTCGTTGGTCACGCACCCCACCACGATGCGGGTTGGAAGTTGCCCGAGAAACACTTAATAATAATAATAATGTGTGGACTTATATAGCGCACGTATCCACCAACTAAGTGGTGCTCAAGGCGCATTTTTACGTGCATTACACAACACACGGGACCTACGGCTACGTCCCATCCGAAGGACGAAGCAATTATGGTTAAGTACCTTGCTCAAGGACACAAGTGTCACGACCGGGGCTCGAACTCACACCCTGCTGCTGGCAACACCAGAACTTGAGTTCGGTGCGTAAGTGACAAGTTACCCCGTGGGACAGACACCATCTTGCAGAGGTTACGCTTGAGTGGGTACGTCGCGGTTCCCATTTCCAAAGCTTTCATGTGTCCCAGCATGACCCGGAACTTATTTTCACTTTTCTGACAAATACAGATGCATTTGAATTTTTACTTTGTAAGTCGGGTTGGCTTCCGTTGCCATGAGGCAGAAAGAGTCGTTGCTGCGGATGAGTTTCAGTTGAGTCCACCCCGTTCAACATGTGCCTGTCCTGAAAGAAAATGTCGCTGTGTATGGGACCAATCATATCCACCACATTACTGTGTTTGGTAAATTTGTGGCTTTTCTTAAGACCTTCGTTAACTCCTCCATCCGCTGCCAAGGGATTACCGTTGTCAAACCTACCAGGTGTATCCTTGTAAAACAGAGAGCTCGTGAGTTGAGATCTCTTTGCGTCACTTCCGTAACTCAGTAGGGTTTCAATCATAGCTCGGTATGGGTAGGTGGGTGTGGAGGGGGAGATGAGGCGGTCGTTCAGACTTACGTCTACCTGATTGAATAAAGACTGCAAGAACAGATTCACGGGGCCGACTTGGTCTGCGTCAGTAAGATTGGTAGAAATAGGGTGATATTCTATCCATTGTCCCTTATCGATACTCGTTTGGGTGGGTGGAAGTGAAAACAAATCCAACTCGGATTTTGTGCATTCGCACGAGTGACTGTGTAACAACGCCATGATGATTCACAAGGTCTCGTAGATAAGAGCACTAATCAAAAATGTCAAACGATCTTTTCGCTCGCTTGCCAGATGCAGAAGTGGATCGTTTGCCGTTTGCTTCAACTTTTATACCGCGTCGGCGACAGCCTCCCGTTGTGTCGCCCCAAACTATGAACTGCTTTTGGGTTAAATTACGTCCAGCTTGGCGAAATCTTGTTTTGGCCGCTGTTTTGATATGTTCTCCCCAGAGCATCTTGTGCAATCCCGATACCCGTATTGTGGTACCTCACGGCCCGGGGTTTTAGCACCTTGTTTGATTAAGGGCATGGCTGATCGGAAAAGTCCTTCAAGAATTCCAGCTAGTCCGTAGCCTCTTTGGGTCCGGGGTCCCGTAAACACGGGGAGACCCCTTCCAACTTGTTGCGTGTAGTAATGTTCATAATGTTTACTGTCGGGGACGAAGCGTCTCATGGCGATCAATTAAAATATGACGAGCGCCCTTTTCTGAAGTGAAGCTTCACAATCAACTTACCACTCACGAATGGAATAGCTCGCCCCGTATCGTCCCTTATATCTATTTCGATCGTGTCAATAAGTTTTTTTTTTAAGGGAATATAATGTGGACTATCGTACAATTTGGTAATGGTTTCCCCTGGCTTTCCTTCAACGTTTACAATGCGAAGCAAGGGCGCCCTCGTGTCACCTACGATATGATGTTCTATAATGTTAGAGTATATGAACATCGAATGAACTTGGTTTATGTCTACGACTCGAGAACCTTTTTGGGTGGCGCCAAAAATAACGGATTCCTCATCATCAAATCCAAACAGTTCCGCTATGCGAGGATGCAAGTGAACGGTTGCGTTATCGTTTGTCTTAACGACAATTTTCTGATTGTATTTATTATACTTAATACTGACAAGTCCATTGTGGAGACATGAGGGTTTGATATTGGCAATCATTTCCTCGGGGTTGGGTAGTAACCAGGCGGTATCGAATGAGTATGAATCAAACAAGGTTCCGATACTTTGGCCGAGCACGAGTACTGATTTTTATTGTCCACTATGTTGAACCAGCGGTGTGGATACGTAAATTCGACAAGTCCTACTTCCCAATCTCCCTTAAATACGAGCGGTGTCGGAAGGGTTACAAAGAAATGAGTCAATGTGTTGTTTGGATGGGTATCCATGGAACTGTTACTCGGGAGCGTGACGTAGAATGAGTCCGCCATGATGTATCGTTTGAGACTTGTATGAAGATCGGCTGGAGTGGTATTGTTTTTATAAGGTCCGTAGACTCGTCACCCAACTGTTGAACTTATCGGGATAACCGACCCACTTGACAAAATATTCAGTCTTTCCACTCCGCTTTCTTGTATCCAGTATTTTCTCTACCGCATACACATCACCCATTTCAACAACTCGTTGTAATTCCTGTTCATAGAAAGTTCCATCTAATTCTTCACCGTCATAGTCCTTTAACCTGTACACGGGAGGGTACCGGGGCATTCTAGCACTGACTGTAAAAAGTTCGGTTGTCCAGCTTAGAAGGTAACCTTTGCGAAATGGTCTGGCGCAGTCATACTGATCCGTACCGTGTCACCCTTTAAACTTGAATTTGGTTTGAATTACCCCGACGTGTGAACCGTACAATGTTTGCCATACGTCATCGGCGTTGTGGATCGTCACGGATGCAGGAGTAGTCTTGATACTTCGATGATAGGAATGATTATGGGCATAGAGTAACTTCGGCAAAGCTTTCAAGTACGCATGCGTATTGGTGGCGATGAAGTATTTCCACATTTTGTCTTTAGAGTTCTGTTGAACCTTTCAACCACACTGGCTTTAGTTTCATTTTGAGTGGTGAAAAGCGAATCTTTTCTCTTTCAGCAAGTTCTGAGCCCGGTCTTGTTTTTGAGAGGGACGGCCCGCGTACTTGGATAACACGTCGATGCACGTCAGTATATATTTATAGCCGCTATTGTATTCTGACAATGACGTCATATCGACCAGGTCCGCTTGCCACTGTTGATCAATTCCATTCACCATGACTCTGTTCCGTTTAAACCGCTTACGAATCGGTTTGTGTAGTGTGTAAGTGGGTTGTTTGCTCAACCATTCTTTGATCCGTTGCCTGTTGATGTTGACTCTGTCTTTTTGCGCAGCGCGGTAAATAGCGTCCACCCACCAAAAGCGGCGGGGGTGTTGGGGTTGTAAAAATATCTCTTTTAGGTACGCCTCCATCGGTAAATTCGAGTTTTCAATAATTAGGTGCTCTTACAGCAGACAGACACGCATCAAATTTTCTTGAAAATGTTTCTAAATCTACAGCCTGACTTTGGGGGACAACAGTCCATGATGAGGGCTAATGTCATTAATGACTGGATCGTGCCAGTGCGTGGCTTAATATGGAGTCCATTTCCGCTTAGAAAGGGTGGGCGTGCTTCCACGTTTCTTTTTCTTCGGGGTAGTAGGGAGAAGGGGAGCCTCGGCAAACAGTCGGGGGAGTACATACTCGTCTTCGTTCGGACTCTCCTTCAGGGGAATTTTCATTTTGGTGGGAGTCTTAAATAGTATTTCTTTTACACCGGGTGGTGTCTGGTGAGGAAGTTCACGCTCCAGCTTGGGTGGTTCATCACTTTTGATACTTTCCGTTTTGTAAGGTCATTGTTAAAGGGGTCATCCGTTGTCTATTTAGCTCCATGTACCGTTGAAGCGTTTGATGATAAAGTTTGATTTTCTGGTCATCGGTCAGATCTTGTCGTTCAGTAGCTGCCTCATATCCCGTATCTATACCGTGCACCACGCGGGTCGTCGGTGTTTGTTCCAAACGCCTGGCTGATTGTAACTTTATCAGAGTCTCCTGCAGGACCAGTACCATTTTCTTAGCGTATTCCATATCTATTTAAACAAAAGACCTCTGAGGGCGCTTAAAATTGGAGTGAGTAGAGGCCCCGAGAAAGCCTCCTTTTTGATTCAGGGTTTTCTTTTCTTCTGGGTGCTCAGTTTTCTATCGGCGAGAGACCTCAGGTTTTGTTTGTATTTTTAAGTCTCCTTTTGTCCAGCCGGCTTCAGTGAGATATTACCATTCAGAACGTTGAGGCGCACTCACACAAACACTTCATTAATTCTTTGTTGTGGCCCCTGGATCACATCCTGACGATGTTTATGGGTGCCCTTGGCCAACGTGTAGATATGAAGCGTTGTTATTCAGTCCTTCGACATCTTCAAATGAATGACTGATCATCAAACACTCTCTATTTATATCTTTGGTACATACACGATTGAAATTCACCGTTAAATATATTCGTTCAGGTCTCATCTCCTCTGACGTTGTGGGTTTGAGATCGATAAAGAGATAAGCGTAGGGGTCAGAGTAGCATCTCAGTAGCTTCTACCATGTACTTTGATTTATTAGGGTACATCTGTTTAGCTAGATGATTAATTTGGGAGGCGCTTCTTGGATTTTTAAACAGGACCATATAGTGCGAATTTAGGCTTATTGTTCGCATTTCCTTCCCTCGATAGAATAAACTTTGTAATATCAAAATAACAGACAGGTTTCTATGATGGCTGCCTTTAGTAAAAGTTCGGAGAACCTTTGTTGTTGCCCGATTCTGACATAAGATCATCTATCACAATAATGTTTCTTTGCGTACGGTCCAGGACTGAAGTAGATCAATGGAAACCCCTCCACAAATCGTATTAATAATAATAATAATAATAATGTGTGGACTTATATGGCACACGTATCCACCAACTAAAGTGGTGCTCAAGGCGCATTATATCATTACCCTGCTCATAAGGCCCATAAATCATTCTGAAAACCATCTCAGCTCCCTGGGAGTATACAGCTCAATTGCTGCCATTACACAGCGCATATGGGGCTAATCAACCAACTCTGCCCTCACAGGTACCCATTTAACCCCTGGGTGGAGAGAAGCAATTATGGTTAAGTGTCTTGCTCAAGGACACAAGTGTCACAGCTGAGTTCGAGACCCACATTCTGCTGCTAACGCAGAACTTGAGTCCGGTAATCTAGACCGCTCGGCCACGACACTCCACATTTCAGGAACCAGACTAGCCAAATGGTCGTAAGCATCTTGATAATTCCCCGTAACACCAAATGATATTATCTGGAGGTGGGTCTATGATACCTTGCGAAGTAAACAGGCGCTTGGTAAAAATAGTCTTTCCCGACCCCGTGGGACCCGAGATGATGCAAGTAAAGGGATGTTTAAGTCGCACGTCCATCAGTCTAAATGACTTGAATCGTACGAGGTAAAGCTATTTAACACTATTCCTCCCTCAAAATTCACCCTTTACACCTCACCCTATTTTCCCAAGAGAGATAAACAATCACACAATGAAAACAAAGTTTACAAGTTTCATTACATTCTGCTCATATCGTTATTTATTCAAACCACACTGATGAGTAAAACCAATCAAAATAATGATGATAATATTTACACACTAAAATATTTATATTTCATAAACGGATTTCCAGTATCACTATTCTGTAAGTTTTATCGTACATGATACTCTGTTTTACACATTGAAATTGTACTCGGGTATTATCATAAAATCAGGAATTGTTTTGTTTACCAGTACGCGGGAGAACGGTATCAAATAATGTTAGATGTCAATATACGTTGTAGATATCCCATCTGCCCAACTTTCCTTTTGGGGTAGAGATAGGTGAAAGCGGTCTTTGTTTGTTGGTACGTGTACATCGACCCATCCCTCATTCTAAAACCACGATTGGTTCGATCCCACTCTCTGAGCTTCTAATACATCCAGATATCTTTGTTTGGTTATGTCGTTTGTGGCTTTGTTGAGTCATTTGCAGCTGGCTTTATTTTGATCCTTAAGCAGAAGTAGGTTTTACTGCACAATGCGACAACTCCACATCCCTCCATTTCGCTGTTAAACAGACCCGGTGTTCTTTTGTCAAACGCACGATGTTCAGGGTGTCTTCCCTCGGGAACCAAGTGTGTTTTCAAGATGATATTGCGTTTTCATCTCTGGTCTGATGGCATCGTCCAGGATTGTCTTTAGAGATGGCGAGATAGGCCGAGTCCATCCATCTCGCACATTTGGAAATTAGACGGATGGTCGAATTTAACCAGAAAATCCAAAATAAAATTCCAACATTCTCAATTTCGCGTACTGGTAAACAAAGAACCCTATCTGTATTGGTGGTTTAAACTTAATATCTTCTTTGTCATCTCATCTCATTCATGTTATCCCCTACAACGTGCAAAAGCGCGAAAATAGTCACTGATTAAGCGCGGCGCATCGGTGTCACTACAACGTTAACATTGTGATGTTTTCTTGGTTGGTAACTGTGTTCTTGCCATAGGCCGAGTTGCAGAGGTTTCATAGTGTCTGCCAATATGGCGTTGGACGCCTATCTGGCCCTTCTGGCATTGCTCACTGCTTCCCCGGAACAGTCTTTTTGTCTATACTGAACCACTTGTATATGTGTTGGACTTCGAGGCCGTGTGATATGCTTACCCGCTGAGTAGTGGTGTAGCGAAGGCATGATGCGTTCCGCAAACATACTCCCTATTAAACTCTTACGGGTGTTTTCATAAGGCCATCCCTTTCTACGCATAGTCCCGCATGTGTTTCTACAATATCCTCTTTACTTATTTCAACATTTTTGATATCGGGTCATTTCATAATGTTTCTCTCTTAATGCAGGAGGAACGCGTAGATCGCATTCTACAAGTCCAAACATTGAACCATCAACGATGAAATTCAGGATCTCACGCTGGGTCATTGATTTTTTGTGATAGTGTGCGGGACGGATGGAAGTTAAAAATAACCTCAAATCTACATTTCCCCTTTTTTCCCGTTTCCCACTCACACTCTTTCATTTCAATGAGATTTCAGATCCCTATGTAACAGGTTGAGATTTTATTCGTCTCATCTTGAAGCTGCACACAGCTCTTTTTCTTATGTCATTGTAGACTGCATTGTTCCCGAGCGGCAGTTATGCCCATGCCGAAGCAGACATGAAATTGGTAGACTGTTTGTCTCTTGACAAAACCATCTACCGGATACTACGCGAACCTATGCGTTTTTCTTTGCCATTGAACTTATAGTTATACGGACACCAATGCGCCGCTGATTAACCATTCCGTTGCTTTCCTCCGTATTTCTGACTCTGTACGGGCCTAAAGTTCTCCTCCACCTTGCGCCTCACAAATGCACCCGTCAGCATGTTGTTCTGCATGAGAGCCCCACAAGTAAAAGCGCGTTGGCATCAAAACCCACTACCTTTTTGCACAATTTGTTCCCCCCTCTGTAAAGGTTTTATTTCGTTCGTGGTACCTGTGGAACGATCGATGAGCCTCCAACAATGTTCTTTTTGATTAAATAATACAGATCTTTGTTTGTGTCGTCGATCAAGGGAAAAGTAGGTATCATCCGGACAGGAGTCAGAAAACAAGTAGCGGGTGAGAGACCTGGTACTGATAGCAGCGCCCTTAAACATATCCGTGCCCCGGTCTAGATAGAATCACAAACATTTTGGCTATAGCGCTTAGAATGGAACCGTCAGGTGTTGTACCACGTCACAAAGTCGCGCATTGTTTGCATGTTTTTGCTATTCCATATTTCTTGGCAGAATGAGTACTGTTCATTTTTTAATTTACTGAAAAACACATCATGTGGCGGCAGTTCGGTCGCGCCTAGCTTGTCTAGACTGTCTACCCACTCGTGAGAAAACCCTTTTGTTCTTCTACGTCATATGCCTTAAGAAATTTGGAATAGCTATATCCCGGAGCAAGGTAGTTTGTAATATCCAAAAACTTTAGCATTTCTGTTTTCATGGCCATATAAGTACTGGTTCTCTTCACGATAAACTGCAAAGGATCAACCCTTTGCAGTTCGGCATAAAGTAACGTTTCATGAGATTGAGATCATGTTGCAAGTTAAACCCGAGGACGGGAAGTTCTTTTAGGTACCCGTCTAGCTCTTCCTTCAACTTCTCGGCCGGATGTTTCTTGCGGCGGTTCTGCTCCCTTCGTCAGAGGTCTTATGCAGGTGTCTACCTCTTCGTTGTCCGCGGTCACCTTTCTGTCAAGTGCCCTGAAGATCAGTCGTACTTCTCGAGAAGTAACACGTAGGCCGCCGCGGAGATGTTATGCAGATGTTCACGAACTTCCTCAACAAGTCCGTCGAACTCCCGTCGGTTGCGAAACTTTGGCGCTTCAAACGCGGGTACGTTGCTAGCTTCGCTGCAACTTAACAGTTCGTGGCGTGTTCCCACAACAACTTGCCTCCCGCTGTAGATGGTCGGGGACGTGCTGGAAGTATGCCTCGAAATCAAATGTGGCGCGATAGGGGTAATATCGGTCTCGCTCTTCCACTTCAATCCCGATATATCAAGTTTTCGGAATATTGTTTGGGGACCTGGTACCCCCACAGAGAACTGTGCTTCGTTCGCCTCATAAGTCAGTTCGTGTCGCCTCAAATTAAATTATTTGATGGTGACCCAGCTACATTTGAACATACGAAGAAATTGGTGTACTTTTTGATGTCCGAGATGTACGAGAATGGTTACCGTGCAAATTGGGGAGAAGATGGTCCGGTCGTACCGACGAAGATCGTCTCATCAGTTGAGCGAAGATGTGCCCCTCCTCATCAGCCTCCACCCACCCGCCGCATCGCGTTTCTTATCAGAGTACACCTGTACATTGACACAAATACCTGTTCTGCGGTACTTAGATCATTGAGGTAAGCCCCCTGTCGCGTTGGGGTTATGAATAGCCTCGCGACATAAACCTAATAAATGTTTTGTGTCGCGTTCTAGAAGTTTGGGCTTTCGTTGCGGGACAAAGCGAGGCATCTAAAAAAAAAAGCTCATCTGTATAGCGCTGACCGGTGTGCCTGTTTCTAACGAGATTCACAAGGCATCTATTATTCACAACATACGGTGGAAGGTCACCACCGGTGCACCGATAGGAAAGTTTCTTATTTTATTCACGAATATCGTAATGTTTGTGATGGATTCTACGACCCATTTGTGTCAGGCCGTTGACGCCGACCGTACTCCGCCACATCTATCTTCTTCAACTCACCAATCAGCCGGTCCAAATCTTCCGGTGATCCGATCGCAAATGGTTCGCTAAAAAGCGAATTGTTCAACGAAGAGTAAAATATCTGAGTTCACCGGTCACCCGTATGACGCACTGCCAAACAAAATGTTCACTTTAGCGCGACTTTGGAGGTGGCGAAAAGCAATTTGAAGGGCATCTTCTTCACTCACGCCAGGGCCGAGGTTTCTGACATTCACCATGAGGAAGTTGTGAATGTCTTGGATGAATCTACTCTACCGGTTAGATGGTGTGTTCTTATCGAGGGCCCAGTGTTCACGCATCATTCGGAAAGAGCTCATCCTGGACATCCGCACCCGGCCTGGGGAGAATACAACAACAGGGTCCTCCGGTAGGGGTTGGTTCGGCAGCTGGACTGGTGGCTGATCATCGAACAGGTGTTCGATGGGTTTGTGCTGGCAGGAGGTGGGGAGTTGGCGGGATGACGTCATCATCCGTCAGGCTGATCATCTTTGGTCTGGCGGTTCACAGGAAGAGGTCATTGTGTGGGTCGTGTGCAAGCGTGTTGTTTTTCATTCGCCGGCCTACTCCGGGGTGTTTCGTTTTGATATGTGCTGTTTTAAATAAGTGTCCGACAGGTGAGAATCTTTACACAAATCGAGCACTTCATGGGTGTAGCAAGCTCTGGGGGTTGTTGGTGGTGAAATTGTAAGGGGTGTGAAGTACGATTTACATAGGTCTCTGGGCGTTGTGTTGAGTGGTGGTGGTGGGTTGTTCGGTCTGTCGTGGACTTTGAAGTGTCGCTTCAAAGGAATCCTTGCGGTTGAACGATTTTCCGGTGACGACACTTGGAATGCGGTGGCTGGGCCGGGTGAAGACCGTCAGCGTCGTGATGTCCTCTTTTGTGACGTTTCTAAGTGGTCCTTTCTGCCAGCAACTCTTCAAGCATTCATCACTGAAAACTTTTTGCAGGGTTTTTCGGGCTCAGTGGGTTGTCGTGTGTGGGTGAGCCACTGGGGTAAAGGCTGTTTTGCGTTGACGTCAGGGAATGTTGGATGGGCTCCTCCGCATCATCATCCATAATATCCTGTACAGAAATATAAAAGAAAGATGCTAAGTAATTGGTAACACACAAACATGAAAACTTGAGCAAAGATTTGTGGAAATCAGATCGCGCTTTCAAAATGAACGGTTTGCAAGTGGATGAGTAGATGCTATGGTCATTGATGACAGTCCAACTTTCAAATAGCAGCACGTGCAATTTGTATCAATACTTTACCATGGATTCTTGAGACAAGTCCTGCCACACCCGGGTTTGGTAACTTCGTTGTTGGCGGAATAACCATACATTCACGTACTGAAATGAAATACAACGATTTTTCTTTTAAATGGGAGAAATATGGTTACAGTGATTTCACTGCAAAGGTCGTGGTGAATTTAGTCAGGATGGAAAACGGAAATGACACCGTGGTTTAAATCTGACAATCATCCAGTGTGTTGTTTTGTAACGATATAGTCGTGTCATTCCAATGTAAAATAATAGTTCAACAATTATGCAAATACATGTTTCGATAAAAGCTAGCGCACTACGGCAAAGATGAAATCTTCAAAGTATCGCTTCATAACAACAGTGCAAAGGGAATAGATAAACATTTTCTTACCTCATCACTCGCGGTCCTTCCTTAGCAACGAAGATGAGGGGTGTCTCTGCAATATTAAAATAGCGGATCAGGTCCGCGGATGTACCCGCCACGTTGCTTCATCCTCCATACGCTTGATTTTGGAGAAGCTGACTCGGTGTAGGGCTCCGGAGAACCGAAGAGCGAGGTCCCAAAGTCATTGAATTCAGACATCTTGAAATGGCTAATTTTGCAAAGTGTTGTAGCGCACTTTAGCAGTGAACAGTGGTAGAGATTTCCAGTCCTTCTTTGTTCATTTCAAAGTTATCTTGTCGGACTTGTTCGTGACGTCTTACACAGTGACTTCATTCATCACGTCGTCCAACACGTCTTTGTTTCTCCCAGACTTGCCCGGTGCTGTCAATGGTCATCAAGACTTCTAGTAGTCCCTTTTGTTTACCCTAACAACTTATTTGTGTTCAATTTAATAGTAAAAATAAATGATATATGTGCATGTTTTTATTGCGTGTTTGCTCGTTCGCTCGTTCGTTTTGTTTTGTTTATTTTGTTTTAAAGAAATTTATTACAAATCTCATTGTATTATATTATAAACCGCTGAATCATGTTACTGAAAAAGGAACACACTTTTTAACAGGTTCAACGAAATATGTGTCCCAATGAAAACATAAACTCACAAAAAACCCCACCCTCCATTTGCCCACATTTTAACAGCCCCACCTCAATTTCCCCACCACTTCCCCCACCTCAATTTCCCCCACATTCTAGCGCCCCCAGCACCCTCAATTTTCCCCATTCAATTTCCCCGGCTCCCACCCACCAAAGCGGGGTGTCCTCCTGCCTCTCCTTACTGCTGGGATGACTACATAGCCGGGACCGTGAGACCAAACTATAGTCATCAAACCTTGGGAAGCTGACAAGGGTCAGAGATGACTACATAGCCGAGGACCATTAGACAACCCTGGTCGCAAACGGGCTGACAAGGGTCTGAGAATTGACTACATAACCGAGACCATTAGACAAACCTGGTCATCAAACGGGCTGACAAGGGTCAGAGATGACTACATAGCCAAGACCATTAGACAACCTAGTCATCAAATGGGCTGACAAAGGTCTGTTGTTGATGGTCATGAACAGAGATGACTACTTAGCCGAGACTATTAGACAACTAGTAACACTGATCACTAAATATAGAATGTTGATACTGACTACCCACTTTCCTTCGCAAAGGAAATTTCTGAACACCTCGTCCGAATTCATAATTACTAGCACCAACAGTTGACCTTTACCACAGGGGTGCTCTTGTTAGCCTGCCGGCTCGAGATGCAAAACCTGTTTGTATCTCAAACCTGCTCCAGAAGGTGAAAAAGAAACAAGACTGGCCTCACCCTAAACAATCAGAACTAAATCAGTGTGACACACCCAATGTTTAATATATAACAATCTCATGTAAAAGAATGCTACAACAAGAGAGCAAAAGACACAAATTATGTCTCTGCTTTTATATACCGCATGTCTCTCTCTGTGGCTTAAAACCAGAAATCCATGCGCTGTAGCAATCCGCTTCAACAGCCCTAATCATAGTATTACCGGGATGTTGAACTTATTATAACTAAATGCACTAGCAATGACACCATTGCAACTTAGGAGCCAAACTGGTTACATCGATTCCACACACTTCAACCGTATGGTCTCAACATCAACACTTTGTAGACATCAAATAACTCAGCTACACTGCAACTGCTGTGACGGTGTGTATTTTTTACCTTTATGTTACCTTATCTTGTATGTAACATTATCTCTTTTGGGACAATTATAATCTTGCTAATTACCCCACACACACAACGCACCTCAATTTGTATGGTGTTCTTTGGAAGAAAATGATAAGCTCTGAGAAGAGCCGGTTAGTATATTTGTTCTCAACGTTCCAGCTAGGTCTTATTTTTGCAGTTTAGAGGCTTAAATATTAAGCCCCTGGGTGAGGTAACCTCACTTTAACTAAATTCCTACACACACACCAAGTATCGCATGAAACTCGGGCCAGATTAACTCTTATAAAATCTCCAATAGATAGCTGGCATAATTGGACCAACATAGGGGCTGAGTTAGCTCCAGTTAGTGCAGAGCACTCGTACAGATATTCGAGAGGTCGCTTGGGTTCGAGTCAGCATCAAGCCAATTTTCTTCTACTCACTTCCTTATTATATAATATTTGGGTCAGTTCCTTCCTATTAATCTACTTTGTGTACAACCACGTAAAATGTTTGTATCCCGTTGTGTGATCCCGCTATTGCCGTTACCCAGGTTGTTTGAATCGTGACCGGGCGAGTCCTGGCTGCTCCAGCAGATATGGTTTGGCCTCTGGCCCTGGCCCCATAGAGCAATAAGATAATTGGCATAAGTGGACCGCCACCAACTTATGCAGGGCTGGATTGCAGCTCAGTTGTTAAACACTCATACAGTATTCGAGGGTCATGGTTCGAGTCCGGGTT
>CM055817.1:42969059-43000056 GCA_029582265.1 Zoroaster sp. YZ-2022
TTCCTCCCCAACCTAGTGTTTGTCAATACAAACACCAATCTCTATTTTTTTTGTTATAGGTGTTCGGTATTACGAAACACCTATTGTTTTGTTCGTTTTTTTCTTCTCCTTCTTCTCCCATCGTTTTTCTACAAAAACACATAATTCAAACTTCACATGAACTTTAAACGGGATATACTTAGAACTTAACACGTAGATGAAACCAATTTGTGACGTCATGATTGGGTCATCAGATGTCAATTACGATAAATCAAATTTAATATTTAAAAAATCATATTCAACAACCCCGAGGGGAATTCAAAATTTGTACCATTGTACAGATCGTCTTTTCAAAAATATTTTTCAAAAGGTGACTTGACCTTCTTCTATCAAACCGGAGTGAAGTTTAATATTTAAAAAAACATATCTCAACAACCCCAAAGGAAATTCAAAATTTTGTACCATTTCAGATCGTTATTTTCAAAAATATTTACAAAGTGACCCAATTTGACCTACTTCCTGTCCCAAACCGGAAATCAAAGTTTAATATTTAAAAAATCATATCTCAACACACAAAGGTAATTTGATTTTACCATTTACAGATCGTTAATTGTCGAAAAAAATTTCACAAAGGTGACCCCAATTTGACCTTAGTTCCCGTCAAACCGGAGTCAAAGTTTATTATTTAAATCATATCTCAACAACCAGAAGAGTGGTTCACAATTTTTGTTTCCATTTGCAGACGTTATTTTCAAAAATATTTAACAGGGCCCCAATTTAACCTTACTTCCTGTCCAAACCGGAGTCAAAGATAATATTTAAAAAATCATTTTCAACAACCACAAAAGGAAAAAGACATTTTGGCACCATTGTGCATCGTTTCCTTGTCAAAAAATATTTGCAAAAGTGACCCATTTGCTTTCTTCCTGTCCCAAAACCGGGGAAATCAAGTTTAATATTTAAAAATCATATCTCAACAACCACAAGGATAAATTGACATTTTTACCATTGTATAGATTAATTGTCGAAAAATTTTTAAAGGTGACTAATTGACCTTACTTCCTGTCCCAAAACCATCAAGTTTAATATTTAAAAAATCATATATCAACAACCCAACAGGTAATTCCAGTTTTGTACCATTGTCAGACCGTTAATTGTCAAAGAAATATTTACAAAAAGATGACCCATATTTGTGCTACTTCTTGTCCCAAAACCCGGGAAATCAAGTTTAATATTTAAAAATCTGGTTTAATATTTAAAAATCATTCTCAACAACACAACAGGTACATTGGCATATTTTTCCTTGTAGAAAAATTGTTGAAAATTTTTTAACAAGGTGCCCTAATTTGACCTAACTTTTAAAAACCCGGGAGTAAAAGTTTAATATTAAAAAATCTTTCTAACAACCAGGTAAATTCGTTTTGCACCATTGTACAGTTTGGGGTGTAAAAAATATTTAAAAAAGGTGCCCCCTAATTTGCCCATTTCCCTTCCAAACCCGAATCAAATTAATTTAAAAAAATCTATCTCAACAACCACAAGGGAAAATTAAAAATTTTTTTTTCCTTGTACAGATCGTTTTGTCAAAAAATTTTAAAAAAAGATAATTTTTTTTTGTCAAACCGGGTAAAAGTTTAATTTTTAAAAACCCTATCTCAACAACCACAAGGGGTAAATTGACTTTTGCCCATTGTATAATTTTTAAATTTTTGAAACATATTTAAGGTAAAATTTGTTTATTTCCCTTCCCAAACCAAGTAAAATTTTAATTTTTAAAAAAAAATTTTCAACAACCAAGGTAAATTTTTTTTTACCATTTGATGTTAATTTTTAATATATTTAAAAAAACAAATTTTGCCCTTTTTCTTCCTTCAAACCGGAAAGTAAAAATTTAATATTAAAATAATTTCAAATTGTATTGTTGTTTCAAATAAACTTGAGAACTTCAACAGGCGTTAACTTTGACTTCCCCAACCAAATTGGCGTCATTTTTTTCCCGAACACCTGTTTTTTTGAGCCCCAATTTTAGTTTCTTTTCCCCCGGAAAGTTTTAAAAAAACATCTTTTCATAAACTTGAAACTTGGCTTTTAGAACTTAACACGTAGATGAAACAAATTGTGACGTCTGTGAGGTCATAAGATTCAATTACGATAAATCAAATTTTAATTTTTAAAAAAAATCATATCAAAAAAACCCCGGGGAAAATTCACAATTTTGCCCATTAGAATGTTATGTAAAAACATATTTAAAAAGAATAATTTGAACTTCCTGTCAAACCCAAGTCAAAGTTTAATATTTAAAAAATCTATCTCAAAAACCAAATAAATTATTTTTTTCCATTGTATGGTTTTTAAATTGTGGGAAATTTTAACAATTTGATTATTCCTTAAACCGGGAAAATTTAATGTTAAAAAAATCTTTCTCAACAACCACGGGAAAAAATTCAGTTTTCAATTGAATGTTAATTGTAAAAAGAACAAAAACAACCCCAATTCGACCTTTATTTGTAAACATTTCAAGTTTTTTTAAAAAATAATTTCTAAATTCGTTTGTTTTTTAAATAAATTTTGGGGAACTTCAACAGACGTTAACTTTTGATTTTCTACCCTTTGTTGATGTCATTTTTAACCCGAACACCTGTTTTTTTGTGCAAAACTTTATCAAATTTTCTTCTTCTTCGTTTTTTTGTTGTCTAAAAAAAACACATCTTAAATTTTAAATGAACTTGAAACTTGGCTATTTTAAACAAAACGGAAAAAAAAATTTGTGACGTCTTGATTCGTCATCAGATGTAAATTTACAAAAAATTAAAGTTTAATTTAAAAAAATCATACCCAACAACCAAGGGGAAAATTCAAATTTTGTACCTTTGGGCCGTCTTACTTGCCCAAAAATTTAAAAAAGGGACTTTTTATTATTTCCTTTTAAAGAATAAAAGTTTAATTTTAAAAAAAATCTTTCTAAAACCAAGGTAAATTCAAAATTTTGCCATTGCGATCGTTAATTGTAAAAAAAATATTTACAAAGGTAAATTTGACTTATTTCCCTGCCCAAACCGAATAAAAGTTTAATTTTAAAAAAATCTTTCCAACATCCACGGGGTAAATTTCAATTTTTCCCTTTTCAGCCCTTAATTGTAAAAAAATTTTTAAAAAAAGAAATTTGACCTTACTTCCTGTAAACCGAGTAAAAGTTTAATTTTAAAAAAAAACCCAAAAGAAAATTAAAAATCTTTACACCATTGTAAAATCGTTAATTGAAAAAAAATTTATAAATTTTAAATTTGACCTTCTTCCCCCCAATGTGTTTGTCAATAAAAACCAATCTCTTTTTTTTTAAATTGTTTTGGTGTTCGGGTAGGGAAAACACCTATTGTTTTTTCGTTTTTTCTTCTTTCTTCCCCCCATCTTTTGTCAAAAAAAAACACATAATTGCAAACTTAAATGAACTTGAAACTTGGATATCTTAGAACTTAACACGTAGTAAAAAAATTTGGCGTCTGATTGGTCATCAGATATAATTACGATAAATCAAAGTTTAATTTTTAAAAAAAAATTATTTCAAAAACCCAAAAAGGGGAAAATTAAAATTTTTACCATTGTACAGATCGTTTTGTCAAAAAATATTTACAAAATACCCCTTTTTGCCCCCTACCCAAAACCCGGGAAAGTGAAAGTTTAATTTTAAAAAAATCATATCTCCAACAAGAAAATTCAAAATTTTTTTCCTTTTCAGATCGTTAATTGTAAAAAAATATTTACAAAAGGTGCCCCCAATTTTGACCTTCCCTGCCCAAACCAGTAAAAGTTTAATTTTTAAAAAATTACCCAAAACCAAAGGGAAATTGAAAATTGTACAGATCGTTTTGTCGAAAATTATTTACACAGAGGTATAATTGCCTCTTCCTGCCCAAACCCGGGAAAGAAAAGTTTTTTTTTTAAAAATCTTTCTCAACAACCAGAAATAAATTTCCCAAATTTTGTACCATTGTGCAGACCGTTTTTAGAAATTTTACAAAAGATATTTGACCACTTCTTTTTTAAACCGGGAAAGTCAAATTTTAAATTTTTAAAAAAAATTATCTCAAATAAAAAGGGTAAATTAATACACTTTACGTAACGGTGAGATGATCATTTAATCCAATTTCATTGATCGTGATTACATAATTTCCTCAAGAACAGTAAAAAAACATTGACTTCAAAACACAGGCCTTTAAAAGTCAAAGTAGTGTAAATAACTGAATTTTGGGTGAATTTCAATTTGCAATATTTTGGCCAGTGGTTATCATGTCAATAATCCCAAACTGATGACAACTTGCAATAATTTACCTACTACCCCCCAAACCCCGAACACCTATGTGTTTGTCATATGACAAACACCAATGAAAATCTTTTTTTTTTGGGGTTTGGTTGCCCCGCCCCTTTTGTTTTTTTGGTTTTTTCTTTTCCCTTCCCCCCATCGATTGTCCCCAAAAACCAACTTGCTTCTGAACTTAAACTTGAAAAAATTGGGGAACCCACGAATGAAACAAAATTTTATATTTTCATATCTCAACAACCAAAAGGGGAAAAATTCACAATTTTGCCTTTTACAGATCGTTTTGTCGAAAATATTTTAAAGGTGACCTAATTTATTTTCCCTGTAAAACCCAAGTAAAAATTTAATTTTTAAAAAAAATCATACCCAACAACCACAACAGGTAAAATTCACATTTTACCATTGTACGATTTTAATTTAAAAATATTTAAACAAGGTAAATTTGTTATTTCCCTTCCAAACCGGGTAAAGTTTAATATTTAAAAAATCATATCTCAAAAACCCACAATGGGTAAATTCGTTTCCCCTTGCAGATTGTTAACTGTCAAAATATTTAAAAAAACCCCCCAATTTGACCTTTTTTCCCTGTCAAAACCCGGGAAGTCAAAGTTTAATATTAAAAAAAATTTCATAAAATTTTTTAAAAAAACATTCTGACGTCATCCCCCTCCCCCTGAAAAAACTCGAACCCTTTGTGTTTGTAATATCAAAAACACTGCCGTCTGTTGTAAATTTTTTTGAAAATTTAAAAGTCGACAATTTAAAAAAATTGGTTTACCTCTTGGGGTTGTTGAATATTTTTAAATTTATGATTTCCCGAAAAAATTAAATGGTACCTTCGTGTTTCATCTACTTGTTAATTCTAAGTACACCCCGTTTCAAGTTCATGAAGTTTGCAATTTGTGGCCCAAACGTCGGGGAAAAAAAAATTTTAACAACAAAAACAAGGTGTTTGCCCTTTTCCCCCCAAATTCAAAAAAATAAACAAATCAACATTGATTTCAATTTAGTAATCAAAAAAATTTTTTTGCAACATTCACGTAAAACATGTTTGATAAATATAACTGTTAGAGAATGGTAATTGGACAATTTTTTTTTGAATTTTTAAAATGGCATGTACATAATGAAAAAGAAATGGACAGATGTCCTGAATCCCGAGGGGCAATGGTTCCACATAGGAACCTGTAAAATCGAGTTGGATATAATATACTAACATTATATTTTTATGTACATGTACTAACTGCAAAGGTTCGTGGAATGTTTAAAGGTAACTCACCCCATGGCCCCCACAATAAATGTTATAATAAAATATCAGAAAAAAACAACTTTTTTGATGGTTTTAATCATCTATTAGAAAACTTTTTTTCTGCGAGGCGAAGGGCATAAAAAACAAAACCCCGGGGGATCTCAACTACCCACATGTACAATCATTGGGTCAATAAATGGGTACAATTAGAGCAAGTAAAAGGTACATTTCCCGGGCCAAAGTTAAACCCTGACGAAAAAAAACAAAAATAAAGGCAGGGGGGCGGCATTTGGAAACACTCAATAATGAAAGGAACCCGTGGGCTTTTCCCTTTAAATATTAAGTATTCCTTAAAACATGGACCCCCCCAAAAATGGAAAAAAGAAACTAGCTACCGCATAACATGGAAAAAGCTTGTTTAATAAAACATGTAAAAAAGATGGAAAACAAATAATGGATAAAGGACCAAACCAAAGTTCAAGACTTGGAATCAATCAAAAATAGGAAATGGTTGGGCGGACATGTTGGGAGGAGAACAGATGGGGATGGGCACAGCACTCACTGTATGGACACCATGGGAGAAAAAAAGAGGGAAAACGGAAAAGATGGAGGGGTGAACTCCAGGAAAATGGCAGTGTCAACTGGTCAAAACAAAAAAACAAAAAACTTGTGGAGGGGCTTGAGGCTTTCATAACAGTGGACTGATAATGGTTGTTTGTGTCATCATGATCAAAAATAAATCACTGTCCCAGTTAAGATAAATAGTGACTTAAAATTTCTGGCTCATTTCAGCAAAGGTAAAACCTTATCATTTGGGGGATTATTTTCGTCCCGGGGTTTAAACAAAATTATCACTCCGATTCCATGCCCTGTTGATCTGACAATGCCCAATAGGCATAAATTTTAAAAATGATTATTCAATTAAACAATGACTTTAAGCTTTATATGTTTCATGAGGAAAATAAGTTTGTTTCTAATTTATACACAATCTATATGCCAGAAAAAATTCGTTAGTCAAAATACATACATGCATGTATGTACACTGTACATTTCATGTACCCTGAAATATTCCCTTTGTTAAAACGACAGAATCAAAAATAAAATCTTGTTTAATGTGAAAAATAACACACAAAAACCCCTTACCCTTATCCATGGGCTGACACCCCCCATGATAGAAGAACCCCTGTTTGCAAAATTTATTAAAACTTAAAATCGTGATTTGAAATGGTTCCCCAAAAATAAAAATTTTACCCCTATGAACCTCAGTCCGGGGGCCTTTAGGGGACCTTTTACCTCGAACAGATTCAGGCAGTCCCGTCCCTCCTCCCAACTTTAACAAAAAAGGGAATTTATTTTTTTTTTTACGTTATTCAACAATGGATTTTCTTTTATTATAGTTGTTTTTTATAAGCACTGTTAATTCAACCTTTGGGGTGCAAAAAGGGGTGTTTTAAAACATGATAAGTAATGATTTTAAAGATAATGAAGATGATGGTAATAATAAAAATTAAAAAGTCGGTTCATCCCCCCAAAGGGACACCACAATGTCTAGCATTTAGACCTTTATAATGACCACTGATGGTTTCCAAACTGTATTTTGAAATAGCTTTAACCAATATACTGTTAAAAAGTTGTCTGTTTTCTATCCATTTTTATTTATTTTAATATTTAATTTTTAATTAAAAATCAATATCAATACTCTTATATGAAACTTTAAAAAAAATGATCATATCTAATACTGTAATTGAATTTTTTTATTTGGATATTTTTATTTAAAATTTACTCAATTTACCGGCTACAAGTTCAAATTTTTTAATAAACCATAATAAAAATTTTTTTTAAAAAAATTTTTTTGTTTTAAAAGATCGTCATTGGGTCACTTTACAAGTTTAACATATCTGGGTTTCTTTAGGTCAGTAATTATCAATGGTGAAAAAAAAGAAACCCGTTACATTTGTCGTTATTAAATAGAATGTAAAAATGTGTAATGTACATATGTTAAACAGGCTTTAAATATGAAATTTAATTCCAACAAGCCTTCAAGCATGAAGATTATGGGGAAAAGAATACCCTTCTTAAAATTTGAACCCTGCCCTACCCAAAATTTTTTTTTTTGTGCTTTGATTCATTTTGATGAGATATCGATTTGAATATGTATTCCCCTTTAAACAAATGAACTCCATGCATTGTTCCAAAACGGTCACCATCTTTTGAACATCACCTCATTTTACACCCCATAGACTTGTTTTTAAAAACCCAAAAATAATAACCCGTTCCTCGTTTGGAATACTGTTTTCTAAGGGGGTTTTCATTGGTTTTACACTAACTGGTGTAATTACCATGCCAGTATGTATTCTATTTTAAAATAAATAAAAAAATTATTTTGCTGTCATTGGAGTCACTTACCAAGTTCAACATAATATCGGTTTGACCCTAGATCAATTAACAATAGTGAAAATAAAAAGAACCAGTTTATGTAAACACAAATACTCTCTTGTAAACTGTGTAATGTGTTAGCACAATAAAATCAAGAGGGTTTAAAGGTACTGCAATTTATAAATTTCGAACAACATTGATAATTGACAAATTATCAAAATAATTAATATCTAATTATAAGACCGTTACCTGATTATAAAAGTTGGTATACGATACGTATGTACATGTATCAATCATTCTGAAAATTGTTCCATCTTGAAGTGTTTTCTCCATGGGTTTTAGTCGTTCTGAAAACATGAGCATGTAATGTTTTGCTATGTGTTAGTCTTATGATATAATGACTATTTAAAAAACTACATGGTTGATATCCAGTAATGCATGTGCATGCACATTTCAAATTCCTATATGTACTTATTTAATAGAATGTTTTTGACACTAAGTTTCAATACATTATTCATCAAGTCTGGATATCTGAAGCCTCAGTGCCATCATTCTGTAATATTTATTACAGAATTCATTAAATGTTTCATGTGCTAGCTTTATTGAAGCAACGCACATTGTAGAACATTTTATGTCCAATACAGTGTTTAATGGCTCTTTAGGCTGAGATCTACCATACCATCGGGAAACTAAATGCAGTCGGGGTAAGAATTATCAGCTAAAATGATGTACAAGTAGCCTACAAAAGTACATGTATATAGGCCCCTAGTTATTTTATTATCGCTCACAAAGCACTAAGAGTTCATCTTTAAGTTATCTGGTTTATATTGATTATTATCTTTTATTCCTTTCAATCCAGCAATGTTTGGGATAGGACGGTGGTTTCATGCACATAATTTAATAATAAATTGCTGAAATTAATTTTGTTATAAGCCCTCAACAGCCCTGGCTCCATATTGCATATGCAGTTCAGTTTTAGGGTTCCTGGTTAGAGCATCAGATCAATGTTTCTAGATCCATCCCAACATCCATGCAGGTACTGTCAATAAACTCTATTATAACTAAATTGCCCAAGAACAGCTTCATTTAAATAACAACAAAACATTTCAAAATGCACAAATATTTTGCAGCATTTTTACAATTATGAATTTGCCACCGTGTAAATAAATTAAAACAGGATTAGGCCTAAACAACCCGATAAAATTTTTTAATATCAATCATACAATTATTATATATCTCAGTTTGTCCCATGTAGGGAAATTACTGTAACATGTATAGGTACTGTAAAACATGGGCCGAATTTTATTTTCATTATGTTGGTACACAAACCATACAGCAAACTCAATTATATTACATACTGTAGATTTAACCTAAAATGTAACAAACAAATTCAAGAGATATTACATATACCAGTCTGTGTGGAGGCGATCGTTGTGGGCTGCCAGTGAAGGAGCATTCTTATGATGTCGCTTGGCCTGTGTTCTTGTGCAACTCTGTGAGGCCAACGGCTCACCAATTCGGGATTCGGCTGCATGAACAACACCCATATTTAGGTGTTTGGGTTGGTGCCCAAACACCTTTGATATTTTTCGTTTATTTTTTTTTCTTCTTCTTCTTCTTCTTCTTCTTCTCAATAAGACTTATCAGAGAAAAACATAGTTGCAAGTCTACAGAACCTTGTAAAACTTGCCACATACATTTTGTAGTTAGACCTTAACATGTAGTCTTACACTAAGTTGGCGATAGTGAGGTCTTAAGATATCAGTACACTAAATCAAAGTTTAATATTTTCAAAAAATCATATCTCATGAACCACAAATGATATTTTCACAATCTTTACACCATGTTATAGATCTTTAATTATGATTTTTTACAGATGTGACCCCAATCCGACCTCTCCTTCCGGTCGAAACGAGAGTTGAATATTTCAAAATCATATCTCATGAACCAGAAAAAATTTTTCACAATCTTTGCATCATCTTAAAGACCTTGAACTATGTCACATTTCTTACACAGACATGAGCCCCAATTGACCTCTCCTTCCGGTCCGAAAACAAGAGTTTAAATGAACAACTTTTCAGAAGTAGCACTGTTTAAGCCATAGCCATACTGTGGCCTTAATAATAATAATAATGTGTGGACTTATATGGCGCGCGTATCCACCAACTGAGTGGTGCTCAAGGCGCATTATATTATTACCCCTGCTCATAAGGCTCATAAATCATTCTGAAACCATCTCAGCTCCCCTGGAGTATACAGCTCAATTGCTGCCATTACAGGCGCATATACATAGGGCTAATCAACCAACTCTGCCCTCACAGGTACCCATTTAACCCCTGGGTGGAGAGAGAAGCAATTATGGTTAAGTGTCTTGCTCAAGGACACAAGTGTCACAGCCGGGATTCAACCCACATTCTGCTGCTAACACCAGAACTTGAGTCCGATGGCTCGGCCCACGACACTCCACGCGACCTTTCGGCCTTGGCGTTTTCTTCACACAGATATATAGGCCTACGGTGTATATGCCTCGTAAATACATTCACCTATCTAATTAGAATATAATCGTTACGTTTCAACAGAGTTACCACACAGCGACAGTGGTGGTAAATTAACCTATAGCTAGGCTGTTACATATGAGTCATGACCCAGCGCGCGCATGTGCATGCACGCAGCATGCAGCAGCAACAATGGCTTCCCTGTTGTGCCCGTCTGCAGAAAATGCGTAGAAAATATATTATGCATTTGTCTAAAGCATGGAATCCCAAAATTGTTATCATTTTCGGAAATGAGTTGGACAAAGTTTCTTTCATGTGCAGAGTGGATGGAAGAAATAGATGGTATGGTTGAGTGTGATATTGCCAATAAACCATGTCTAACCATGGAGCAAGGACTGGAGCTAACGTACAACAACATATGTATATAATATAAGCGATCACACGTGCTGGCTAACGAATAACTCTCAGAATCTCTGTTACAGGTAACGTAGGAATTATTTTTAAATGAATTTGAAAAATATCTGGACCTAATCAGACTACATATTTTTGGTAAAATAGTTGGACTTATATGAAAAATATCCTTGACAATATAACATCTGTAATATCTCATTCTCGTCTGTCCCTCAATATCGTGTCTATTGTTGACATATTATCATACTTTTTAGAAGTGACATTTTCAAAAAAGATCATTCATGGTGATTATTTTCAATAGTTACCATGTTAATACCTTGACCAACAAAATAACCTTGACCAACAAAATAAACTATAAAATAACCCTAACCACCCCAAATCCATCAAAATCCTCAAAGGGGCACTTTTTTGGGGAAAAAAATCAGCACTGTTTAAAAATGGGATCTTTATAATGGAGTTTTATCAGATACATGTACTTAAAAGTAATACTTGTATGTACATGTAGTTGCACAAACATAACTTTGTACATGGGCCAAGAATATTCAACCTTTGGCAGTGTGAATAAGCATGGAAAAGATGCTTGTTTTGGGGAACTTACGTTAATTTTTCATAGTGTATACAATGAAGATGGATGCTGACCCATTTATTTTTTAGTTTACATGTATGTATGATTGGATGAATAGCCGACATAACTAAAATTAATTAACATTTGATTTACAGATTTATGGGTACCACTCTGAGTGGTACAAATGCTTCCATGCCATTTGCAGGGCTGAGAAAAGAAATGAGAAGAAACAGAAACATCAAGGTACATGTAGGCAAATATTGAAAAATGCAATCAAGTTTCAAGTATGCAGTAAGCTTGGGCGATATCGATTTTTTTTCATCCATGATATATCGGCAAACATATATCGCGATTTTCATGCATGATTGCTTTAGAGCCGATAACCACAGGTATGTACCCCTCTACAAATGTCACAATAAATTGCAAATTCATTTGCAGAGCATGTATGTACTTCTGAAGTAGTGTGCTTTTGTTTCTCATTTCTAAAAGCTCAAAAGACTGTTCTGATTTTGTTTCCATGGAATTTCTGACTTGACTCACAATGTCGATTTATTTTTTATCGTGATATATTTTTATTCGCAATTCGCCGATATGCCGATAACTTAAAAGGTTCTCGATATTGTAATCGAATAACAAACCAAGTATCGCGATATTTAAATATTATCGTGTTTATCGCCCAAGCTTAGTATGCAGTAAAATTGTTTCTAGTTATATGCTTTTTCGTTTCTTTCTGTCTGTTTACCTTGTCTTGTGTGTGTACTTTTGTTAATTTTCCCTCTCTTTCTGTCTACAATGCCCATTCCCCTTACTCCCTTATTCCTCTATTTCTATTAAATATTTATCATTCTTTCTTCATACATATTCAGGTCAAGATGAGGGTTGAGCGGTGAGAATGCAGCACTGAACCCCAGAAGAAAAACCGTGGTCTTCATCAGAGTTCCTCCCTGGCAAACCGAGAAAAATTGAGAAAAAAAACTGTGATAAGTATTCACAGTGCCAAACCTTGATTGCATGCCAACTGTTTGAAGCAGCCCAACGGAAGGATGAGAGGTTACTTTTGCAAATCGAAGATAAAGATCTTGTGGGTTTAGAAGTTTGCTATCATTGTCTTTGCTATAATGAGTATGTACCCAATTCTTGACAAGGCCAGATCCATCAGATGAAATACCTATTTGGTACAATGACAGAAAACACAGTAAAGGGGGCCAGTAACCTACCACAGGGTCCAAAATTTAAAATCGTTCCTATAACTGTTTGGGTGAGTGGTACTTGATGAAATACATATTTACCATTGATCATAAGTGGAAAAAGATAACTTTAATGTTTTATATCTTTACAGCACTTTGATTTTTGATAAATGCATTGCAATGCACATGAAACTGATAAAGTTTTTAAAAAAATTTAAAAAAAGTTTTCTCAACTATAAAGATGATAAACAAACTAATAGTAACTATTAAGTTTTTACCATGTAATAACTTTGTTACTTGTCAACTAAATCTTTAAGACACACCAAAAACAGTACTGCTAACGTGACATATGTCAAGGACAATATAGAGTGTTTTGTCACGTTAGCATTCATCACATTAGAGTCTTGTAACAACTTGCCATTTATCCCCATCATAACATATCTGGAACCTAGGGTCTCACATAAGTCATTTCTGATGTTGATTAATACATCTAAATATAGTAACAAAAATAGCTTATGATGTGTTGTTTAATTGATATTCTTAAAATAAGTACTGCTAACGTGACAGTGTTTTGGACAAATAATGATAATGTGTGATTTTTCTTGTACCAATGGAATGAAAATTAACTACTATGTACGTGTATATAATTATTTTAATTATATAATTAACTATGTATGTAAAATAATTATGTATCTCTTGTTTGTTTCAGAGTTTGCATGGTCTTGTTCATGTAGCTGCTGCTGTTTGCAAATCCTTACATTAGAAGTAGTACATTATAAATAGCAAACCACCAAACAAACAAAAATCGGCGTGCAAAGTCGGGCCGCGGCACAAAGATTCAATCTACAGCTAAATTTCGAAGCCCTTTGTTATGCTAATAAGCCAACCATGCTCAGCGGCTGTGCTACCGACCGACAAAATGCCACAATGACATTTATTTCATAGTCCCTTGTGGTCCAATTGTGGCTCCATGGGGCTCTCGTTCGGGAGACTGACAAAACGCCGCGACTGAAATCCTTTGTGTCAGTTTTGAGGATGCGCTAAAAATAGAGCATTTTTTTCCCAAAAGAATGTTGCTACCAGAGGTTTGGTTTAAATAGATCTAAAATAAATATTTTAGGGACACAAGTTCTGTCCACAGATATCTTCAGTGTATCACAATATTTTTATCACCAAGTCTGGCGGCTCTCAGCACGAATGCTTATGATGGCTTATGAACTCAGCATAAGTTAACATCAACGGAGCAGCAGCATGTAGCCACGGGGAGCGTGCCGGGAGCGTGCCGAGGCGTGCCCCAGGTTCCCCACGAAAAAATCCTCATAGTGCCCAAAACAGAAAAAGAAAAGAAAAGGGAAAATACCATATACCCTGAGCCCCCCACTGAAAAGCAATTTCCCCCGTCCTCCACTGAAAAAGTCATTGGCTACGCCGCTGCAACAGAGCTGTTAATCATTATCCTTGGAATTAATGTATTCTCGAGAAGCATATTGAAGGCATTTTAATATCAATTTTAAAATATTTACATGATTTATTTTTTTTTTTGGGGGGACGCCGATAATAATAATTTTGTCCCGTTCCTCACCGTTCTTGTTCCACCATTGGTAAATCCAGTGCCTCCTTGGACGATTTTTATTTTTATTTTAGCAGCTTTATATGTCTGAGCGTAAAATTCTCCAAAATCATTCCTTTTAATTTGTTAATGTTATTGGTCTGACTGCTTCTGCTTGAAAATGTACTGCCACTAAAGTGAGGGTATGTATATATTTTTTATTTGTATGTACAAGTATTATTTTTCGGAGTGGCCCATAGCCCGGGCCTCTCTTAATAATTTAATAATAATTTATTAGCTTATATAGCGCATGCTACATGCCGAAATGATCGTATGCGCTTTAAATCTCTTTCTATCTAGTAAATGTGTACATGTAGTGCAGCAAACAGTCGATTAGTTTCAGAAGAGTTAACAACTCTTCTTGGCAGTGTTCCAAAGATCTGGATCCTCTGATTTCTGGAAATGTCGGCACCGCACCTGGAACTGAAAACTGGGGGAAAATTTGGAGACCTGGAAAAAGTGGGCGTACATGAAGACTATGATTTATTGAACAACCAATCATATTTGGAGATACTCACCCATCTAGTAATTAATTGCACATTTTCTCATACAGTGATGTAGCCCGATGTATATTATTGGATGAATTATTGACCTGTGCAACAGTACTGTCCTGGCAACAGCATAATTACATTTTTGCCTTCTGAATATTCCTGGTCAGAATGATTGGCAGTCCCATTGTTGAATAATTAATTCTTCCGGCTGAGTTGGATTCCCCAGAGGAGGTGCTACGAGTCTGGTGAAAACGGTGGAGATAAGGTGTAACGATAACGTGATTTCGGTTAACTGCCAGCGGCGGCACTCCAGACCCTGAGGGGGAAGAGGAGGGGCAGCTTAAATTTAAGGGAAAAACATTAATCTTTATTGTAATTTTGTTCTGCTGATAATGCATTAACTTACCATCGGGAAAAAATTGGGGGTAAATTGAGGGCATCCCTCCCCCCCCCCCCCGTAACGCCGCCGCTGTTCACTGCACAGTCACCTTAGCTTACTTTACCTCCAAACAAATATAACGTTAGCAAAAGCATTGTGACAATTTGTCACCATAGCACTGAATATGTCCCCCCAAAATCATGTTAGCAGTATTTTGGTCCAATAACCACAGCATTATTTCTGTCCGAAAACAGTCACTAGCATCCTTGACGTGTAAACAAATATAACGTTAGCAGCAATCGCTGTCCAATATTTGTCACCATAGCACCGTACATGTATGTCCAAATTTCGTCACGATTGCATTTTGGTGTCCAATAAAGTGTAACGATAACATGATTTTTGTCCCGAAAACAGTCACGTTAGCATCCTTTCCAAACAAATATCACGTTAGCGGCATCGCTGTCCAATATTTGTCACCATAGCATTCTTTCTGTCAAAATTAATGTAACGATATCATATTTTCTCCTTGGCAACGCAAAATGTCTACTCCAACAGCGCGTGTATTTTGTGAGCGCCCCAAAACGTGATCGATCATCGCTAGAAAGCTTCCAGTATCACCACAATAACGTTAAGCGTGATCTAAGCAAAATTTACTGGTATTTATTACCCAAACGTTTACCCACACGTTTACCCACTTTGTGCTATCGTTATATGTACAACTCCCAACGGTGTTGACGGAACTACTTAATTCCTCGTTTCTGTAAAATGTGTACATACCTTGATCTTAATTCTCACTACAACGGATCTACTTATTGTCTATCGCCATGATTGAATGAGATCGCCAGATATCGAAGTCTCGTAACCAATGGTTGATATCCCGTGATTTAAAACTGGTATCGTGACGGTGAAAGTTTGACGGAAGTCACGATCGCAGAGCAAAAGGTTTTTTTTCTGCTACCAGAAATCCACAAGCTTGGATTCTCATTTTATTTTGCAAACACGATGCACATTACAATACAACAACAACAACAATTCAATAAAACTTTTATAAAATAATTATAGAAGTGTTCCTGATTTATTGCCATCGTTATGAGGCGTCCGAGATGGATCGTGGTCACGTTAGTGAGTGACTTTTAGGACGTCCAGAAAAGAAAAACTTGAAAGTATTTTTCAACAAAATGTATCTGAAACCTTGCAAAATATATGTTTAAGACGTGGTTGACACAAATTTAATAATTTTCGCATGCAAAATTAACCTATGAAAACGTTTTATAAGTTGTTATTTTTTTGGTAAGTTTTTCCGTCCACTTTTGACGGAAATTTGAAAGTGTTGTCCTTAAAATTATTTACAAGAATTTCAGAATTGTTTTCAATTATCTTGAGTATTAGGCCTTAACCTGCATGTCCACTGACATGTTGAAATACTTGATTGGTGTTTGTAGTTATTTGCAAAAAATATATGGCCGTCGGGAAAATGCTAACGTTACTGGCCCCCTTTACCGTGTTTTCCATAAAATTCTGTGAAGAAGTCATCCAGAAGAGAATAATAAAAACAATGAAATTCTTTTCACAAAGTCATTACATCGTAACTTCATCAAGTGCGTACAAGAAGTGGAGGGAGTTGACTGCAGTAAGTACAGGTCCCACAATCTGAAAACACATCTGAAAAGTACATTTCCTACGCTGGTAATTCATAGATCATTTACTAAGAATACAATTGACTTGGTGTACAGCCAATCTCTTGCTGCAAAAGAACTGGTAGAGACTACAGTTGGCTCAGATACATTATGTACTGATACTGATATAGACAGCAGTGAAGGGACTGGAGAAGCAGAGAGATTTTCACATGAAAGTGCATATCTTCACACACTCTTCAATGCATCAGCTGTACTATAATTATAATAAACTTATAATGAAGAAATAACATGGCATTACAGCTGCCCTGGCCATCAACTTCAGATGACTTATCCTTGTAGACTGCTTAACAAATGAGCCAGTAATTTTCAATCACCTGCTTTGTTCATCTTACACTAGGGCACTGATTCCATGACCCGTTGAAAGTCTGCTCTTATTGAGATAATGTTGCCCCTTTAACCATTATCTTTAATTAAAAAATTCTGTTGACTTTCTTTTCATGCACCAGTAAAAGTTTTTTTTTTTAAGTGCTAAAGATTTAACAATACTAGCCAAATCCAATTAATGCTAGGGACTACACTGTAGTACAGGTTCACTTATTTTGTATTTTGTACTTCAGAAAAAATTATTCTATTCATTGCAAATTAGACCTAGAAGTTTGGATAACCTTTATCCTGTATGAAATGGATTATTATTGATAGGTGCAAAAATGGATGGAAAAGGAGTATCATGACCATGACCATGACCATGACCATGACAAAATAAAGCAGAAGTGTCATTCAAAAGATAATGTTGTTTCGCATTTCCTTTATTTAACCCTAACCACCCTTAATCCATCAAAATCCATCCCCCTGTTTTGAAGGATTTCGGCGGATTCAGGATATCTCCACATTGAGCATATGGCGGACTTTGATGGATTCAGGATTTCAATAGTTTTTAACTGCTTGGTCATGTTGGTTGATGTATTTTGATGGATTATAGTTACATGTACTGTACATGTACAGCCAACACTTGTATGTGTTAGATTTTGATGGATTCTATGCAGCAACATACTATACAAATTTTCATGTGAGCATGGTATCCTGAATCCACCAAAATCCGCCAGAAATTTAGTGGTGGATTTTGGCGTATTCAGGATATGTCCAATATCTACACTGGCGGATTCTGATGGATTCAGGACACCAGCATTTTGTGTGTGACAAAAATGGTGGATTTTGGTGGATTCAGGATACTTTCTAGTAAAAATACCCAAGGGGTTAGGGTTAAATATCTTATTAATTTTGTGTATTAACGAAGAATGTGTTTTATCAATTTAAATATTTACACAAAACGTTGACAATTAATAACCAATAATTTACTTTTTAAAGATGAGAAAAGATTCACAAATTGGTCTTTGATGTAGGCAGGGTTAGATCCAGGGTTGTCTAAAGAGGGTTGAGCTCAAGGTAAGGAGATGGGAGATGAAAAAAGAAACCCCAAAATATTGAAATGTATGGACAATTTATAAGTTTTTCACATGATCAATTAAATTGGAATACTACCCCACGACACCATAGATCCTACCCTGGGAGTAATGGGTAGAGGGCTGGGGGGGGGGGGGGTCAGACGTTCATTTAGCAGTCGGGTTCAGACCTTTTATTCAAGGCAAGATTTTTTTAAACTGGTTCATTTCTTTACAATGACATCAAATATTTCCCAAACATGGAATCCCCTTTCCAACTCTTCCCTACCTCACTGGACCGATTTGACAGATTAGGGTAGTTGAAACATAAAAAACATAGCCCATGTGAAATATTCAATTATACACAAATCCCCATTGAAATGTAGTTTTCTAAGAATGGCCGAAAGAGGGCGCTACTTTCATGTCATAGTTCAAATGCAAATATCTGCCAAACTGGCAAGTTTTGTGAGTGTGGATTTATATATTAGAATTTACATGTAATTATCTATTAAACTGTTTCTACGCTCATGCCTGATATGCGTCACGAAACACAATTTCTGAATGCATTTTAATTGCACGCTCCGTGGTCTAGTAGTCTGAAGTCAAGTCACATGCTGAACTCAACTCCATAGCCGTAGTCTCTTGTCAAGTCGCACTTGGCACCATTAAGTTCAGACTTAATTAATTTATTTTTAAACAACTTTAGGTGATGACGTCATAACATGATGAACAACTAAACACCTTGAGAACGAGGATTCTACTCACTAGACTAACATGCTCGTGCAAGTTATTGGTGAATGAACTATTGAAGAACCTTTGTAACATTAGATTTGTATGGGAATTTGTAAGTGAATGAGGAATTGTACCGCAGAAAAAATAGCTGCCTGACTTGGCTCGTACCTGCAATGTCTCCCCATTTTAGCTGTAATAATGGGCGTTCTATTAAGGATTAGATTTCTTAAATGTTTTGTTTATCATAACTGGGAGAAAGACAAATAATCTGATAATCAAAAGCTCTTTAATTCATAGTACACTTAAAATAGGCTCTTTATTTCTGCAATTACTATTAAATACAAACTTATACAATGTTCATAACTTAACATTTTGGATTCATTTAGGTGATGACGCCATAACATAATAAATAACCAAACACCTTGAGTTTGTTTTTTACAAACTCTATACCTCTAGTTTCATTTGATTTTAGATATTATCTGACGATCAATGCTGTGCCGACTCGGGAAGAATCATCTGAATCATCGTTGGGCACTATTTCCTCCCAAATAATCTTGGAACTGTCGAATTCTGGCATATTTAACGAGCGAGCCTAACGAAATGGGTCTCACTTTGTCAACAATGTAAATAACGCACAGAATTGTATGCGTGTGTATGGGTGAGTGCAAGTACCAGACCTAGACAGTGGGATCATCTCCCATGGAAGCATCGGCTTGGGCGTCGTGACCATTGTTTTTCAGAATAATGAAAACGGGGCTTTAGAAAAGGTGCTAATTTTAGAGGGTTTTTTCAGTTTTAAAATTATTTAAAAAAAGGTATTAAATCATCAACAAGGATATATATTAAAGCTATCGAATACCGTAAGCAGGTTGGATGCAAATTTCACGTTCCTAACCAGACTTTAAGAGTTTATGTTTGTAACATGGACAGACATTTTGTTTTAAGATTGATCTCCTGTTAGGTTGATTTTGTCAGGTAATAATCCTTAGGGGAATAGCATTGTAAAGGGACAACATGTGGGTGAATAAATCTGTTTTATTAGTACTTCTAGTCAATTTCTGCTTGGTTTCCCATGGTTTTGCATGCGAGGATTTCAAAAATCATATCTGTTTTAGTCTCAGACAATGGTATATGCTGTCTCAAGAGCCCTGAATAGGGGTGTAATGATTCACAGATGCATTGATTATCACGATACAAAAATGCTGCCATATGCATCACAATACAAAACTGCGTATCATGATACTGATGATTTTTGTTCCACAAAATTTCATGAGAATATATAAAAAGAAATACTGAATTTTATCCAAACCAATTGTTTACAAATATTGTCACTTCATATCTGACATTTAGACCACAAAAGTCAGTGAAGTTTTCCATGACAAAATGCCTGAGAGCCGTCTTAAAAATGCCAACAATAAATCCGTTTTCCATGTGGCACATCACCACAAATCAGAAGGATCCGTATTCCCAATATTTTATTTCAAACAATACTATAACTTATAAGACCCTCTATTGACTTAATTTGTCGAGTGCTACATGATTTTTAAATGTGACATTCAATTGAAGGCGCTATACTTTTTTTGCTGAAATAAATACAAGACATTTGGGTTTCCCACAGAATCAACTTCATTTTTGACATTTTGTCATGGAAAAACTTCACTGACTTCGGTGGGCTAAATAATAAAGTAAGAATTTCTTACTTGTGAACCAGATCTTTTGGTGTGCATAATAGTCATAAATATTGTGTGTATTAATTATTATGCTGATGAAATTCTGTTAGAATTTTGGACTAAACAATTTACATGTGATTGAACTTCTGGCTGTATATTTATTTTTGCCAAAATTAATTTATATAATCCTTGAACATAAACATAACACATTAAAAAAATGTTTAAGAGAACAAAAATATGGACAAACATTACATGTAGTTCATGATTAGAAATTCTTCCAAGCCTAATTTATAGCAGGCCGTAGCTTTTTACAGGGAAAGGGGGAATTTTAAAAAATGATGTTTTTACTGTGTCTAAGTCTCTGTACATTAATTTACCATTTTTGACCTTTGACCCCAAATTTTTACCCATGTTATGACCCCTATGATTTTCAAAGGATTTATATTTTCTTCAGCAGTGATGCTTTGCATAAAATTACTCATCACTTGCCTTTCAAGGGTTATTACATGTATACCAACTGACAGCTTATTTTAGCAAAAATAACCTAATTCCCTATTATTAAAAAATGAATTCAGGGCCCTTGAAGCCTGCCTGAGACCAAAAAGGATATGAAGTTGTCATGTGCAAAACCATGTGAAACTAAGCAGAAGGGTACAAAAATTTAAAAAGTGAAATCTGAACCGGCCTATAAAAATAGGGCAATTCTCCATGGGAGAGAAAAAAATTGTCAAAATTTTACATTAGCAATAGAGGAATATTTCATATTGATCCTAGACCAGAATTTCAAAGGAATCCAATCCAAGTGGTTAAAATTCGAAAAACTCATATTTTCTGGGAGAAATATGGATTTTTGGGTATTAAGTCTGAAAATGTGGAATTTTCATTAAAAATTCAAATTTAATTCTCTTGGACATTGTGATTAGTGGAGGCCTTGTTGGAAAATAATTGTTTGTGTGTCTAGATAGCCATTGTACCAAAGATTACTTTTGTATGTAAGAAAAGTAAAATTATTTTTCGTGTTCTCAAAAATTTTTTTAAATAAAACACGAGAAAATCACACGTAATTCCGTTACCAAAATAATGCACAAAAGTAATTTTTGGGGCAAAGAAAATAAAAACTAGACATTGAGGTGTTTGTCCTTTGGACGAACACAGAGCTGTTACGTTAATGACGTTGTGTTGTTTACAATTAATGACCTTGACCTTAGATACTTAATGGAGTATACCATGAACTATTTCAACGGAGACTGATATTGAGGGTGTCTTGTTTTGTCCTGTTTGGAATGGAAGGAAAGGTCAAAGTGGGGTCGTGTTTGTGAATTTAATGTCAGATAAGTTGTAAGGTACAGGAGTCTGCATGAAATGATCTTGACCTTTGTTTTTGCAAGGTGTTTGTCCTTCGGACGAACACAAAGCTGTTACGATTCATAATGAGTGGTTTTGTTTGCATTTCATTCGTGAGGATGTTTGGGTGCAGTCAAAAAAATAATAAGAATTCCTCAGTACTATTTTTGTTCTAACATGTTAAAGAAACTTCATCGCATTGTTTTTGTACCCTAAAATATTGATTTTTATTCAAACTTCCTGTTGAACCGGAATTAGAGGTCATTATGAGGTCACGATACCACAGCGCACATTCACAGTACCCATCATGTCTATAACTGCAAAAAGTTTAAGTATCGAGTGTATACTTCTTGAGTTATGGTTCAAAATGGATTTGCTAATTAAATATTCATGAGACTGTAAATGGAAACCGGATGACGTCACGATGACGAAATAAATTTAGTTTTTCATACTAAGTTTTTTGATTATCTAGAATTTGGTGTATAGTTTGACCCAATACAATAAAGTTTAATATTCGGCCCTTTGCATTGTACACTGTAATTTGCAACGCTAAGAACAATGGTTATGTCACTTTTAAGACCGGTGACTTGAGGGCGCTATATGAGTTTTATGGTGGACAGGTCTTAATAGATTTGTCAACTACCAAATTAAGAATTGTTGACTGGTAATGCACAGGCTATAGAAGACAGCCACTACAGGGGCTTAAGTTGTCGTGCTGGTGTAAGCATAGCTCAATTGAGGAACAGTTGATCAAAGTTGACAATTGGATGGTTTTGGGGAAAGTAAAACTTGTGGTAAAGAAGTGAGACACACAAAAAATCTGTAAAAAGTACAACTCTTTATTAAATATATAGAAAACTGTTTTAAAGAACTTACAAAATAAATAATAAGTGGGTCTTTCCACACTAATGGGTACATATGATAACTATTGGAGTGTGACATGGGAGGGTCAAATAAAGGCAGCTGTTTTGTCCTAATCTATTCCTGAACATTCCTTAGAATTTAATGATTGTGCATAACAAATAATAAGAAAATAATATTGGTACTTAAGAAATTACAGGGTCATCTTTAAGACATGATGTTTGTAACATGGACAGACATTTTGTTTGAAAATCGACAGGAAAGTGATAATAGAATTAAATAATTACTCAAATGCTTTTTCATTTACATCCCTAACCCCTTTTGGATTGTTATGAGCCAAAACTAAAACATCTTCTGGGTATTTAAGAAATTAGCATGTGAAATATACCCCGTATGTAACGTGGACAGACAATTTGTGACAAATGTCTGTCCACGTTACAAACATAACATTTTGAAGATGATTCCCTGTTATTTGTTTAATACCAGGAGGGTTGTCTTGATTTTTTCAGGTAACAATCCTTAGGGGAATAGCATTATAATGGGACAACATGTGGGCGAATAAATCTGTTCTATTAGTACTTTTAGTCAATTTCTAAATAAATGTCTGTCCATGTTACAAACATATACATGTACATCTTAAAAGATAATAATAATAATAATAATAAAACTTATAAAGCGCCATCTATCTACAGTAGAAACCTAATCCGAGGCGCTGGTGATAATGAAAAAGACACAAAGATATGGAACATTAGATAAACAAAGATAAATACATGAAACAAAATGCACAAAATTAACATTCATTATAAGCTTGCACAAAAAGGTGAGTTTTCAAAAGCTTTTTGAAAGAATTAAAATTGTCACACAGTCTTAAACTTTGTGGAAGCACACAAAGGGAAGGGGCTGCAACAGAAAAAGCCCTATCCCCAAAAGTTTTACAAGTTCCATGTGGTACAGTAAGGAAGTTTTGGTTTGCTGAGCGTAGTCCACTGTGATTAGAATTGTGAATGGTAAGAAGATCTTGAATATATGAAGGTGAGTTGCCATGTAGAGCTTTCCATGTAAGAAGACATATCTTGAAAACTATCCGTTGTTGAACTGGGAGCCAGTGTAATTGCTTCAGTGAGGATGTTATGTGATCTGATTTATGAATCATGAATATGGTCCTTGCCGCAGCATTTTGGATTAATTGAAGTCTGTGAATGAGGATTTTAGGTATTCCATAGAGCAAAGCATTACCACAATCCAAACGAGATGATATGAAAGCATGAATCAATTTCTCAGTACTCTCTTTTGACAGAAGTTTGCGTATACTCTTAATATTCCGGAGATGAAAATAACCAGTTTGACAAATTTTATTAACATGTGATTTCATGGACATTTCATCATCAAAAACAATACCAAGATTGCGAGCTTTGGAATTAGCCAAGATAACGCTCTCACCGACTTTAATAGACTTTGATATAATGTGTTTCCTTTGATTTTTGGATGATATGATCAACAGCTCAGTTTTATCATCATTGAGTTTTAATTTGTTAGACTTCATCCAATGCTTAATCTCAATAACACACTTCTCTATTTGGTCTAATGCGGATTGCTCATCTCCAGGCAGTTTTGGGTTAAATGACAAATACAGATACCCTTGTAATTACTTAATTACTTAGAAAGTGGTTTTAATTTTTGAAAAGCACAATCCTCAAGGCACTTGGAATGTACACAGAAAAAAGTCATGAGTAAAAAGTACTTCATTTTATTATCAATGTCCCATGTTCCTAAAATGTCACACTTTTGTACATTAGTGTGGAAAGACCCAAATACATAATTTCGTAAGTTGAGGTTGGTGTTAAAAGATAAGACAAAGTGTACGTCAGAGCTATAAGAAATAGTTTGCATGGGTAGTGAACTCATTGTACAGTTGTCCTTCAAATTACATTGTGTTGTGACTTCGTATAAGTTTGTAAGGCCATCTTAACAAGGTAAGGATGTGTTCCTTGTAGAAAGATGCACTATTGTGTTTCTTGAAGTTGTACGTGACTAACAGGTAGTCGTAACAGCTAATTAAAGTTATTGCTTGAAGGTGGGCTTATCGTCACGATCAACAGGACATGGAATCCGAGTTCAAGTTCTAGTTTAACCCAGTGACTGAAAATAATACTCACATAATGAGGTCATATTCGTGTTGCTGCTGCATAAATGAGCCAGTAATTTTAGTCACTGTGTTCATCTTAAACTAGGATGCCGATTCCATGCCCTGTTTGTAGAAAGTCTGCTCTGATCGTGTGATACTGTCCCTTTAACATCTTTACACCAATTCTGTTCATGGGATTGATGGTCAAGTACTATCCCAATGCGTGCATACAAATAAATAGGTACTTTACTACTTAACGTTAATTTGTGCACAAACTGAAGATTTTTTGAGAAAACAAAAATTACAAAATACGGTTTAGTAATTCGAAAATAGCGTAATTCATGCTCAATTCCCTATAACCAATCTTCCCAAGCCTTCCCGGTTGATATCTGATCGTCGGAGTGAGTGAATGGTTCAGTTTTCAAAGTCCTTGTTTCAGTTACGATGGTTAGTACTACTACTAATAGTTGTTCCGCCATATTGCTACTGGTTAACCTAACGATGTGTATATTGCTGCACTTACGTATACGTAAAACAATGGGGCTTAACGTTACGAAAATGTCCGGCCTCTTTTACAATTTTCCTTTTTGCTAGAAATGTATGCTATCATATGAAAAGAATGCTCACCGGTGACAGTTCAAATCAGCTTTTCATCCTCGTCGCCAATGTAATGGACTCATTGTAATTATCAAAATGAAACTGAAAGGAATCGGACGCACTCTGCTTTCATGTCATTTACTTAGGAATGAAATAACTACACAACGTGTACGTGTGTACACGTTAGTAATGGTGCCTAGCTAGAGCGGCATCAGTTAAACATATGTATGATTTTAAAAACGGGTCCATAACGTGTATTACATGTATACGTGTTGTGCACAAAGTAATTGGCCCTGAAGCCTGTTAGCAATGCAATAACTACACAACGTGTGTGGACTAGTATAAGGATCTATGTATTATTATTGCGTTCAGACATCGTCGTTTAATTAGACTCACTAACAAGTCACACCGCCATATATGTGTGTATGATGTACAAAGATATATGGAGAATCACTACCGAATGGGCGTGACTTGGTCACAATCAAAATTTCCACTTTTTCAGTCCATGTGTTTTGTACAGATACAAAACGCGCTATAAATAATGTCATGATGACGTCACAAGACATTGTAGGCCAAAAGGCACATCTACAATACCCACAAATGTATAACTGAAAAAAGTTTGATGATCGCCTGTATACTTCTTGAGCTATGGTGGTAACAAGATTGCCTAATTAAATATTCACGTGACTATAACTAAGCTACTTAATTAAGAATTTTAGTCTAATGACATTTAGAAACTCCGTCAAGGCATAAGCTTCCATATGGTATATGATTTGACTCTTTTTGATATTCCTAAGAAGGACTTTTGCCACGAAGAACTCTCACACGTTAAGGCAATAGGGTTTTGGTGGAAAGGAAGAAGAATAATAATAATAACTAGACATTTAAGTGTTTGTCCTTTGGACGAACACAGAGCTGTTACATTAATAGCGTTATTTTGTTTACAGTTAATGACCTTGACCTTGGATACTTAATGGAGTATACCATGAACTATTTCAACGGAGACTGATATTGAGGGTGGCTTGTTTTGTCCTGTTTGGACTGGAAGGAAAGGTCAAAGTGGGGTCATGTTTGTGAATTAATGTCAGATAAGTTGTAAGGTACAGGAGTCTGCATGAAATGATCTTGACCTTTGTTTTTGCAAGGTGTTTGTCCTTCGGACGAACACAAAGCTGTTACGATTCATAATGTGTGGTTTATTTGCATTTCATTCGTGAGGATGTTTGGGTGCAGTCAAAAAAATAATAAGAATTCCTCAGTACTATTTTTGTTCTAACATGTTAAAGAAGCTTCATCGCATTGTTTTTGCACCCTAAAATATTGATTTTTATTCAAACTTCCTGTTAAACCGGAAGTAGAGGTCATTATGAGGTCACGATACCACAGCGCACATTCACAGTACCCATCAAGTCTATAACTGCAAAAAGTTTAAGTATCGAGTGTATACTTCTTGAGTTAAGGTTCAAAATGGATTTGCTAATTAAATATTCATGAGACTGTAAATGGAAACCGGATGACATCACAATGACGAAATTAAGTTTTTCATACTAAGTTTACAATTTGGTGTATAGTTTGACCCAATACGATAAAGTTTAATTTTCGCCCTTTGCATTGTACACTGTAATTTGCAACGCTAAGAACAACGGTTATGTCACTTTAAAACCGTGACTTGAGGCGCTTATATGAGTTTTATGGTGGACAGGTCTTAATAGATTTGTCAACTACCAAATTAAGAATTGTTGACTGGTAATGCACAGGCTATAGAAGACAGCCACTACAGGGGCTTAAGTTGTCGATGCTGGTGTAAGCATAGCTCAATTGAGGAACAGTTGATCAAAGTTGACAATTGGATGGTTTTGGGGAAAGTAAAACTTTGTAAAAGTACAACTCTATTAAATATATAGAAAACTGTTTTAAAGAACTTACAAAATAAATAATAAGTGGGTCTTTCCACACTAATGGGTACATATTATGATAACTATTGAGGTGTGACATGGGAGGGTCAAATAAAGGCAACTGTTTTGTCCTAATCTATTCCTGAACATTCCTTAGCATTTAATGATTGTGCATAACAAATAATAAGAAAATAATATTGGTACTTAAGAAATTACAGGATCATCTTTAAGAGATGTTTGTAACATGGACAGACATTTTGTTTGAAAATCGACAGGAAAGTGATAATAGAATTAAATAATTACTCAAATGCTTTTCATTTACATCCCTAACCCTTTTGGATTGTTATGAGCCAAAAGTAAGACATCTAATTATTTAAAGAAATTAGCATGTGAAATATACCCGTATGTAGCATTGGACAGACAATTTGTGACAAATGTCTGCCCAATGCTACGTTACTAAACATAATATTTTGAAGATGATCCCTGTTATTTGTTTAATACCAGGAGGGTTGTCTTGATTTTTCAGGTAACAATCCTTAGGGGAATAGCATTATAAAGGGACATGTGGTGAATAAATCTGTTCTATTAGTACTTTTTAGTCAATTTCTAAATAAATGTCTGTCCATGTTACAAACATATATATCTTAAAGAAGATTCCTTGTAATTACATAATTACTTAGAAAGTTGTCTTAATTTTTGAAAAGCACAATCCTCAAGAGCACTTGGAATGTACACAGAAAAAGTTATGAGTAAAAGTACTTCATTTTATTATCAATGTCCCATGTTCCTAAAATGTCACACTTTTGTACATTAGTGTGGAAAGACCCAAATACATAATTTCGTAAGTTAAGGTTGGTGTTAAAAGGAAAGACAAAGTGTATGTCAGAGCTATAAGAAATAGTTTGCGTGGGTAGTGAACTCATTGTACAGTTATCCTTCAAATTACATTGTGTTGTGACTTCGTATAAGTTTGTAAGGCGATCTTAACAAGGTAATGATGTGTTCCTTGTAGAAAGATGCACTATTGTGTTTCTAGTATGTGACTAACAGGTAGTCGTAACAGCTAATTAAAGTTATTGCTTGAAGGTGGGCTTATCGTCACGATCAATAGGACATGGAATCAGAGTTCAACTTCAAGTTTAACCAGTGACTGAAAATAATACTTACATAATGAGGTCATACTCATATTTGTGTTACTGCTGCATAAATGAGCCAGTAATTTTTAGGTAAAACTTGTAGCTTTGCATGGTGAGGATGATAAGACTAATTGCGGTGACACCATGTGGAATCTCAATTGAGTAGTAATTAGTTCTGAAAAGAACTGGGGGTACAACTCGACGTTTCGATCAGTATGCTCTGATCGTCCTCAGGAGAATGAGGGCGATCATAGCCTACTGATCAAATCGATTCAGATTCTTCACAATAACTAGTCACTGTGTTCATCTTAAACTAGGATGCCGATTCCATGCCCTGTTTGTAGAAAGTCTGCTCTGATCGTGTGATACTGTCCCTTTAACATCTTTACACCAATTCTGTTTATGGGATTGATGGTCAGTACTATCCCAATGCGTGCATACAAATAAATAGGTACTTTACTACTTAACGTTAATTTATTGCACAAACTGAAGATTTTTTTGAGAATTTTTTCTTTACAAAATACTGGTTTAGTAATTCGAAAATAAGCGAATTCATGCTCAATTCCCTATAACCAATCTCCCAAGCCTTACGGTTAGATATCTGATCGTGTAGTGAGTGAATGGTTCAGTTTTCAAAGTCCTTGTTTCATTCGGTCACTGCTACTTGCTGGTGGTTGTTCCGCCATATTGCTACTGGTTAAACTAACGATGTGTATATTGCTGCACCACAATGTCACGTAAAACAATGGGACTTAACGTTACGAAAATGTCCGGCCCTCTTTACTATTTTCCTTTTTGCTAGAAATGTATGCTATCATATGAAAAGAATGCTCACGGTGACAGTTAAAATCAGCTTTTCATCCTGTCGTCAATGTAATGGACTCATTGTAATTATCAAAAAGAAACTGAAAAGGAATCGGACGCTCTGCTTTCATGTCATTTACTTAGTAATGAAATAACTACACAACGATGTGTACACGTTAATAATGGTGCCTAGCTAGGCGGCATCAATTAAACATATGTAGGATTTGAAAAGCAGTCCATAGCGTGTATTATGCATCGTGTTGTGCACAAAAGTAATTGGCCCTGAAGCCTGTTAAATGCAATAACAACACAACGTGTGTGGAATACTAGTATAAGGCCTATGTATTATTATTGCGTTCAAAGATCGTAATTAATTGGACTACTTAAACAAGTCCCACGTCATATCTGTTTGTGTATTATGTACAAAGATGTGGAAATTACTGCCGAATAAGGCGACTTGGTCACTTCAACTTTTTCAGTGCATGTGTTTTGTACACAGATACAAAACGCGCTATAAATGATGTCATGATGACGTCACAAGACATTGTAGGCCAAAAGGCACATCTACAATACCCACAAATGTATAACTGAAAAAAGTTTGATGATCGCCTGTATACTTCTTGAGCTATGGTGGTAACAAGATTGCCTAATTAAATATTCATGTAACTATAACTAAGCTAATTAATTAAAATTTTAGTCTAATTACATCTATAAATTAGATAAAGGCATTAGCTTCCATATGGTATGATTTGACTCTTTCTTTAATCCTAAGAAGGGCGTTTGCCACGCACAAAGGGCCACGGCAGCCTTTGTAATGGCAATGGGGTTTTTGGCGGAAGGGAAGAATAATAATTTAAAAAATAAAAATCCCGGCAGAAACAATAGCTTTGTTCCATTAGCAGAACAGCTAAAAATTAAATCTTGACAGAAACAATAGCTGTTCCATTGACGCTACCGAGGTGTAACAGCTAATGGCAATAAATAATAAAAATCTTGACAGAAACAATGAGCTATTCCGACTACCCAGGTCGTAACAACTAATAAAAATCCACCATTGTTTGTTTTCTAAATATACATGTACCTCCCTACAAGTTTTATAAAAAAAACATTCACTTTCAGTTTTGCGTAGTACTTTTAATATCTGATATGAATTACGGTAACCATAGTTCTTATAGGATTTGCTACTACACTTATATTCAAGTTTTATGTATTCTGTTACTGATTAACTTTTATGTGACTTTTTGACACATCTTCTGTGACAAACTTTTATTTAATAAATATTAATTAATAAATATTTTTCAATAAAAAAAACTGTAAAAACACAGTTTCCTAAAAATATGACATGTTTAGTTTTGAATGTAAAGTATGCTATTGTTAACATTTATTTGTACAGTGGTTATGGAGCAGTACATGTACATGTAGTAAGCGGCGCTCATTAATTTTGGTTGAAATTGTTAAGTTGGCATATTTAATTGGATTATGTACATGTACATATGTTTCCAGGATATGTACTCATGAGAACATTGTGCATATCATAAATAACTTACCAAAATGAGATATGCCTAAATGTGAGAATTCAATATAAAATACTGTTTTTTGTTTTGTTTTTACTTTTCTTTTAACTTTACATTTAATGGCTATTTTGAACATGTACAAAATTTATCGTAATTCCGTTGGCCGAATTCTACCCAAGATTAAAGG
>CM055817.1:43000556-43041743 GCA_029582265.1 Zoroaster sp. YZ-2022
TGTTAGTTTTGAAAAGTTTGTTAGATCTAAAAAAAAATAGTTTTATAAAAAAATTGTTAGATTTATTTTTGATGTTAGTTTTCTAAAAACTTTGTTAGATTTTATTATTTATTTATTGTTTATTTTTTTTAAATGTTAGTTTTCGAAAAAAGGTTGTCAGATTTAATGTTGACGTTAATTTATGAAAAAGTTTGTTAGATCTAAAGTTTGTTAGTTTTGGCCCTTTTGGCCGCCCATAAATTCCACCCACTCTTACCTCACACGAGCAGTAAACCACACACCATTATGTTTGATTGTCTTAGAGTTTTGAGGCTCACTGCCTTCAAGTCAGATGGCGCACGAGTGCATATTCTAGTTGTCATTATCATTTTCATCATCGTGTAAATAATACAGCCCAGAGAATATGACATTCAATGAAACATACGAAAAGTTGTAATATCATTAGCAATAAATATGGCACTTGTGAATTTGAATGAATTTCTGTTTACAAAGTAGGTAACAACCTGTGCATCAGAGGAGCAGAACTAAGCAAAACGGAAAACACCCTTTTCGGCTAAACGATTTTCAATACGAAATAAATAAGTCGAATGTTTTATTATTATCATTTTCTTTGTTTAATTTGAATTTATTTCGTTTATTGATGCATTACTTTTGGTTAGCATTAGGGAAAGTAAACATGCAGTGCCTTTCCGACTCAGTACTAAATTTAATTTGAAGAACCCAGTTCTAGGCATCCTCTGATTCAATATGATTCGTTATCAGTACCACGTTTGGGAAGTATTCTGGCTTATGATGCAGATGTGCGTAGGCCTTCATATTTTATTTTCGCAATCTAATCGACAATGATTGTGAGCGGGCGACTTTGTAAAAAAAAAAATAGATAGTCATATTGTATGCTTCATTTCAGCCAATCACGCACACGTATCATTCGATGACTTGATTTTCTTCATACATATTCATGACGATATTTACTCATACATATTAAGTACATCACTGACGATTTCTCACTGCATATGTGTATACGCTACTCACTTTTGTACAGTGCTATGAATGTTATAATTATTCAATGTGTATGTTGTACATGTACATAGTCCACACACATCTAGATGTGTATATTATGTATTACTATGGAGGACCAAATGGTTCTATTCAGTCAGTGCATGTATAATACAGTTCATACAAAGATCAGGAGACTATAAGGACTCTGCACGAAGACATGTATAATACTTGTTAAAATAGGACAGATTATTAGTGTATTAGTATATCAGTGTAAGGGCAAATTCAATAAAAGAGTTCTAACCTACTTAACCCTATCAAGCCTTCGTTCTCATGACTTAATTGTTATCCGTTTGCGATGAAATTTTGCACAAATGTTGTCTTCAATACAATCAACAATGTGACGTCAGTTAGATTACCAGTAGAGGGCGCTATATAAGCAACATTTTAGGAAATGTTGTTCCAATAACATAATTTTAATAATAAAATAAGTTTTGAACCAAAATTTGGGTTTCATCTACCAAAGGTACAATAAAAGCAGATATAATAATATCCATGGTACTATTGATGACATAAAAACGTTTAAAAATTTTTGGACAAAATTTAAATTATTGCATTTAAACGTAATGGCGACCATATTAGATTCCCAGAATAGATTGGAAGTGGTCACATGGCTCAATATTTTTCATTTCAGAGTTTGAAAGTTAACAACAAACCTAAAACCACGTGATAAATGTCTTACAATATCACAAATCTCTTTAAAAAAATGTAAATTACATTGGACATGTTCAAAAGAAAGGTTGCCATTATCGTTTATTTTCGCGTGAGGGGGTCCCAAAGAATAGTATTTTGGAAATTTTATACAAAATGTCATAGGGGCACATTTTTTGGATAAACGATTCTCAGTACGAAAGAAATATGTCGAATGTTTTAATTTTTGTTTAATTTTATTTTTGTTTAATTTGAATTTCTTTCGTTTATTGATGCATTAATTTTGTTTAGCATCAGAGAAAGTAAACCTGCAATGCCTTTCTGACTCAGTACTAAATTTAATTTGTATAACGTTTTTATTTATTTATTAATTTCTTTTTAATTTATTAAATTTTGTATAGTAAATCCTATTAAATTATATTTCATAACCCTTGGGCTACTACTTAAAAGTGAGCTATGTGCCCTCTTTTCCCATCCAATTCTAGGGGTCAAATGCTGGATGGAGCTTTTCACGGCGGGGAGTCTTGGGTCTGCATAAGTGTCCCAGAAATGTTTCGATTCTAGGAGCTCTCTGATTCAATATGATTCGTTTTCAAGACCACGTTTGGGAAGTACGTTTGGGATGCAGATGCGAGTAGCCTCTCATCGTTTAATTTCGCAACCTAATCGACAACGACTTTTGAAGAAAAAAAAAACGAAAAAAAACCAGGTTTTAGGGCCATCTCCCCGTTGGTTCACCCGCCCGGTATGTTTTTTTTTGTTATACAGTGCGTATCAAAAAAAAGGTAATCCGAATTCAGGGCGTTAATATGCCAAGGGGTGTCGTTAATATGTCGTTAATATGGTGGCGTTAATATGCCAAGGGGTGTCGTGGCCGAGCGGTCTAGCTTATCGCATTCAAGTTCTGGTGTTAGCAACATAATGTGGGTTCGAATCACGGCCGTGACACTTGTGTCCTTGAGCAAGACACTTAATCATAATTGCTTCTCTCCACCCAGGGGTTAAATGGGTACCTGTGAAGGCAGAGTTGGTTTGCTCTATATGCGCTAGAAATGGCAGCAATTGAACTGTATACTCCCCAGGGAGCTGAGATGGTTTCAGGAATGATTTATGAGCCTTATGAGCAGGGATAATAATATAATGCGCCTTGAGCACCACTTAGTTGGTGGATACGTGCGCTATATAAATCTACACATTATTATTATTATTAAGGTTATTTAGTTTGACAATTTACATGTAGTGTACCAAAGAAGATGAACTCCTCAGCTTTCCATTGATACCTGTATCGATCCATTGCTGTCACACATGGCCGAGTACATTGTTATTGAAAATGGCAAATTCAAATCGCATTTTTGCAAGTTTGGGTAATCAGTTCAAGGCAGTCTGAAATGGACGTATCACTTGACTGCCTAGATGATTATGTAAGATTTTTAAGCTGGTGCGGTAATCGTCTGTTACGACATCCTTTTCTTCAAGTTGGGTATTTAAGAAGGGCCTGGGTTTAGGGACAGGTAGTTGGAAAGATGGTACAACTAACGACTGAACAGCGAGTTTTCGTGATTACAACATTTCACCAAACTCACAGTTTGCAGCAAACTCGCGATGCTTTCAGAGAACGTTTCCCAGAACGGGAGCCCCCAGCAGCCAAAACCATCTGGGCGAATGTTAGAAAATATCAAGAGTATGGCACTAGCCTCAACCGCAACAAGGGGAATTCTGGCAGGAGGCGCACCGGGCGATCAGAAGGGAACATTGCAGCAGTAAGGCAGCAACTTTTGGAGCATCCTAGGGACACCAGCGCAAGGCGAAATGGGCTGAGATTGCCTTCGGCGACATTCAACAGAATCACGAGATTGGACCTCCACCAGCATCCATATCGGATTCACATCCGACATCAACTTACGCCAGGAGATTTTGCTAGAAGGCTGGCGTTTGCCAGATGGTTGATAGCCCGTACCGAGAGGTCAATTTTCTGCGGAATCTCGTAATCGGCGACGAAGCTGCTTTCTCCATGAACGGCAAGGTCAATACGCATAATGTTCTTGAATATGCACCAGCAAGACACCCCAGAATTCAATTTTGAGGTTAACATGAGTCGACAAAAGTGGACTGTTTGGTTAGGACTTTGTGGAAGTGATCAGCTGATCGGACCGTTTTTCTTTCAAAGGAATGTCAATGGTAACATGTATCTGCAGATGCTCAATGATAACGTTTTACCGCAGCTGCAGGAACACTTTGAGCGACAGGTTCGTGGGGTCTTCAGACAACTCTGGTGGGCCCAAGATGGCGGCCCAGCACATCGCCTTATCGCTGTCCGAGATCGTCTGAGGGAACTCTTTGGCGAACGAGTCATCGCCGTCAACCATGAGGTGGAATGGCCACCAAGATCACCTGACCTCACATCATGTGACTATTTCCTTTGGGGACATTTGAAGAACAAGGTGTTTGCAACTCCTCCCCGTGATCTTGATGAATTGCAGGGCCGTATTCGAAATGAAGTGGATGCTTTACGCAATAATCCGGCTATGATTGAGACGAGCAGTGCAGGACATGCTCCGTCGCTGTCAGCTTTGTGTCGAAAGGGAGGTGGACATGTTGAAGGTGTGGGTGCATAAAAGGGCAATGTTAGAAGAGATTCTTCTTGAATAATGTCCAGTCATTCCTAAAGAAAATCTGGTTTATCATACTGACTTTCACTAATTATCCTGCCTTGCACTGATTACCCCAACTTGCAAAAATGCGATTTGAATTTGTCATTTTCAATAACAATGTACTCGGTCATGTGTGACAGCAATGGGTCAATAAAGGTATCAATGGAAAGCTGAGGAGTTCCTCTTCTTTGGTACACTACATGTAAATTGTCAAACTAAATAACCTTGGCATATTAACCCCCTGAATTCGGATTACCTTTTTTTTGATACGCACTGTATAGTAGATGGTCCCTATGCTCCATTTCAGACAATCACGCAGACGTATGATTCGATGACGTTGAGTTTCTTATACATATTAATTAAGAACATCACGGACGATTTCTCACTGCATGTGTGTACGCTACAGTGTGATCAATGTTGTATTCAATGTGTATGCTGTGTGATGGTACATGTACATGTACATGTATATTACGTACATCCTACACTGTACACGTATATGTACAACATACTTAGTACATCTACAAGTGTATAATTATTATATCTTACCATGAATGACGTTGTTTCTATTCAGTTAGTGCATATATATAATACAGTTCATAATACAGTTCACCTTGCACGAAGACATGCATAATACTTGTTAAAATATGACAGATTATTAAAGTCGGTGTAAGGGCAAGAGTTCTAGCCTACTTAACCCTATCAAGCCTAGGCTTTTTATCGTTCTCATAACTTTCTTCATTTTTATCCGTTGGTCATGAAATTTGGCACAAATGTTGTCTTCAATACAAACAACAATGTTTTACCAAAAGTACAATAAAGGCAGATATAATAATATCCATGGTACTATTGATGACATACATTAATATATTGAACAAACAAATTCTGAAAAACGTTTTAAAAATGAGGCTTTTGGGACAAAATATATGTTTTGCATTTAAACGTAATGGCGGCTATTTCCCATGACTCAGTATTGTCCAGTTCAGAGTTTGAAAGTTGACAACATACCTGACAAAAAAAAATTCTTCCAATATCAAAAATTTATTATTTTTAACAAAAAGGGAACATTCTATTGGACCTGTTCAAAATAAACGGCTGTCATGGAAACCTTGGAGACCAATTATTGTTGCTTTTTCCGTGAAATTAGGTCAGCTTAGTTTTTTTTTTTAATTTGTTATTTAATTTTTTTTTTTGCCAACCTGTGTATGAATACGCCTGATGTATGAATAGAACCAGACCATATTTTCCATACACAAAGTATGGTGGCTAAGGGAGCCTTCACAAATCGAGCAAACAAATCCCTTAATACAAAGCCGATAGACGCCTCTGGACGGGGAAATGGTCGATTCTGGTTACAGTGTCCCAACACGTCTGCCCAAGATTGTAGATACGCCTCTTTGCATGAGCGTATCCACAGCGTACGGTCACGAAAATTACATGTTTTTCAGTCTGAACACTTTGTGGTACATACTGAAAGCTTTATGAATATTTTTAGTGTTGCAAGAGAAAGGGTAGTCTACTATTCAGTCGTCAGGAAAGGCAAATAGGCCTATATTATTTAGTTTATTATCTCTAAAACATGTCAACAAAATTTAAAATTGAACAGAATGTTCAAACTGTGGTTCATACCCAATGGTCTTGTCCAATGCACGGGGATATGCTAATTTATTTCACAATATATTGTGAAGGAAGACACAATGCATTATAAGCGTACTTAAATCCTGCTATGAATAGCTTTAAATTACAAATAATTGTATGTACCAGTGGCGTAACTAGTTTCCATTTTTCAGGGGGGCACTAGGGGGTGCACCATTTTTTCTTTAGGGCCATGTCAATACTTGAACATTTTGTATCCTGCAGCCTCAAATTGGGACCTATTTTTCAAAATTCTGAATGTGGAGAGGGGGAACCTGGGGGAAAAATACCTCGCCCCCGTGCACCCCCATAGTTACGCCATTGATATGCACATGTACATGAACATACACATTGAATGATACTAAATAATTTATGCGTAATTTCCCTATTAATGTTGTAAGTATTATTATTATTTTATGGCATGGATGTGTAAAAAGTAGAGAGGTCAATTGGTAAATTGTTGTGGGTCTACATAAATGAGGATCGGGAGTTTGTGGTCTGTGCCAGCGCGTCAGTCGAGCTGGCATCCGAGTAAGACACGGCCTAGGAGACAGCGATCTTGTGGACTGAGGCCCCCGCGCGAGTATTGACATTGGGTAAAGGCAGTGGGCACGAGCGAAGAGTGGAGACATTGATAGTTAACATAAGACATCTTAGGAATAGTATTTCCAAATGTAGGGTATAGGATTGGTAATTCAAAAATAACAAAATGGTGAAATTAATGTGAAATTTATTTGGTGTTAAAGCTAATGATGGTAAATCAGTTTTCACTAGAAATAATTAGCTGTTTGAGCGACATATATTGTGTGGGCAATGTAGATGCTACAAGTTGTTTTCAATACAGAGGTGGGTAATTATTACAGAAGTCCATATTTATTACACATTTATCCCATAATACAAATTATCTTCCCTCCCCATCACAAAAATACTTTTTATACAAACTCCCAATATTATTATCCATGTGTACACATGTGTGCCAAAATACAAGTTGCCTTCCCTCCCCCATCACAAGAAATACTTTTTACACAAATTCCCAATATTATTATCCATGTGTACACATGTATGCCAAAATACAAGTTGTCTTCCCTCCCCCATCACAAAAAATACAAGATTCATCCTGATTTTTCCCCTGTGCATCTTAGAGAAAAAAAAGTCTCATGTCGATTTTATAAAACGTTGCTGTCAGTCAACTTATTTATCAAAACATAAAAACAGAAAAAAGAGCAACAATATTCGTTGTTTTCTCCAAAACGAGAGCATCTAATGTGATGAAATGTTTACAAGTTAATTGTATGATATATTTCTTGAAAACTAGAGGGTTGAACTAAACGGACGTTGCCAAATACCAATGCTGTACCTTCCATTAGCCACAACAAAATAAACTGAAACCTTAATAACATGTTGATTTGTGTATAAACCTCATTGATTCTAATCAACAATTGATAATTTACTCATATGTTACCAAATGTATATACAGCGTAAGCTTGTTTTGATAGCAACCAATCCATATTGATGAAGGATACTAAACCTAATAATTGTTACCTACACTGTGGGTATACAAACTATAGCAATGCTGTTTATTGATTCTATCCATGTATTTATATTCACGAATTACACAATATCAACAAAAATGATGCAGTTTAGTTTTAACAGCGTAGGCCTATGGGATTTGTTTATTTCTTTGTTTTCCCCTCTGGTTTCTTTTTTGGCTTCATGCTTCTTCTTTTGTACGAGTCTTAGAAACAGATATTGCTTGAGTTTCTCTGATTGCTCGAGACCACCTTTGTTGTGTTTGTAGTAAGTGTACGCCGGTGCCTCAGGGTTCACCGGCTCTTCGCCGCACTTCGAAATCCCCGGACGTCGTCGTTTCCGCATTTGTCCCGATCGTTTCTGCCATACGGCGGCCGTCGCCCGCGCCGTTACACTACCCGAACCTGCGCCTGTTGCCTGTGCGTGTTTCCTCACGGGACAGCGTCTCACGCATTTTTCATTCGAGTAAGCTTGTTTTTGATAGCATTCAATCCATATTGATACTAAAAGGATACTAAACCTAGTATAGATTTTTCCGGCGAATTTCAAAAAACTTTTTTTGTTAAATTTTCGTTAAAGAACGTTCAAATTGATTCCGTTTTTTCTGATCCGATCAAATCAGCGTTTTTATATTGTTGCGTTCAATTTAATTTACATATAGACATTATATCTTCCCTGTCATTCACAACTGCGTTTAGTTAGTTCTATTAAATTTTTCGGCATTCATGACTTCAGTTGACTCATCCTGATATTCAGGCGCGTAGCCAGCCCTGTCGGTCCGGGGGTGCAAAATTAAGACGATCGTCCCGATTTCATGGTTTAAATTTAATTGCGAAATACTGAATAATATTGAATCAAAACAATCGATATATTGTACAAACATGATCATCTGTGATTTATTGTTCTTTCCTTGGATCTATACTGTCTGAACTGTTGCTATTAATTTCTACACTGTCATGACTGTGATGAACTTAAACATTCATAATTAATCGTATTCGTAATGTATATATATACACACCGTTTACAACACACATTACACTGAAAGTTATTCGTGTACATGTCGTATAAAAACCTTTAATAAAATGTTGTAAGACAAGTTGTAAATACGTTCTGCACGTAACCCGAGTACATACTGGTTCATTCTATTGATTCAAATTTCCCTCCTTTTCTCTCTTCCTTTCCTTTTCTCTTTTTTTTTTTTTACCGTCCCGATTTTATTTCTATTTTTTTTCCGGGGGGGGCAGTCTGCCCCCCCTGCCCCCCCGCTGGCTACGCTACTGCTGATATTGCATTATTCACACCTTTTCGCGATTGATATTTTTCATTTATTTATTAAATATTTTGTTTAAATTTTGGCCTTCATTTATGGGCATTCAAGTTCATTTTCAATTAAATGCGCCTAATTTTCTAAGGCCTAATTTTCGAAACTTCTTCTGTTCTTTCGCTATCCAATTTCGTGATTTTTACTCCAATGTCAAACAACTGAAAGTACCAAATTAGAATCTGAGTTTCCCTACGGGGTCATCTTGCGTAAAACAAAATGTTTCCCTTTGCAATATTTCCACGTCATTATTTTTCATTTCCATTGAGTTTTGCTTTGTTTCCTTTGCAATGGTTTACTGTTGTTTGTTTGTTTATTGTGGGTGCTTTATTTAGACAGTTATGAAAGGAATCTGATTTAAAATTCACACCCGTGCCTGAAAATTGAATGTAAAATGGTGACAAACGAAGGCCAATTTATCAAAACTGAATTCACGATCAACAGTTTGCAACTGGTTATGATTAAATTTAATGAACATAGTGACATTAGAATGACGATAAAATGCTCAACTTATGAATTTGAATGTATCTTCTTGATGACTGAATGATGATGTAAAGGAACATTCATTTTCAAATCAAATTTAATGAGTCGGGTATTAAATTGAATGAAAAAAAGGTTTTAAATTCGCAGACAAAACCTATATTACCTACACTGGGGGTATACAAACAACAACTGTGATGTCAATATTGATTCTTCCAGGGTATTTATATTGTGACGGATTTACCAAATACCCCAGACTGATTATTCATTGTTGGTCACCTAATTGAGTACGGTACTCCTTTAAGAAGAACCAAGACCGGTGATGCAGGCCCGTTGGGCGGAAATGTATACCGCCAAATGTACACAACTCTGTCAGCTCCTTGGGGGACAGACAGAACAGACCATGGACAGGACGTATAAGGAATTATGATATAACCAAGGTTCTCACGTAGTGATTCATTTTGTTCTATCAGTTCATTAACCCAGTACCACAGCCTCTCGCGCAACCTGAACCTATAGCGCTATTCTGTAGTGCAGCCTCATGCAGCACCCTTGCCCCAACTAGCCTGCCAGCTACTGGGCATGTGCCCCCAGCTTGGATCCTCTCTGCTTGTAGCCTCCAGGCTACGAGTGCCTTTACGGATCAGAAACTAACCCCTAGTTCCTCACTTGGTTTCACACCGTGGTCCCACTCCGTACTTTATTCCCAGCTATTCCCATTGTCCCATGCTCGATTCGAGGTAGCACACACTTACTGTAGTCTCCTGTACTCTGGAGCAAGCACTTGCACGTTCGTCCCAGACAATCTGATCCAACCAGCAACTGACGTTCGTTGGCCGTGCGCACACTGCATGCCCACGGCACGAAATGCTCTACCGCACACTTCAGTACGAATAGTGGGTAGTGAATGCGCCCGCTCGCGCTCGCCTTGCGCAAGCCATAGTTCCATTTGCGTTACAGTACAGTTCAGTTTTAATAGCGTAGACTTCTGAGATTTGTTTATTTCTTCTTTATATTTCGAAATATTTCAAGGTTGAGTAAGGTTAAGTAAATTTATTTGTCAGTGTATTTACTCTTTACATTTTTACGCCTAGGCCTAAAGTCTTTTTTATTTTTTATTATTTAAAAAAATTCATTATTTTGTAAAAATGTATACTTTCTGCAAAAACTGGGTTGTTAAAATAACACCAATGGTTTCAACTTTTCTGCCCAATATGAACACCACTAATGTAGTTTTTAAGTTCATAAAGAGCAGCATTGGATTCATGCCCTTTTAGGTAATGTAAATTTTACTAATCTGAGAGATTACCAAACGTTTATGGGTGCACCGAAATAAATAGTGACCAAATTCATGTGTCAAGCTCATTATCATAATTTGCATGAACTGAAACAAATCTTAAAACAGATCTGAGGTCCATACATTTGAGGGATTATGTAAAAATAGTCCAATATCATTACCTGGGGTCCTTTACTTCTAACTTTTAATACTGTTGCAATCCCAGGAGGACCAACAAATAACTATTTAGAAGACGAGACAGATGCTTATCATGCATGGAAATTGACACTTATGTACAATAACTATTATTATTCACTAAGAACTGCAAATGAGCAAAATATATGTTTAGACTGGCAGAGATGACAGGGTCACATCTGGACATTCTAACCGGTCTAGTGGTTGTGATATGGAGAGTGTGAGAGTGGTGTTAGTAGTCTAAGTTAGTGTACTGATTGTGCTTGGCCACAAACCAGGAGTCTGTTCCTGCTGGAGTCTCCTCCAGGAATAATAACCGATTAGCTAGCTTGCTCAGCCTGCCTTTTATAGGTGTTTTTTTTTGGGGGGGGGGCTAAACATTTATGGGAATGTCGGATTTCCATAGTGATGACTGTGCATTCGTGTGCCATTCTCATGGCATGGGATTTAGGTGTAAATAACTCACTCTGAATGTCCAAGGATGTTGTCTTATGAGATCGTAGCTGGGATCGCAGCGCAGCTATGGACTTGAATATAGTGAGGTCACTTTATGTTCCCAGTGATATAGCTGTGTGTAGTCATGTTACAGTTCATAGCTGTTTGGACTTGAAACACAGAGATCTGGGGAGATTGCTATGTACAAAGATACACAGTGTGTATAATCAAATGGTATAATGTATGCCTATTACACAGTCGACACAATGGATCATTGTGCTGAGTAATTTACATGCTGTATACACTGATAGAGTGTTTAAATCGGGAGGTAACTTGGTGTGTAAAGTGATATCTGTGTACAGTGCATATAGGTGTTTGGACTTGGTGTGAAACACGAAGATGTGGAGAGATTGTGCTGTGTCTATAATGTCTAATGCTTGGTGTGTAAAGTGATATCTGTGTACAGTGCATATAGGTGTTTGGACTTGGTGTGAAACACGAAGATGTAGATCAGACAGATTGTGCTGTGTCTATGCCTAATGCATACCAGCTATATGCACTACTAGGATCATGTAGACAGTGTATCCATGCACTGAGTAATGTAGGTGCTGTATACACTGATACATTGCTTAACACGGGTATGGGTTCTGTACGTGCCGTATACACTGATACATTGCTTAACACGGGTATGGGTTCTGTACGTGCTGTATACACTGATACATTGCTTAACACGGGTATGGGTTCTGTACGTGCTGTATACACTGATACATTGCTTAACACGGGTATGGGTTCTGTACGTGCTGTATACACTGATACATTGTTTAACACGGGTATGGGTTGCTGTACGTGCTGTATACACTGATACATTGCTTAACACGGGTATGGGTTCTGTACGTGCTGTATACACTGATACATTGCTTAACACGGGTATGGGTTCTGTACGTGCTGTATAGACTGATACATTGCTTAACACGGGTATGGGTTCTGTACGTGCTGTATACACTGATACGTTGCTTAACACGGATATGGGTTCTGTACGTGCTGTATACACTGATACATTGCTTAACACGGGTATGGGTTTTGTACGTGCCGTATACACTGATACATTGCTTAACACGGGTATGGGTTCTGTACGTGCTGTATACACTCATACATTGTTTAACACGGGTATGGGTTCTGTACGTGCTGTATACACTGATACATTGCTTAACACGGGTATGGGTTCTGTACGTGCTGTATACACTGATACATTGCTTAACACGGGTATGGGTTCTGTACGTGCTGTATACACTGATACATTGCTTAACACGGGTATGGGTTCTGTACGTGCTGTATACACTGATACATTGCTTAACACGGGTATGGGTTCTGTACGTGCTGTATACACTGATACATTGCTTAACACGGGTATGGGTTCTGTGCGTGCTGTATACACTGATACATTGCTTAACACGGGTATGGGTTCTGTGCGTGCTGTATACAGTGATACATTGCTTAACACGGGTATGGGTTGCTGTACGTGCCGTATACAGTGATACATTGCTTAACACGGGTATGGGTTGCTGTACGTGCTGTATACACTGATACATTGCTTAACACGGGTATGGGTTCTGTACGTGCCGTATACACTGATACATTGCTTAACACGGGTATGGGTTCTGTACGTGCCGTATACAGTGATACATTGCTTAACACGGGTATGGGTTGCTGTACGTGCCGTATACAGTGATACATTGCTTAACACGGGTATGGGTTGCTGTACGTGCCGTATACAGTGATACATTGCTTAACACGGGTATGGGTTGCTGTACGTGCTGTATACACTGATACATTGCTTAACACGGGTATGGGTTCTGTACGTGCTGTATACACTGATACATTGCTTAACACGGGTATGGGTTCTGTGCGTGCTGTATACAGTGATACATTGCTTAACACGGGTATGTGTTGCTGTACGTGCCGTATACACTGATACATTGCTTAACACGGGTATGGGTTGCTGTACGTGCCGTATACACTGATACATTGCTTAACACGGGTATGGGTTGCTGTACGTGCCGTATACACTGATACATTGCTTAACACGGGTATGGGTTGCTGTACGTGCCGTATACACTGATACATTGCTTAACACGGGTATGGGTTGCTGTAGGTGCTGTATACACTGATACATTGCTTAACACGGGTATGGGTTCTGTACGTGCTGTATACACTGATACATTGCTTAACACGGGTATGGGTTGCTGTACGTGCTGTATACACTGATACATTGCTTAACACGGGTATGGGTTCTGTACGTGCTGTATACACTGATACATTGCTTAACACGGGTATGGGTTCTGTACGTGCTGTATACACTGATACGTTGCTTAACACGGGTATGGGTTTCTGTACGTGCTGTATACACTGATACATTGCTTAACACGGGTATGGGTTCTGTACGTGCTGTATACACTGATACATTGCTTAACACGGGTATGGGTTCTGTACGTGCTGTATACACTGATACATTGCTTAACACGGGTATGGGTTCTGTACGTGCTGTATACACTGATACATTGCTTAACACGGATATGGGTTCTGTACGTGCTGTATACACTGATACATTGCTTAACACGGATATGGGTTCTGTACGTGCTGTATACACTGATACGTTGCTTAACACGGGTATGGGTTCTGTACGTGCTGTATACACTGATACATTGCTTAACACGGGTATGGGTTGCTGTACGTGCTGTATACACTGATACATTGCTTAACACGGGTATGGGTTGCTGTACGTGCTGTATACACTGATACATTGCTTAACACGGGTATGGGTTCTGTACGTGCTGTATACACTGATACATTGCTTAACACGGGTATGAGTTCTGTACGTGCTGTATACACTGATACATTGCTTAACACGGGTATGCAGGCGCGGATCCAGGGGGGCCGCGGGGGCACGTGCCCCCCGGGTAAATTGAGTATAAAAAAGAGGGAAAAAGGGGGAAAAAGAGGGGGAGGTCAGAGAAAAGGAGGAGTAGCCTAAAAAAAATACTGGCGACAATATTAAACATCTGCTGTGTCTACTTTTGGCATAAAATAAATACTGAAAAATGCAACAAGAAAAAAAGGTTACCGGTATCAATCATGCCATGGAACTGAAACACTCTTTTGAGAGAAAACCGAAGTATTTCCCGGAGCTCGGGGATTTCAACTCTCTCCATCTCAACATCTAATCCTCTTGGGGAAGTTTATTACCGGTTAAATGGCCACAGCCAGCAGGAAACAATTGATCACTTGACTGAATGATTTGCTAGTTTTGCCAAAATCCTTTTTGAGTGGCCTAAACGCACACATTCTTTTCAATTAATAAAATATCCAGTGCCATCATGTCCAGTAATGAAACCATGTATTATTTTTTGATCGTTGAAATTGGTGCCACAAACAAATAGACCTTGGCTTTTAAAAGAGAAAATCGTCTCATCATGATAAAGTTGTATTTGTACCCAAAAACCACGAACGTTCTTTGACCAAAGTACATCACGTAGTATACTTCGTTTGAGCAGCTTAATTATCTGGGCTCCTTGCCAAAATTCCTTTGCAGTGAATATAGCCTTGAATGCAAGGCTGGGATGCATCTAAAAAAAATTATGGTCGTATTATCTCTCCGTTAGTTACTAGTTAGTAAGTTTTATTTATAGGCCTGCTTCAAACGTCGAACTTTTGCCGTATCTAATTCAAATAATGACCCAAAAATTTACATTACATGTAATAAGGAGAAACTGCTGGAACAGTTCAACAATGAGTCTTATTCAGCAGGTCGGAAACGCATGAGAAAGGTGGCTTTTCCCGATGTTGAAGAGGCTGCTTTGACCTGGTTCAAAGCTGTACGGGCCGAAAACATTCCGATTTCGGGTCCAATTCTTCAAGAAAAGGCCAGGTCTTTGGCAAAGAAGTTAGGACATTTCAGACTTCAGCTGCAGTGATGGGTGGCTTGACCGTTTCAAAACACGCCAAGGCTAACGTCAACGCGGTGCTGGAAATGCGCTCAATCCTTTTTTTTTAAGCTCTGTTGCGTAGCCAAATCTCACACCAATGAGTTGTATAAGGTAAGTCATCATTGATTTCGAAAGCGTTAACAATAATTTTATATTTTTGGGAAAACTTTAAAAACAAAAATCATGCCATTTGAAACAAATTAATAAATATGTAAGACGTTTATAACAAATTTTAAAATGTTGCATCTTGTGTGCTTAATTCCCCGTGCTACAATAGTGTTCCCCGTGTTACTTTGCGGGCGTACGGTAATTTATGCACGCAAGGGGGGGGGGGGGTTAAAATGGCGACCTCGGCTAACTCGAACCTCCGCATAAGTCGAAGTTTGAGTTCATTCCCCTGAGATTTGACTTATCGAGATTTCACTGTATTTGAATTAGACACGGCAGAAAGTCGAAGTTTAAAGCAACTGACTTCTGCCGTAAGTTCGACAGGCAGGTCTTGCCGCTCTGAACGCCAGCTCGTGTTTGAATTCTTTCAAGCGAAGAGATGTTTTTGGTGATATGGGGTTTCCAAGCAGTGCTCCCATATCAAAGATGTGGTCTAACCAGTGTGAAGTATAATTTCTCTTCGATGGACTTTCAGGCCAGTCTCAGTTAGCCCTTAGCAATCTTCTGAGGAACTGATTGATTTATTTTAGTCAACCCATTCTTAAAGACAATTTTCCTCCACGAATTTAGTTAATGGAGATAACTTCATAAAGTTTAACACAGCCTCATTATGGCAATTAATTGATTGCAGTTTCTTTTATATTTTATTTGATTTTCCACAGAAGCTTTGGTAATAAAAATATACAACGATGTGTCTCATAAAAGGTTGATAAAAAATGATTACAAATTAAGGGTGCAGAGTAAAATATAAAGCCACCATTCAAGGTGAACAGCGCCTTCAGTTTGGTGTACTGTCATTATTGAGAAAAGTTGATTTTTTGTATCAATTTCCAATGATGATTATAGTGACTTTTTTCAAATACTTCCCAAAATTAGTTAGTCTATATTTCGTTTGCAATCGGTAGTCTATGATCGGGTGCAAAGCAAGCTAGTCTGGTTTCTTGACCCAATTCCACCACGTCTACAAATTGTTCCGTTTCATCTGAAGAAGGGTCGGGGTACCGTGTGGAAATTACAATCGCCGATGTCAATTTACTGTCGGATTCTACGCCAGTACGCATAGGCCTGCGAAGTACGATGAGTCTTGCAGCTGATGGTTTTAATACAGGGCAAGGAACAGTATGAAATCAAGCCCTTTTCTTGAAAATTTCAACTGGACTGAATTCCGGATAAATTAAAACTGAAGTCAAAAACTGCTAATTAAACGCCAAAAATCGGGGAGGGAGAAACTTATATTGTTGTAGTCATGACATTGCTAAAATAATGGCTAAAAATAATGGCTAAAATAATGATATAAATTCTCCATATAATCTTGAAAACTTTTGCAAAAAAAGTCAGGTGAAACTGGCCAGGAATCACCTCAGATTGCACCACAGAGCATCCAGAATCCAAAATTTTCCGGGGCCCTTAAGCAGGCCCCGGACCCAACCCCGTAAGGGCTTCGCGCTTCGCGCTCGCATTTAATAATAATAACAATAATAATAATAATAAAGATTTGTAGCGCGCACATTATCTACCCTGCTGGGCGTTTAAGGCGCGAAAACAAAGGGAAAAAACATGATTACAAACAATATACAATGTTAGCATAGGAAAATAAATGTTCGTGTTGGGTGTGCCCCCGTCTAAAAAAATCCTGGATCCGCGCCTGGTATGGGTTGCTGTTCTTTGCAATGACATTACAACCCTTTGCCTGTAACTTACTTGGCTACATTTACTTGGAATCAAAATTTACTTATAGAAAAAATGTATCTGGTTTCTGGTCTCCGTGCGTGTCACATTGGACCTGCGCGTCGGTATTTTTATGTGTTCGGGCACGGTTACGGTTTAAATTGGTCGAATTAATATTCTTTGTTTATTATTTTCCACCAGAAATCACCTCCAGCATTTTTAACCTTTTTGCAAAGCTCAGATCGGATTGATACTATACACTGTAAAAAAATATATAAAAAATAAAAAATAAATAAAAAAACATCAGAAAACCCTGGCTATATTTACCTGAACCAAAAATGGAAAAAAAAATGTGAAGCACTTTCTCACAGATGTGTATTTATCGTGACCTTTGCTTCCGATCGAAACAGGAAGTTTAAAAAAATATAATAAATAAACAAATCGAATGTACATATGGTAGGGTATACGTGGTGAGTGTTCCATTCAAACCATGTCAATGCAATCACAATGTCTGCATTTACTGTTTATTAATAGTCAAACTTAGTATTGCATAAATATTCATATTCATTTGTATTGAATAAGTGGACTGTTACACAACGGCGTTGTCGTCCAGTTGACATTACACACATGACATTTCAAATATTATCGAAGATGGGCCGGCGTCTGAACGCAGACAATGGTGATTGCAGTGTTATATCAGTCTGCAATAATCCTAGCACATGATGAAATTGTAGAAGTCTTAGTATTATTGATCAACCTGCTTGGCTAAATCGATCTAATCCTAACTGCGAACAAATTTGAATTATATCACTCTGGTCAGTGTATAATTATTTTTAATTACTTTTTTTTCTGCCTTTAGATTTTGATTTAATCAATATGTTATGAGACTTTTAATTGACAGCACACCAGACCACAATATTTCAATGAGCAGCAATCGTTGTACACAAACGTACTGTATATAGGATGAACATCTTATATTATTGCAATGATTTACCGAAAAGTGTGATATCTAAAAGCTAAATCTTTCACTGGTCAGATTTATTTTGTTTTTTTTGTAATTTATTTTGTTTTATTCAGTGTGGATGCACATAATGACGTTTTATAACCAATATTTGATGTTGTTACTTATTCGTTGTACCAATAAGAAAGGCACACATATAAATGTTACATACCTTTGTATGTACTGTGGATTCCCAACAAAATATGTGTTAGTTTTTATAGGAAATTAAACGTTCCACACTACAGTCAAACCCCATGTTAAATCAGTGGCAGATTTAGGGGGGGGGGGGCACACCGGGCGCGCCCTCTTCTTTTTCGCAGAGCAGCAATTTTCAAGCGTCTTTTTTCAGTGCGCCTTCCCAAGAAACAAGAATCTTTACACGGCTAATGGAGATGCCGGGAAAACGTCGGGAGGACCCTCAGACCACCCGTTAAGAGCTTTTTCATGAATCCTGAATCCGCCCCTGTAAATGCCCATGCTGAAATAACGACTAAGCAACGATTTCCTCAACTCTCAGAGTTGAGGAAATTAATGTTTTTACTTCAAGCACAACATTATGTTATAGTTTTACTTTGTTTGTATTTCAGATAGACGTTCATCTTTAAAACCATCTCTGACATCAAGGAAGGAAAGTGGAACGATAAACCAGAAACCATGGGTTACTTGGGTCTCATCTTTGGTGTTCTCATAGCACAAGGATTCTTTTTCATCATGTCACAACAAGGTAAGTTATGAATAAACAACATCTTAGCTATATCATTCACGCGTATATTATGTGTACGTGTGTTTATACGGACCATAATGTCCGCAAATCGATTTGGGCCCATAATATCTGGCCCATTATATCCGCAGATTCCGTCTGCGGGCCCATTGTGTACAGCCCATTACGTCCGTGGGCCCATTAGGTCCGGCCCATTATGTCCGCTGACCAATTATGTCTAGCCTATTACGTTCGCTGGCCCATTATGTTCGGTCCATAACGTCCGTGGGCCCATTATGTCCGGCCCATTACGTCTGTGGGCCAATATGCTGGCACATTACGTCCGCGGGCCCATTAAGTCCGGCCTTATATCATGGCTATATCATTCACGTGTATATTATGTATACGTGTGTTACGGACCATAATTTGGCCTATTACGTTCGTGAGCCCATTATGTCCAGCCCATTACGTCTGCGGGCCAATATGTCCGGCACATTACGTCAGCGGGCCCATTATGTCGGGCCCATTACGTCCGTGTGCCCATTAAGTCCGGCTCATTGTGTCCGCGGGCCTATAATGTTCAGCCCATTACGTCAGCGGGCCCATCATGTCCGGCCAATAACGTCCGCAGGCCAATTATGTCTGGCCCATTACGTCCGTGGGCCCATTAAGTCCAGCCTATTATGTCCGCGGTCCCATTATGCCAGGCCTATTACGTCAGCAGTCCCATTGTGTCCAGCCCATAACGTCCGCAGGCCCTTTATGTCCGGCCTATTATGTCTGCGGGCCCATTATGTCCAGCTATTGGCCGGACATAATGGGCTATGTCTGCAGTGTCGAAATAAAGGAGAATACAAATGATGAATATCCCATGGCAATTCGTCGAAGGAGACGGAGAAAATGCAGCTTTCAATATGTTGGACTTTGAAGATGTATATCCCTTGTTCGCTATTTTAATGAAAACTATCGCTATTTTAATGGACAATTTATTTTTCATCGGAATATTGTAAATATTAATTTACATTTTAACAAAACATTTCTCCAACAAAAATGGTGAGAAACATGGTTTTAATATTTACCGAATGAATTTGGGTCCAAGGTCCCGTCATAAACCATTCTTTTCGGCTGTTAAATCAAGCTTCTGATGACAACTATTTTGTGGAATATCTCATCTCGAAGTATAAACCTATTTGTATTCCTTTATACTAGACGGAAATTATCAATGTTCCCATGAAAACAAATGTAAAATAGCATAACAGACAAGTTCATTTTAAAGAATAATGAAGTGAATTTGATTTAACGAACATTTGGAAAGCTAAGTTGCTACCAGGGTGTACCCAAGATAGATGCATGTATCCATATGCACAAGTACACTTTATGTATAGGTGCAGTGGCCATCGTCGCCTTGACCAATCGGTATTTGCCAAAATTCAAATCGTACCCTATTATGCTAATATAAAAAAAAGAAATTTTACAAAAAGACCTATTCTCATTAGTTATTTTGGCACAGCAAGTGCTCCCTGCGATGTCATGTACAAAATGTGTGGCATGCATTGTGTACGTTAAGGTCAAATACGTCATTATTGAGGTCATAGCTAGAGGCCTGTGATTGACCATCCTTTAAACAAATAAACCAACAATTCTTGCATGAGAAATTTTCATCGGGTTTTCAATAGGAATATACAGATATATTACACATAAACTTTCGATTACAGAAGACCCATGGCTGTTGATTGATTTCGAACATATACGAGGTTGCAATGCATAACCGTACCAACGACTTAGTTATTGATCTCGCTATATAGTGTAAGTGTGTCGACCCTATCCGGGGACAGCGCCCTCTTCGTGTGTGCTGAATTTCGTTGATCAAAAATCAGTACAACAGCCTTTGCCAAGGCTAACGCTACATAGGCGTTCTAATGGACCTACGGACATAATGGATCGGACCTAATGGGCCTACGGACATAATGGGCCGGACATAATGGGCCCGCGGACATAAAGGTGCTGGACCTAATGGGTCTGCGGACATAATGGGCCAGCAGACGTAATGGGCCGGACTTAATGGGACCACGGATGTAATGGGCTGGACAACAATCGGTTCGCGGACATAATGGTCCTGGCGGACATTATGGTACGTAACACACGTGTTTAAACAGATATTCTAATAAATCCACTCTTTATCTAGGACTGTATTCCTTTGCATATGACTTATTAAACATCCGTGATACCGGCTAAAATGGCGTTTGACTCTGTTAATACATAATTTGATACATATTGTTACATAATGCTGTTTAATTAAGATTACAATTCAATGGTTTGGCAGACGGCCATAGGTAAATGTGTGTCTGTTCGTCTGTGTTATAGCCACAACTTAGTATGCTTTTAGGAATCCCGAAGTGAAGTTTCACATTTTTTTTTTCGTTTTTTTTATACAAAAGATTGCCCCAAAATAGCTGCCGCACTCCACTTATTTGTGATGTGTTCTACCGAAATCAGACACATAGAAGCGTAGAAGCGGAATTACGCAATGTTTAAGTTTGTCTTTACGAAAACTCAAATCGGAGTTATTGCCCTTTAAAGTTACAAGTTTCAAGTTTCATTTGGTATAATTTTAGGAATTAACTTCTTATAACTTTACTTAATTTTACCCAGCAACAGGTATTACACAATAATAATATTGCCTTATATTGCTTTATTAAAGATTTTATATACATTATTTGTCAATTTCTCAGTTCCGAACTCTGCACAATTCTTTCTGATTTCAGTAGAACACGTCACATTCAATTTTTGCTACAATCAGCATTCGGCACAAGATCGGTGCCGATAAGAAACTTAAATCTGATGTTTAGTTACATTGTTTTATTTTCTTTACTGTAGACAATGAAGCTCCAATTGTCACTTGTCCAAGCACTGTTCCATCCATGGTTGTGGACATGGGCATGTCCAATGCTAGTGTCACTTGGTCACCAATGCCATCAGCCATTGATGTTGTTGATGGTGTCATTTCTACAAGCAACATTATATGTGAGGATGGTGCAAGCAATGTTGTGATGTCAAACGACAGCTTTGAAGTAGGCACAACTACAGTGACATGCAAAGTTAATGATACTGCACTGAATACAGGATCTTGCCAATTTAACATCACAGTTGTTGGTAGGTATTGCATTATTACTGAGTGGAAGTTTTATTATTTACTTTTAATGTTTTTACTCTTTTTTTGTAATCAATAACATTTCGAAAGCACTAACTTCTGACTGGGTTATCTGTTTTTTTTCCATTGTACATCTTTTGTAAATCTGGTTTTTCGTTACATTGTTTTTTTTCTGCAGACAATGAATCTCCAATTGTCACTTGTCCGAGCTCTGTCCCATCCATGGTTGTGGACACGGGAATACCCAATGCTAGCGTCACTTGGTCACCAATGCCATCAGCCATTGATGTTGTTGATGGTGTCATTTCTGCAAGCAACATTATATGTAAGGACGGTGCAAGCAATGTTGTGATGTCAAACGACAGCTATGGAGTAGGCACAACTACAGTGACATGCAGAGTTAATGATACTGCACTAAATACAGGATCGTGCCAATTCAACATCACAGTTTTAGGTGGGTACCTTCCTACCTATATAAACCTATATATACCTACCTATACCTATATAAACGGGAAGCGAGCAAAGAAAAATTGGCTGAAGCCGGACTCGAACCCGCGACCTCTCGAATACCGTATGAGTGCTCTACCAACTGAGCTAACCAGCCCGTATGTTGGTGGGCGGTCCACTTATGCCAATTATCTATTGCTCTATGGGGCTAGGTCAGAGGCCAAACCATATCTGCTGAGTAGCCAGGGATCAAGCCCCGGTCAGATTCAAACAACCTGGGTAACGGCAATAGCGGGGATCACACAACGGGATACAAACATTTTACGTGGTTGTACACAAAGTAGATTAATAGGAAGGAACTGACCTAAAATATTATATAATAAGGGAAGTGAGTAAAGAAAATTGGCTGATGCCGGACTCGAACCCGCGACCTCTCGAATACCGTACGAGTGCTCTACCAACTGAGCTAACCAGCCCCTATGTTGGTCCACTTATGCCAGCTATCTATTGGAGATTTTGCGAGAGTTAATCTGGCCGAGTTCTGCGATACTTGGTGTGTGCAGGGAATTTAGTTGTAGCGAGGCTACCCTACCCAGGGGCTTAATATTTAAGCCTCTAAATCAAAATAAGACTAGCCGAAACGTTGAGAACATACCAACCGGCTCTTCTCAGAGCTATCACTTCTTCCAAAGAACACCATACAAATTGAGGTGTTGGTGTGTGGGGGTAATTAGCAAGATTATAATTGTCCTAAAAGAGATAATGTTATACAAGATAAGGTAACATAAAGGTAAAAAATACACATCAAGGCAGTTGCAGGTAGCTGAGTTATTTGATGTCTGTGTTGATGTTGAGACCATACGGTTGAAGTGTGTGGAATCGATGTAACCAGTTTGGCTCCCTAAGTTTGCAATGTGTGTCATTGCTAGTACAGGCTTCAGTTACAATAAGTTCAACATCCTTAATACTATGATTAGGGCTGTTGAAGTGGATTGCTACAGCGTATGGATTTCTGGTTTTCACAGAGGAGACATGGTTGGCAAAGCAGAGACATAATTTTGTCTTTGTCTTTGTTGTAGCATCTTTTACATGAGATTACATATACAACATTGGGTGTGTCACACTGGGATTTAGTTCTGATTGTTTAGGTGAGGCCAGTCTTGTTTCTTTTCACCTTCTGAGCAGGTTTGAGATACAAACAGGTTTTGCATCTCGAGCCGGTACAATAAGAGCACCCCTGTGGTAAAGGTCACTGTTGGTGCTAGTAATTATGAATTCGGACGAGGGTGTCAGAAATTTCCTTTGCGAAGGAGTGGGTAGGGTCAGTATCACATTCTATTTAGCGATCAGTGTTACTAAGTTGTCTAATAGTCTCGGCTAAGTAGTCATCTCTGTTCATGACCACAACAACAGACCCTTTGTCAGCCCATTTGATGACTAGGTTGTCTAATGGTCTTGGCTATGTAGTCATCTCTGACCCTTTGTCAGCCCGTTTGATGACTAGGTTGTCTAATGGTCTCGGTTATGTAGTCATCTCTGACCCTTGTCAGCCCGTTTGGTGACTAGGTTGTCTAATGGTCTCGGCTATGTAGTCATCTCTGACCCTTTGTCAGCCCGTTTGATGACTAGTTTGTCTCACGGTCTCGGCTATGTAGTCATCTCAGTAGTAAGGAGAGGAGCAGGAGACACCCCGTTTGGTGGGGGAAATGTGGGGGAAATTGAGGGTGGGGGGCGCTGGGGGAAATGTGGGGGAAATTGAGGGTGGGGGGCGGTGGGGGAAATTGAGGGTGGGGGCCGTTGGGGAAATGTGGGGTAAATGGAGGGTGGGGTTTTTGTGGAGTTTATGTTTTTCATATTGGGACACATATTTCGTTGAACCCGTTAGTGTGTTCCTTTTCAGTAACATGATTCAGCGGTTTATAATATAATACAATGAGATTTGTAATAAATTTCTTTAAAACAAAATAAACAAAACAAACGAACGAGCGAACGAGCAAACACGCAATAAAAACATGTACATATATCATTTATTTTTACTATTAAATTGAACACAAATAAGTTGTTAGGTAAACAAAAGGACTACTAGAAGTCTTGATGACCATTGGACAGCACCGGGCAAGTCTGGGAGAACAAAGACGTGTTGACGACGTGATGAATGAAGTCACCGTGTGACGTCACGAACAAGTCCGGACAAGATAATCCTTTGAAATGAACAAAAGAAGGACTGGAAATCTCTACCACTGTCTGCTAGTAAGTGCGCTACAACACTCCTTGCAAAATTAGCCATTTCAAGATGTCTGAATATGACTTTGGGACCTCGCTCTTCGGTTCTCCGAGCCCTACACCGAGTCAGCTTCTCCAAATCAAGCGTATGGAGGATGAAGCAACGGCGGGTACATCCGCGGACTCCGATCCTATTTTCATTGCAGAGACACCCCCTCATCTTCAAGGAAGGACCGCGAGTGATGAGGTAAGAAATGTTTTATTCCCTTTGCAACTGTTATGAAGCGATACTTTAAGATTTCATCTTTGCCGTAGTGCGCTAGCTTTATCGAAACATGTATTTGCTAATTGTTGAACTATTATTTTTACATTGAATGACACGACTATATCGTTACAAAACAACACTGGATGATTGTGATTTAACCACGGTGTCATTTCCGTTTTCCATCCTGACTAAATTCACCACGACCTCATGCGAAATCACTGTAACCATACTTCCCATTTAAAGAAAAAATCGTTGTATTTCATTTCAGTACGTGAATGTATGGTTATTCGCCAACAACGAAGACCAACCGGGGTGGTGACTTGTCTCAAGAATCCATGGTAAGTATTGATACAAATTGCACGCTGCTATTTGAAAGTTGACTGTCATCGACTACATCTACTCTCATCCACTTGCAAACCGTTCATTTTGAAAGCGCGATCGATTTCACAAATCTTTGCTCAAGTTTTCATGTTTGTGTGTTACTCAATTACTTAGTATCTTTTCTTTTATATTTCTGTACAGGATATTATGGATGATGATGCGGAGGAGCCTCCATCCAACATTCCCGACGTCAACGCAAACAGCCTTTACCCCCCAGTGGCCGCTCACCCCACACGACAACCCACCGAGCCCGAAAACCCTAAAAAGTTTTCTTGCGATGAATGCTTGAAGAGCTACAGCAGAAAGGACCACTTGAAACGTCACAAAAGAGGACATCACGCTGACGGTCTTCACTCCGGCCCAGCCACCGCATTCAAGTGTCGTCAATGCGAAAAATCGTTCAACCGCAAGGATTCCTTGAAGCGACACTTCAAAGTCCACGACAGACCGAACAACCCACCACCACCACCACAACGCCCAGAGACCTATGTAAATCCACCCACTTCACACCCCCACCACCAACAACCCCCAGAGCCACACCCATGAAGTGCTCGATTTGTGTAAAGACTTTCACTCGTCGTGACAATTTAAACAGACATATCAAAACGAAACACCCGAGTAGGCCGGCGAATGAAAACAACACGCTTGCACACGACCCACACAATGACCTTCCTGTGAACTGTGACCAGCATGATCAGCCCGCGGATGATGACGTCATCCCGCCAACTCCCCCCACTCCCCTACAACCCATCGAACACCCGTCTGATGATCAGCCACCAGTCCAGCCGCCGAACCAACCCCTACCGGAGGACCCTGTTGTATTTCCCCAGGCCGGTGCGGATGTCCAGGATGAGCTCTTCCGAATGATGCGTGAACACTGGCCCTCGATAAGAACACACCATCTAACCGGTAGAGTAGACCTATCCAAGACATTCACAACTTCCTCATGGTGAATGTCAGAAACCTCGGCCCTGGCGTGAGTGAAGAAGATGCCCTTCAAATTGCTTTTCGCCACCTCCAAAGTCGCGCTAAAGTGAACATTTCGTTCGGGTTAGTGCTCCGTCATACGGTGACCGGTGAACTCAGATATTTTCACTCTTCGTTGAACAATTCCCGCTTTTTTAGCGAACCATTTGCGATCGGATCACCGGAAGATTTGGACCGGCTGATTGGTGAGTTGAAGAAGATAGATGTGGCGGAGTACGGTCGGCGTCAACGGCCTGACACAAAATGGGTCGTAGAATCCATCACAAACATTACGATATTCGTGAATAAAATAAGAAACTTTCCTATCGGTGCACCGGTGGGTGACCTTCCACCGTATGTTGTGAATAATAGATGCCTTGTGAATCTCGTTAGAAACAGGCACACCGGTCAGCGCTATACAGATGAGCTTTTTTTTTTTTAGATGCCTCGCTTTGTCCCGCAACGAAAGCCCAAACTTTCTAGAACGCGACACAAAACATTTATTAGGTTTATGTCGCGAGGCTATTCATAACCCCAACGCGACAGGGGGGCTTACTCTCAATGATCTAAGTACCGCAGAACAGGTATTTGTGTCAATGTACAGGTGTACTCTCTGATAAGAAACGCGGATGCGGCGGGTGGGGTGGAGGCTGATGAGGAGGGGCACATCTTCGCTCAACTGATGAGACGATCTCTTCGTCGGTACGACCGGACCATCTTCCTCAATTTGCACGGTAACCATTTCTCGTACATCTCGGACATCAAAAAGTACACCAATTCCTTCGTATGTTCAAAATGTAGCTGGGTCACCATCAAATAATTTAATTTGAGGCGACACGAACTGACTTGCGAGGCGAACGTGAAGCACAAGTTTCCCGGTGGGGGGTACCAGGTCCCCCAAACAATATTCGAAAAACTTGGATATATCGGGATTGAAGTGGAAGAGCGAGACCGATATTACCCCTATCGCGCCACATTTGATTTCGAGGCATACTTCCAGCACGTCCCCGACCATCTACAGCGGGGAGGCAAGTTGTTGTGGGAAACACGCCACGAACTGTTAAGTTGCAGCGTAGCTAGCAACGTACCCGCGTTTGAAGCGGCCAAGTGTTTCGTAACTGACGGGAGTTCGACGGACTTGTTGAGGAAGTTCGTGGAACATCTGCATAACATCTCCGCGGCGGCCTACGTGTTACTTCTCGAGAAGTACGACTGGATCTTCAGGGCACTTGACAGAAAGGTGACCGCGGACAACGAAGAGGTAGACACCGCATAAGACTCCTCTGACGAAGGGGAGCAGAACCGCCGCAAGAAACATCCGGCCGAGAAGTTGAAGGAAGAGCTAGACGGGTACCTAAAAGAACTTCCCGTCCTCGGGTTTAACTCGGGTAAATATGATCTCAATCTCATGAAACGTTACTTCTATGCCGAACTGCAAAGGGTTGATCCTTTGCAGTTTATCGTGAAGAGAACCAGTACTTATATGGCCATGAAAACAGAAATGCTAAAGTTTTTGGATATTACAAACTACCTTGCTCCGGGATATAGCTATTCCAAATTTCTTAAGGCATATGACGTAGAAGAACAAAAGGGGTTTTCCCCTACGAGTGGGTAGACAGTCTAGACAAGCTAGGCGCGACCGAACTGCCGCCACATGATGTGTTTTTCAGTAAATTAAAAAATGAACAGTACTCATTCTGCCAAGAAATATGGAATAGCAAAAACATGCAAACAATGCGCGACTTTGTGACGTGGTACAATAATTTGGACGTGGTTCCATTCTTAAGCGCTATAGCCAAAATGTTTGCATTCTATCTAGACCGGGGCACGGATATGTTTAAGTGCGCCATATCAGTACCAGGTCTCTCACTCCGCTACTTATTTCTGACTCTGTCCGATGATACCTACTTTTCCCTGATCGACGACACAAACAAAGATCTGTATTATTTAATCAAAAAGAACATTGTTGGCGGCCCATCGATCGTGTTCCACAGGTACCACGAACGAAATAAAACCTTTATTAGAGGGGGGGGGGGAACAAATTGTGCAAAAAGGTAGTGGGTTTTGATGCCAACGCGCTTTACTTGTGGGCTCTCATGCAGAACATGCCGACGGGTGCATTTGTGAGGCGCAAGGTGGAGGAGAACTTTAGGCCCGTACAGAGTCAGAAATACGGAGTGAAAGCAACGGAATGGTTGGAATCAGAAGCGCGGCGCATTGGTGTCCGTATAATCCATAAGTTCAATGGCAAAGAAAAACGCATAGGTTCGCGTAATATTCCGGTAGATGGTTTTTGTCAAGAGACAAACAGTCTACCAATTTCATGTCTGCTTCTGGCATGGGCATAACTGCTGCCTGAACAATGCAGTCTACAATGACATAAGAAAAAAGAGCTGTGTGCAGCTTCAAGATGAGACGAATACAATTTCAACCTACATAAGGGATCAGGGGTACAATCTCATTGAGATGAAAGAGTGTGAGTGGGAAACGGGAAAAAAGGGGAAATGTAGATTTGAGGTTATTTTTAACTTCCATCCGTCCCGCACACTATCACAAAAAATCAATGACCCAGCGTGAGATCCTGAATTTCATCGTTGATGGTTCAATGTTTGGACTTGTAGAATGCGATCTACGCGTTCCTCCCGCACAAAGAGAAACATTTGCGGAAATGACCCCGATATTCAAAAATGTTGAAATAAGTAAAGAGGATATTGGGAACACATGCGGGACTATGCAGAAAGGGAGGGCCTTATGAAAACACCCCGTAAGAGTTTAATAGGGAGCATGTTTGCGGAACGCATCATGCTCGCTACACCACTACTCAAGTGGTACATATCACACGGCCTCGAAGTCCAACACATATAACAAGTGGTTCAGTACAGACAAAAAGACTGTTCCGGGGAAGCAGTGAGCAATGCCAGAAGGGCCGGGGATAGGGATGCGTCCAATGCCATATTGGCAGACACTATGAAACTCTTGGGTAACTCGGCCTATGGCAAGACAGTTACCAACCAAGAAAAACATCACAATGTTAACGTTTGTAGTGACACCGATGCGCCGCGCTTAATTAATGACCGCCATTTTCGCGCTTTGCACGTTGTAGGGGATAACATGAATGAGATTGAGATGACAAAGAAGATATTAAGTTTAAACCTACCAATACAGATAGGGTTCTTTGTTTACCAGTACGCGAAATTGAGAATGTTGGAATTTTATTTTGATTTTCTGGTTAAATTTATCCATCCGTCTAATTTCCAAATGTGCGAGATGGATACGGACTCGGCCTATCTCGCCATCTCTAAAGACAACTTGGACGATGTCATCAGACCAGAGATGAAAACGCAATATCATCTTGAAAAACACACTTGGTTCCCGAGGGAAGACACCCCTGAACATCGTGCGTTTGACAAAAGAACACCGGGTCTGTTTAAAGTTGAATGGGAGGGGGATGGAGTTGTCGCATTGTGCAGTAAAACCTACTTCTGCTTTGGCGATCAAAATAAAGCCAGCTGCAAAGGACTCAACAAAGCCACGAACGACATAACCAAACAAAGATATCTGGATGTATTAGAAGCTCAGAGAGCGGGGATCGGAACTAATCGTGGTTTTAGAATGAGGGATGGGTCGATGTACACGTACCAACAAACAAAGACCGCTTTCACCTATCTCTACCCCAAAAGGAAAGTTGGGGCAGATGGGATATCTACAACGTATATTGACATCTAACATTATTTGATACCGTTCTCCCGCGTACTGGTAAACAAAACAATTCCTGATTTTATGATAATACCCGAGTACAATTTCAATGTGTAAAACAGAGTATCATGTACGATAAAACTTACAGAATAGTGATACTGGAAATCCGTTTATGAAATATAAATATTTTGGTTTGTGTGTAAATATTATCATCATTATTTTGATTGGTTTTTACTCATCAGTGTGGTTTGAATAAATAACGATATGAGCAGAATGTAATGAAACTTGTAAACTTTGTTTTCATTGTGTGATTGTTTATCTCTCTTGGGAAAATAGGGTGAGGTGTAAGGGTGAATTTTGAGGGAGGAATAGTGTTAATAAATAGCTTTACCTCGTACGATTCAAGTCATTTAGACTGATGGACGTGCGACTTAAACATCCCTTTACTTGCATCATCTCCGGGTCCCACAGGGGTCAGGAAAGACTATTTTTACCAAGCGCCTGTTTACTTCGCAAGGTATCATAGACCCACCTCCAGATAATATCATTTGGTGTTACGGGGAATTATCAAGATGCTTACGACCATTTGGCTAGTCTGGTTCCTGAAATGTGGAGTGTCGTGGCCGAGCGGTCTAGATTACCGGACTCAAGTTCTGGTGTTAGCAGCAGAATGTGGGTTCGAATCCCAGCCGTGACACTTGTGTCCTTGAGCAAGACACTTAACCATAATTGCTTCTCTCCACCCAGGGGTTAAATGGGTACCTGTGAGGGCAGAGTTGGTTGATTAGCCCTATATGCGCTGTAATGGCAGCAATTGAGCTGTATACTCCCCAGGGAGCTGAGATGGTTTCAGGAATGATTTATGGGCCTTATGAGCAGGGGTAATGATATAATGCGCCTTGAGCACCACTTAGTTGGTGGATACGTGTGCTATATAAGTCCACACATTATTATTATTATTATTATTAATACGATTTGTGGAGGGGTTTCCCGATGATCTACTTCAGTCCTTGGACCGTACGCAAAGAAACATTATTGTGATAGATGATCTTATGTCAGAATCGGGCAACAACAAAAAGGTCTCCGAACTTTTTACTAAAGGCAGCCATCATAGAAACCTGTCTGTTATTTTGATATTACAAAATTTATTCTATCGAGGGAAGGAAATGCGAACAATAAGCCTAAATTCGCACTATATGGTCCTCTTTAAAAATCCAAGAGACGCCTCCCAAATTAATCATCTAGCTAAACAGATGTACCCCAATAAATCAAAGTACATGGTAGAAGCTTACCGAGATGCTACTCTGACCCCCTACGCTTATCTCTTTATCGATCTCAAACCCACAACGTCAGAGGAGATGAGACTCCGAACGAATATATTTAACGGTGAATTTCCAATCGTGTATGTACCAAAGATATAAATAGAGAGTGTTTGATGATCAGTCATTCATTTGAAGATGTCGAAGCGACTGAATAACAACGCTTCATATCTACACGTGTTGGCCAAGGGCACCCATAAACATCGTCAGGATGTGATCCAGGGGGCCAACAAAGAATTAATGAAGTGTTTGTGTGAGTGCGCCCTCAACGTTCTGAATGGTAATATCTCACTGAAGCCGGCTGACAAAAGGAGACTTAAAAAATACAAACAAAACCTGAGGTCTCTCGCCGATAGAAAACTGAGCACCCAGAAGAAAAAGAAAACCCTGAATCAAAAAGGAGGCTTTCTCGGGGCTCTACTCACTCCAATTTTAAGCGCCCTCAGAGGTCTTTTGTTTAAATAGATATGGAATACGCTAAGAAAATGGTACTGGTCCCGCAGGAGACTCTGATAAAGTTACAATCAGCCAGGCGTTTGGAACAAACACCGACGACCCGCGTGGTGCACGGTATAGATACGGATATGAGGCAGCTACTCGAACGACAAGATCTGACCGATGACCAGAAAATCAAACTTTATCATCAAACGCTTCAACGGTACATGGAGCTAAATAGACAACGGATGACCCCCTTAACAATGACCTTACAAACGGAAAGTATCAAAAGTGATGAACCACCCAAGCTGGAGCGTGAACTTCCTCACCAGACACCACCCGGTGTAAAAGAAATACTATTTAAGACTCCCACCAAAATGAAAATTCCCCTGAAGGAGAGTCCGAACGAAGACGAGTATGTACTCCCCCGACTGTTTGCCGAGGCTCCCCTTCTCCCTACTACCCCGAAGAAAAAGAAACGTGGAAGCACGCCCACCCTTTCTAAGCGGAAATGGACTCCATATTAAGCCACGCACTGGCACGATCCAGTCATTAATGACATTAGCCTTCATCATGGACTGTTGTCCCCCAAAGTCAGGCTGTAGATTTAGAAACATTTTCAAGAAAATTCGATGCGTGTCTGTCTGCTGTAAGAGCACCTTGATTATTGAAAACTCGGAATTTACCGATGGAGGCGTACCTAAAAAAGATATTTTACAACCCCCAACACCCCGCCGCTTTTGGTGGGGTGGAAGCTATTTACCGCGCTGCGCAAAAAGACAGAGTCAACATCAACAGGCAACGGATCAAAGAATGGTTGAGCAAACAACCCACTTACACACTACACAAACCGATTCGTAAGCGGTTTAAACGGAACAGAGTCATGGTGAATGGAATTGATCAACAGTGGCAAGCGGACCTGGTCGATATGACGTCATTGTCAGAATACAATAGCGGCTATAAATATATACTGACATGCATCGACGTGTTATCCAAGTACGCGTGGGCCGTCCCTCTCAAAAACAAGACCGGGCTCAGAACTTGCTGAAAAGAGAAAAGATTCGCTTTTTCACCACTCAAAATGAAACTAAAGCCAGTGTGGTTGAAAGGTTCAACAGAACTCTAAAGACAAAAATGTGGAAATACTTCACCGCCACCAATACGCATGCGTACTTGAAAGCTTTGCCGAAGTTACTCTATGCCTATAATCATTCCTATCATCGAAGTATCAAGACTACTCCTGCATCCGTGACGATCCACAACGCCGATGACGTATGGCAAACATTGTACGGTTCACACGTCGGGGTAATTCAAACTAAATTCAAGTTTAAAGTGGGTGACACGGTACGGATCAGTATGACTGCCAGACCATTTCGCAAAGGTTACCTTCTAAGCTGGACAACCGAACTTTTTACAGTCAGTGCTAGAATGCCTCGGTACCCTCGCGTGTACAGGTTAAAGGACTATGACGGTGAAGAATTAGATGGAACTTTCTATGAACAGGAATTACAACGAGTTGTTGAAATGGGTGATGTGTATGCGGTAGAGAAAATACTGGATACAAGAAAGCGGAGTGGAAAGACTGAATATTTTGTCAAGTGGGTCAGTTGTCCGATAAGTTCAACAGTTGGGTGACGAGTCTACGGACCTTATAAAAACAATACCACTCCAGCCGATCTTCATACAAGTCTCAAACGATACATCATGGCGGACTCATTCTACGTCACGCTCCCGAGTAACAGTTCCATGGATACCCATCCAAACAACACATTGACTCATTTCTTTGTAACCCTTCCGACACCACTCGTATTTAAGGGAGATTGGGAAGTAGGACTTGTCGAATTTACGTATCCACACCGCTGGTTCAACATAGTGGACAATAAAAATCAGTACTCGTGCTCGGCCAAAGTATCGGAACCTTGTTTGATTCATACTCATTCGATACCGCCCGGTTACTACCCAACCCCCGAGGAAATGATTGCCAATATCAAACCTCATGTCTCCCACAATGGACTTGTCAGTATTAAGTATAATAAATACAATCAGAAAATTGTCGTTAAGACAAACGATAACGCAATCGTTCACTTGCATCCCCGCATAGCGGAACTGTTTGGATTTGATGATGAGGAATCCGTTATTTTTGGCGCCACCCAAAAAGGTTCTCGAGTCGTAGACATAAACCAAGTTCATTCGATGTTCATATACTCTAACATTATAGAACATCATATCGTAGGTGACACGAGGGCGCCCTTGCTTCGCATTGTAAACGTTGAAGGAAAGCCAGGGGAAACCATTACCAAATTGTACGATAGTCCACATTATATTCCCTTAAAAAAAAAACTTATTGACACGATCGAAATAGATATAAGGGACGATACGGGGCGAGCTATTCCATTCGTGAGTGGTAAGTTGATTGTGAAGCTTCACTTCAGAAAAGGGCGCTCGTCATATTTTAATTGATCGCCATGAGACGCTTCGTCCCCGACAGTAAACATTATGAACATTACTACACGCAACAAGTTGGAAGGGGTCTCCCCGTGTTTACGGGACCCCGGACCCAAAGAGGCTACGGACTAGCTGGAATTCTTGAAGGACTTTTCCGATCAGCCATGCCCTTAATCAAACAAGGTGCTAAAACCCTGGGCCGTGAGGTACTCAATACAGGTATCGGGATTGCACAAGATGCTCTGGGGGGAGAACATATCAAAACAGCGGCCAAAACAAGATTTCGCCAAGCTGGACGTAATTTAACCCAAAAAGCAGTTCATAGTTTGGGGGCGAGACAAACGGGAGGCCGTCGCCGACGCGGTATAAAAAGGAAAGCAAACGGCAAACGATCCACTTCTGCATCTGGCAAGCGAGCGAAAAGATCGTTTGACATTTTTGATTAGTGCTCTTATCTACGAGACCTTGTGAATCATCATGGCGTTGTTACAGTCACTCGTGCGAATGCACAAAATCCGAGTTGGTTGTTTTCACTTCCACCCACCCAAACGAGTATCGATAAGGGACAATGGATAGAATATCACCCTATTTCTACCAATCTTACTGACGCAGACCAAGTCGGCCCCGTGAATCTGTTCTTGCAGTCTTTATTCAATCAGGTAGACGTAAGTCTGAACGACCGCCTCATCTCCCCCTCCACACCCACCTACCCATACCGAGCTATGATTGAAACCCTACTGAGTTACGGAAGTGACGCAAAGAGATCTCAACTCACGAGCTCTCTGTTTTACAAGGATACACCTGGTAGGTTTGACAACGGTAATCCCTTGGCAGCGGATGGAGGAGTTAACGAAGGTCTTAAGAAAAGCCACAAATTTACCAAACACAGTAATGTGGTGGATATGATTGGTCCCATACACAGCGACATTTTCTTTCAGGACAGGCACATGTTGAACGGGGTGGACCTTAAACTGAAACTCATCCGCAGCAACGACTCTTTCTGCCTCATGGCAACGGAAGCCAACCCGACTTACAAAGTAAAAATTCAAAATGCATCTGTATTTGTCAGAAAAGTGAAAATAAGTTCCGGGGTCATGCTGGGACACATGAAAGCTTTGGAAAAGGGAACCGCGAAGTACCCACTCAAGCGTAACCTCTGCAAGATGGTGTCTGTCCCACGGGGTAACTTGTCACTTACGCACCGAACTCAAGTTCTGGTGTTGCCAGCAGCAGGGTGTGAGTTCGAGCCCCGGTCGTGACACTTGTGTCCTTGAGCAAGGTACTTAACCATAATTGCTTCGTCCTTCGGATGGGACGTAAAGCCGTAGGTCCCGTGTGTTGTGTAATGCACGTAAAAATGCGCCTTGAGCACCACTTAGTTGGTGGATACGTGCGCTATATAAGTCCACACATTATTATTATTATTAAGTGTTTCTCGGGCAACTTCCAACCCGCATCGTGGTGGGGTGCGTGACCAACGAAGTATTCAACGGGCGGTATGGTAAAAATCCCTTCAACTTTCAGCATTTCAACGTGAACTATTTAACCGTACACGTAGATGGAGAACAGATTCCATACACGCCCTTGAAACCTAACTTCAACACTCCAGGAGGAAACTACATCAGAACCTACCAGCCTCTTCTCGGGTACTGATAAAATGTACCAAGACAGAGGAAACACTATCACTCGCAGGGGACTACATGGGCGGTTACGGACTGTACGCATTTGATCTCAGTCCCGACCTTTCTGTTGGAGGACACTTGAACCTTGTCAGATACGGTAACCTTCGGCTGAACATTCACTTCTCAAATCCTCTAGATAAGACGATCAACGTTATTATTTACGCAGAATTTAATAACATATTGGAAATAGACCAGGCTCGTAACGTCATTTTCGACTACACGGGCTAGACTACACCATGGATACCAGGGAGATCGGCGATATTTTGAAACGTGACCGTTTCACCAAGCATTATTTCAGAGGAGTTTTTGCCTGCGATCAACTTCCGAAGCAATATATACCACGGCCCAGTGCACTCGTCATTAACACGGATCCCGCTGATAAACCGGGACAGCATTGGGTGGCAATCTATATTACGCGGGATGGTGTTGGGGAATATTTTGACTCCTACGGGAAAGCCACAAATTGAATATTTCCTTCGGAAGAATGCGAAATACGTCATCTATAACAAACGACAAATGCAGGGAACATTTTCAACCGTGTGTGGACAGTACGTCATCTTCTTCCTTTTACATTGATGTCGAGGATTGAGCATGAACAAGATTATAAACTTTTTCTCTCTGGATACGATGGACAATGATTTAAATGTCAATGATTTTGTTAAGAAACACTTTCCCCATATTAAAACGGAAGTGTATGACGAACACTTTATTTTAAACCAATTATCTAGGGCTTTATTACCTCGAACTTCTTCCGTCATCTAAGATTTCTTGTTTTGATAAATTGCAAAACTACTTAAATACCTAATTTGATTAATTATGAATGCGTTTTGATAACGCCCATTTCACTAATTGTAATTGAGTTCCTTTTACCGTAAGATTTGTTTTGTAACATGTAGTTAGTATTAATTTTCTTTAACGTCATTTACTATTTATTTACTTTTAATGATTTTCTTTTACCATAAGTTTTTTTTGTTTTTTTTTGTGTTTGTTGTTGTTGTTAACTCTAAGAAACTGAAGTTTGTAGCCTATTTAGTTATAGTTTGATTTAAATGATTTGACAAAATTTGTTGTTTTTAAAAAAAAAATTATAATTTTTATTTATTTATTTATTTTTCTTAGTGAAATGATGATGATGATGAATAAACTACTTGTAACTGTATATTGCCGTTGACCACTTAAGGAATTCTGGTGAATTCCGGTTGGTTTCCGACATGCCAATGGTCTTTTATTTATTTATGTGTTTCGCGTCTAACCTCTTCCCCTTTCCCCCACTAACTTTGCAGAACTAATTTATATTCTACATAATCACATCAAATTAAAGTACACAATTAGACACAAAGATTCATTTTCAAATGTATTTTATATCCTTCCATCACCAAATAGTGTTGTGCAAACAATAATAACAAGAATTTAACGAAGCATGTAAGAATTTAACAAAGCAAGTAAAAACCAAACAATTATGAATTAAATGTTTTAACCATTACTAATTTAATACATTGTGACATCTAGAGTCAGAGTACACATACAATTCTCTTTGCACAATTATAACTCAAGAAACAAATCAACGTGAGGGGTTTAAAAAAATAAAAGTCAGAGTAATAATATCACAACATTCTTTTGCACAATTATAGTAACAACAACAAAGAAAAAGTATTGAATGAGTCTTTTAATGTGATACCATAACAAATATTGAACAAAACAGAATTGGCTGTTTTCTTTGTCTACCACCCTTCGTTTCACATGTATGTCAACGTACTTGGTAAAAGACGATTCCTGGCATGAATGGTTGGGTAATAGGGAAACAATACGTTCATTATCTTTTGCTTTTAAATTCCACTCGATCTACATTTACCTAATTCAGTCTCAGCAATTTCATCCAACGCTGGGTCAAAGTATTTGCAAACCTTCATTGACATTGGATCCATGAGACAATCGTGATTGGTTTGAGTCACATCGTCTTCTACTGGCAAGTTACAACCGTAACAATATCTCACGCTAAACTGATCAACTTTCTTTAAAATGAGAACAAAATTAATATCGATTGGATGAGATTGAACGAAAGTTCCTTACAGGCTTCACGTTCTTTGGAATCGTCAGCTTCTCCCTGCATAGTGTTCTGGCATGGTGACTCATCCTTTGGCTCGATCTCATCTACGATCAGCTCATTACCATCTAAACTAGATGGGGAATAGAGGAAAAAAAATCCACAATAATTCCATGATACCCAGTGTAAATTCGATTGTATAAGAACAGATATAATAAATGCATCAGATAAAACAGAACAAACCGTACCTTCTAAACTATCGGAAAAACCGCACCATACGACAGGAGTGACGGCTTCACCTGCTGAAGGCTTTGGGTCTTCATGGTGTTGCTTCTGCTCCAGCTCGCGCCTTAAGTTTTTAGCAAGGTCAACTCTTCCAATGTCGTTCAACGCCGTTACAAGCTGATCTACCACTTCACGTTGATTATTGCTTGATTTTTTAAATATCATTAACATTTCAAAATCTGATCTTCAATTCAGTATGATAGCGTTCAGTTGTCTAACTTTGTCGTACGAAATGTTGAAAAGTAGCAAACTTCTCCCCAATCTGCTCCTAGATGACTACCAGGTCTTCGCAACCCAACGCCTCCGTGATTACAGCGGGATCTGTATCGATGGCTGAACTCCAGACGTGGACGGTACGTCGTCTTCAGCATCCTGTTTCATCTTCTTCTTTTGCTCCTGTGATTAAAATAAAATAAGATAATGATTTATTTAACATAATACACACATATTACCAACAAAATAAAATTGCATGTAAACAGTATCATTTAATAAATAAATAATAATACACACCTCGACCTCTTTTGCTGCGTCGCTGATTGCCAGCATGTTTGCTACAAGGTCTCCCATTCGTGAATGTTCAAGTTGATGCCCCGTTGAGTAGTCCATAGATTCTTATCCTTGCGTTGAAAGTGGTCCCGAATCTTGACGTGCACACCTGACCGTTAAACGACTCACAACAACATGTCTAGTTCCCGTAAGATGAAACCGACGTGTGGTGGATGGTTCTTCAGCTTTCGCTTGGACGGTGTAGTATCATACTGCGAGGGGACGGCGTGGTCTTCCTGCCCTGGTAATCATGCGCTGGTGTAACTTTCGCTGAAGGCGGTCCGAATCCATATCTTCCACTTTTTGCTTCTGTTTTAGATGCACACTGTGGTTGTACTCCCGAACTTCGTGAAGACCACCGGCTGTATCGTATGAAAATGATGTTGGTTTCTGGTTGCTGGTCATTATGGTTGTGTGGTCGGTCGGATGGATGTTGAGGAATCGGCTGATATAAAGCACTGAGAATTTCAGATTGAGATGAACTCGGGAGCGAATGAAGTTGTAGGCTCAGGAGGGCTCGATTTATATCGAAGAAACAAACCTTACACAATGTCTTGTCCTGACTTGTTCGTGACGTCACGGTGACTTCATTCATCACGTCACCAACACGTCTTTGTTCTCCCAGACGCGGTGCTGTCCAATGGTCATCAAGATTTTCTAGATCTTTTGTTTACCTAACAACTTACGATTATTTCTTTCCATTAAGATTTCTAGTAGTCTTTGTTTACCTAACAACTTATTTCTGTTCAATTTAATAGTAAAAAATAAATTATATATGTACATGTTTTTGTGCGTGTTTGCTCGGTCGCTCGTTCGTTTGTTTTGTTTATTTTGTTTTAAAGAAATTTATTACAAATCTCATTTGTATTAATATAAACCGCTGAATCATGTTACTGAAAAGGAACACACTAACAGGTTCAACGAAATATGTGTCCCAATATGAAAACATAAACTCACAAAACCCCACCCTCCATTTACCCCATTTCCCCCTACCAGCCCCACCCTCAATTTCCCACATTTCCCCACCACCCCCAACCTCAATTTCCTCCACATTTCCCGCCCCACCCTCAATTTCCCCATTCCACCAAACAGGGTTATATTAAGGATGAAGATGATCCTGTATGCCTACTAGAAACGCAGCTGGAGTGAGATATGCAGATCTACTAGAAACGCGGTTGGAGTGATATATAGGGAAGATCTCAGGACTCCGAGTCGGAAGGTCGTGGGGATATAGGAGATCTCTTAGAACAGTGGATGCGTGAGAGGTAAGGGATGTAGAAGATCCCGCATCCAGTTATTGAAGTCGCAAAAACTTTTAGGACTTTGCTTACGTCGGAATTGGTGATAGCGAACAAATGGGGAGGGCGTAGAATCCTTCAATGCTATACGATGATTCGGTAGAATTGAGAAATAAACAATGGGAGATGCTGATACATTACCTGCCGTAACTTCATTTCCTAGCGAAAACTAACACCTTTCATCGGCAAACTAGGAACAATCCCTACAGTCCACAGGCCCACTGTGAGCCAACTCACTCTTTAAATTTACCTTATGGAGTGGGACAGCATATAACCGCCCGCAATACGTTGAATCAAATCAGTGACTATGTCGCCCTCAGTATCCCGCAGGATGACAACTGGCTTGTCAGCTCCACCATATGAACACGACGACCCTCACCTCATTATATGAAGTCACGATTAAGCGTACTAGCATCTTACTAGCATCTCAACCAACAGGGGCATATGATAGCTCGTAAGATGTCTTTTTCAGAAGGAGATTGCGTACAAAGGCTGAGTTTGGTCTGGAGTTAGTGTGACCTGTCGCTGACAGCAGGGGTCACACACCGGAGTCACTCTTGGTGACGACCTTGCCCCTGCCCGGATGCAGGTTTTCCACCCTTACGATTTTATCAGTGGTGAGCTTTGCCTCATTACCTGATTTACTATTATTCCGTTTTCTGTGAAACCACTAGCCTGGAAATGTGGTTTGTATAGGCCTAAGACATTCAATTTTGTTCAGATATTCAAATTTTGGATTTGGGTCATTCATTTTGGTGGTGCACATCCGTCATTCAATTTCCTTACATTGTCTTGAATGAAGATTTGCACTCGAGTTTCATTTCAATTTCGTTTTATACAGGCAATCAATTTCATTTATAAAATTAGGAATTATAGATGTTTGCGGTCAATTTTCGGCAAATAAACAGCCAATTTCACTTTGAAACATTCATGTTAAAGATTTTGCCTCCAATTGCTACTGTATCTCGAATTAAGAAATTAAACCCATTCAATTTCTTTTTTTTTTAAGGCATGCAATTTATTTAGCATTATATTTAGCTTGTATAAATTTTCGTCGTTTTCTTTTTAGAATGATACATATTTCATATTATGTTTACTTTTTATTCAAACCCAATTTTGTTTTCTTTATTCATGTGTGTTTCTCGTGCCTTATGGTGCATATCGTTTTTTTTTTATCATACTTTGTTTTGTTTATTCTCTAGTTAGAATCTATTGGTTTTCTGACCTGGGCCTAATTCTGTATTTTGGAAACATTATG
>CM055817.1:43042243-43112163 GCA_029582265.1 Zoroaster sp. YZ-2022
AGTTTAAAATTTGTTTTTAAAATAAAAAAAAAATACATTGTGAGTCAATTCAATACAGCCCTAATCGTAAGCTCCTATGATGTAGCTCTAATAACGTTAATTCTCCTTTTTTCCCAGGTGTTCTTATTTTTGAAATATTTAATCAAGGTTTTCAAATAATTCTTTGAAAACCATAGATCTCGAGTTCAGCGAACCTTTAACGGAAATCTGCAATATAAACAACTCGATTGTTTGTTTCTTTTACTTACTTTCTTTATTTTAAAGGTTTAAGTTATAATTTCATATGCCATTTAACTGTAATATTGTTGTAATTCAGCTGTAAAGGTGTTATGGGCAATAGTCAATAAACCATGAATAATATAATCCTAATACAACTCAGACGTAGTTTTACAGATACTGTTTTGAAATGAACCTACCAGTCATGTTATAAACCGTCAATACAATTCTAAGTCTATTAAATGATGCATAGTAGAGCCCGTTCGATTCCAGCACTATCCAGACTCCCGAATCAACAGACAACACCTCCATTTCGTACAGGAGCCTCCTGTCCAATACTGCAATCGGCTCTCTGTCAGTAGGATCCACTCCATTTCCAACTTTCAAAATAGTATTATAACCGGAAAATTCAAGAATCTCAATTCGAATTCGACTCCCTGGCGGCTCAGTGAATGTCCAAACACACACGAAATGCCCAGTATATCGATGGCCGATTAAAGAGACATTAGTACTTGGAAACGATGTTGACGTTCCTGAATACACGGCAAAGTGAGGTATGCGATTTCCGTCTGGTTGTTGAGTAAATTCTCCCAGAATTGTAAGCGCTTCTCCAAATTGCAGATGATTATTTGAAGTACCGCACATGTCTGGGCAACAAATCAGAGGAAGTAACACAGCTTCATTATTCACATAACGTTAATATAACACTGCTAAAAGGTGAGCCATTTTATCGTGTAATAATGTGGTTTTATTCAGAAAAAACTGTTTTTTAACATTACTGCAAATTGTGTTACTTGCAAAATGTGCTCATCGCACACAAACCACAACAACAACAACAACAACAACAACGACAAAATTGCAGATGGATGCAGAAGAGGGGTAACAAAGAGAGATGGTTAGGTGAGATAGAGGGATAGAGGATAAAGGCAAACACAATTTGTATCAGGTAAAACACATTTATGTCGTGTCTACACCACACCTACTCCAATCAGAGAAATAAATTGAGTGGTACTCAAAGAGTCTGACCATAGCTTATTAGATGTGGCCAGTGTGTTCAGTTTACATTGGCGTACTAAGTGTTTTGTTTTGCCACTGCAATTTTTAGACTTTATTTTGTTTATAGTGGGTTGACGCTTCATTTGGATAATTATGATATTGACTGAAAGACCTTTGAATAAAATGCAATGATGTTGATGTAGCTAATTCAAATTAACTTCTCTTTGATGGTTTACACATACCCTTTTTATAAAGGATATTCAAGAAATATAAACCAGTAAGCTGCATTTATTTGATAGCCTATGTCTGACATTAAATCTAATGTTTAACCTGAACAAAGTTTGACACCAACAAAACCTTGTGTCCCAGTTTGATTCTTATACTAACCGCACAACAACTCGTCTGAGAAGTCCCCACAGTCATTCTGTCCGTTACATAGATGGTACATTGTCATACAGGTTCCTGATGCGCATGCGTAATAGTGATCACCACACTCACCTAGGAAATAAAAAATGTCCAATATCTTAGATCGATTGATTTAATTTTGCCCTACACCGACGTGTGTATAGCACTGTATGCTCAGTGCTTTCCGAGTGTCTGTGAAAAAACTACACAGGCGACTCGGGCGGGATTCGAACCCACGACCTCCTGCTTACTAGTGCAGACATCTTATCTGAGATCGAGAAAGAGACAGATATGACCATTAAAACACTCAGTCTGGATCTTTAAAGTTTTAGTTTATAAAAAAATATAAAAAAAACATCTAAAATATTTAGATGACTGGCTACAACAAATATTGCCCGCCTCCGAGGGATAATTTGGAACATTTTGGAGAAAATTAATCACTCCTGTAGTTTTCCTTACCACACCCTAATTCATCCCCGTAAGCGTCGCAGTCCAGTCCGCCGTCACAGATAGACGATGTATTGAGGCATTGAAGACCAGATGGGCATGCAAACTGATCGTCATCACACTCTTAAATTATGATCAAGAAAATCAAAAATTCGAATTAAAACCATTTAGATCCGAAAGTATTTTAATAATAGAGAAAAGAAATACATTTAAATCAATTCAATGCAGCTCCTATGATATAGCTCTGATAACGGTACCTGATTGTATAATTGTCCCAGTCTCCAAGGTGTTCTTATTTTATACATATTTTAGTTAAGATTTTCAAATAATTTCTTTGAACAAAATGGATTCTCTGCAATATACAACAAACAGCTCAATTGTTTTTTCTTTTAATAACTTTCATTATTTTCAGGGTTAACATTTTTTTTTTTAAAGTTAAAAAATTATAATTCCATTTAATTGCAATATTGTTGTAATTCAGCTGTAGAGCAGTTATGTGCAATAGTCAATAAAATAAACATAAATAATATAATACAAGTCCGATGGAATTTTACAGATACTGTTTTGAAATGAACTAACCAGTCATGTTATAAACCGTCAATACCATTCGTAGTCTCTTGAATAATCTAGACGGCGAGTTCGATTCCAGCACTATCCAGACTCCCGAATCAACAGACAACACCTCCATCGCGTACTCCAGATACCTGTCCAATACTGCAATCGGCTCTCCGTCAGTAGGATCGAGTCCATTTCCAACTTTCACAATATTATATTTACTGGAAAATTCGATAATCTCTATTCGGATTCGACTTCCTGGTGGCTCAGTGAATTTCCAAACACACACGAAATGCCCACGATGTCGGTGATGGATTAAAGAGACATTTGTACGCGGAAACGATGCTGACGTTCCCGAATACACGGCAAAGTGAGATATGCGATTTCCGTCTGGTTGTTGGGTAGTTTCCCCCAGAATTGTAAGCGCTTCTCCAAATCGCAGATGATTATTTGAAGTACCGCATATGTCTGGGCAACAAATCAGAGGAAGTAACACAGCTTCATTATTAAGAGAATGTTAAGACAATACTGCTAAAAGGTGAGCCATTTATCATTATAGTTCTTGAAACATTACTGCAATTTGTAATGCTTGGAAAATGTGCCCCTGTCACACACAAACCACAACAACAACAAATGAAATTGTAGACGGAATCAAAAGAGGAGGAGTCGGGAATTAAGAGATGTTATGAGAGATAGGGGAAGGCAAATATAATGTGTTTCTAATGGAAGTTAAGTACAGTTCGGTTTATATTATTTTCCACTCAATCAATACAATATACGAAAACATGTATCTGTAAAGAACTCAGACAAGAGTGATTGTAGTTGGTGGAGGTCTCCATAAAGCAAGCTTGTCAATCAATACAACATACAAAAACATGTATCTGTAAAGAACTCAGACAAGAGTGATTATAGTTGGTGTATGTCTCTATGAAGCAAACTTGTCAATCAATACAACATACAAAAACATGTATCTGTAAAGAACTCAGACAAGAGTGATTATAGTTGGTGGATGTCTCTATGAAGCAAACTTGTCAATCAATACAACATACAAAAACATTATCTGTGAAGAACTCAGACAAGAGTGATTATAGTTGGTGGATGTCTCTATAAAGCAAACTTGTCAATCAATACAACATACAAAAACATGTATCTGTGAAGAACTCAGACAAGAGTGATTATAGTTGGTGGAGGTCTCTATAAAGCAAACTTGTCAATCAGTACAACATGCAAAAACATAAGTAAGACTAATTGCGGTGACACCATGCGAAATTCTCAATTGAGTAGTAATTAGTTCTGAAAAGAACTGGAGGTACAACTCGACGTTTCGATCAGTGTGCTCTGATTGTCCTCAGGAGAATGCCGGACTCTGGGAAATGCTGCTGCTTAAGTAGGCTGCTGGAGGATTACGCGATGACAGGATGCTGGAGGACGATCATAGCACACTGATCGAAACGTCGAGTTGTACCTCCAGTTCTTTTCAGAAGTAATTACTACTCAATTGAGAATTTCACATGGTGTCACCGCAATTAGTCTTACTTATCCTCCTCACCATGCAAAGCTACAAGTTTTACCTATACAAACACATGTATCTGTAAAGAACTCAGACAAGAGTGATTATAGTTGGCGGATGTCTCTATAAAGCAAGCTTGTCAATCAATACAACATACAAAAACATGTATCTGTAAAGAACTCAGACAAGAGTGATTATAGTTGGTGGAGGTCTCTATAAAGCAAGCTTGTCTAGAGGAGACTCTCAAAGCAAGCTCGTCAATCAATACAACATACAAAAACATGTATCTGTGAAGAACTCAGACAAGAGTGATTATAGTTGGTGGATGTCTCTATAAAGCAAACTTGTCAATCAATACAACATACAAAAACATGTATCTGTGAAGAACTCAGACAAGAGTGATTATAGTTGATGGAGGTCTCTATAAAGCAAACTTGTCAATAAGTACAACGTACAAAAACATAAGTAAGACTAATTGCGGTGACACCATGCATGTGAAATTCTCAATTGAGCAGTAATTAGTTCTGAAAAGAACTGGAGGTACAACTCGACGTTTCGATCAGTGTGCTCTGATTGTCCTCAGGAGAATGCCAGACTCTGGGAAATGCTGCTGCTTAAGTACGCTGCTGGAGGATTACGCGATGACAGGATGCTGAAGGACGATCATAGCACACTGATCGAAACGTCGAGTTGTACCTCCAGTTCTTTTCAGAAGTAATTACTACTCAATTGAGAATTTCACATGGTGTCACCGCTATTAGTCTTACTTATCCTCCTCACCATGCAAAGCTACAAGTTTTACCTATACACATGTATCTGTAAAGAACTCAGACAAGAGTGATTATAGTTGGCGGATGTCTCTATAAAGCAAGCTTGTCAATCAATACAACATACAAAAAAATGTATCTGTAAAGAACTCAGACAAGAGTGATTATAGTTGGTGGAGGTCTCTATAAAGCAAGCTTGTCTAGAGGAGACTCTCAAAGCAAGCTTGTCAATCAATACAACATACAAAAACATGTATCTGTAAAGAACTCAGACAAGAGTGATTATAGTTGGTGGGGGTCTCTATAAAGCAAGAGTAGTATACCATGTCACTATAGGGCACAGTTGACCTTTGACCTTTGACCTTTGACCTTTGACCTACTCTCACTATAGCGCACAGTTGACATTTGACCTTTGACCTTTGACCAACTATCACTATAGGGCAGAGTTGACCTTTGACCATCATAATTATAGGGCACAGTTGACATTTGACCTACTAAATTATAGGGCACAGATAACCTTTGACCTATTGAATTATGACATTTCAAAGAGACATCGATGGAGACAAGTGTGGGGGAAATTGAGTGTGGGGGCGGTGGGGGAAATGTGGGGAAATTGAGGGTGGGGGCCGATGGTGAAATGTGGGGTAAATGGAGGGTGGGGCTTTTGTGTAGTTTATAGAACCCCTTCCCAGTCCCGTAGTTCATTGTCGGAATTTATCACCCATCGTAGAGCATCACAATACTAGGGGTGACGGTGCCCGTCTAGAGCCTTATCGAAAGCCATTAATAGAGCAATGATAGTGTTATACTGGAAAGTATGAATACAATCGGAGTCATGCGAATGAGAGCTAGAGCAGTTATATGAGTATATGGGGGGTATAATGTAATCTATTGGTATCACTAATAAATAAAATCAATAACAAATAACCATGAAAACATGTAAACAGATCGTCAGCTGATCAAATATTTTGTTGCTTAGGATATGAAGGCATCCTATATAAGAAGACCGATTACCGATAATGAAGGCAGATTAAAAAATGTACACAAAGTATAGATATGATAAAACAATATAGATGCGGCTGAATTTAAAAGAGATGTCTAAAGATAATATAAATCTGCACTCGGGGTCACATGATAACAAGTTCGTAAATCCTTGGGCATACTGAACCGAAAACCTTGGTCATACTGACCCGAAAGCGGTGACGTATCCGTCTATACGAAGGTGTCAGGATACTTGTTCATTAATACGAGAAATACGAGAGGAGAAGCAAGTCGTACATAAATATCCCAGCAGATGGACCGAACCATGGAAGAAAACGATATGTTTAATTCGCCCGATCCATCGCCTAGTCAACTAGAACATATACAGGATGTAGCCGACAACCACTTGGGGGTATACTACCCTTTTAACAGTCCACCCCCTAGCCCCGCTACATTGCGAGACATACGTGAAATTGAAACGTTAGCTTTGGAACAGGTAAATGACACGACAATAAGAAGTGTTTTTGTTAAAACGTGTGTGAAGACAAAAAAATAAAAATAAAAAATAAAAATAGAAGAAACAAAATTATAATAACTATAATAAAAGTAAACATTTATTTTTCGTTTTGTTTGTATTGTGATGTAGATGCAGCAAAGAGGGGGAGGTGACGATGGAGAAAAGGGGGAACAAGGAGGCCGTGGTGATAAACGACGTCGTGACAGCGAAGACGAACCGGGGCCTTCGCACCAAAACATGAGGAGGGACATCGAGCCTGGAGAAGACCAAGAACGGCAGAGGGAGGAAGACATCGCTGGTCCTTCGAGACCGTTTAATGAGGCGTTCCACGTAGAGGATGAAGGTGACAGCGACAGTTCTGACGACCCTCCATTTACTGAAGCGAGTCAAGACGGTGGTTTTGGTGATGTGAACGATATGGACGACGATTCCTACGATTCTCCCCCAGAGGCTCCCCGGTGGGAAACTATTGGCGATCCTCACGACTACTATAAACTCGTGGCAAGAGAAACCAAGCGTGTTAAGAGATTTAATTCACAAGGTGATATATACTCAGTTAGATTTAGGAATATTAAACCAATTAACGATATCCGTTCTGTGATTAACACGCTCGGAACTGTATTTCAGTCCCTGTTAGATAGGTTATTCAGTGAATTCGATGCCATGGACTCTGTGTCAGTTAGCATACGATTGCCCGGGTTAGAGGATCCCTTTTGGCTACCCTTTGCGAGGAGAGGTTTGCTTACTGTTAACGATTTGTTACGGAGGTTGGAGGCAGTCCTCCAATCGAATACAAACGTCTCCCTCGATGGTAACGCCACTATAACGGTAACAAGGGTAGTAATGGATAGGGGAGGGTCTGGTAGGCGGTTGGATCGCGGGACCATGAATTTAGAAAAGTGGTTGTTGCGAAAGAAGTGCGTAGTAATCATGGACGGATCATCATGAGCACAGGCCCTGGGCACAAATTCACCACGGGCCCATACACGCGCATAATACTACTAGTACTATGCTTTTTTTTTTTTTTTTTTTGAAAACCAAAGGCCCCTATTGGCTCCTGGGCCCGGGGCCCATACACGCGCATAATACTACTAGTACTATGCTTCTTTTTTTCTTTTTTTTGAAAACCAAGGGCCCCTATTGGCTCCTGGGCCCGGGGCACGTGCCCAGTTTGCCCGTGCGGTAATCCGTGCATGGTAGTAATGATTAACAATAAAGACGGTTTATGTTGCGCTAGGGCGATCGTGACCGCTAGGGCAAAGGAAGATTAACACGTACAGTATGATAACATAAAGCGAGGGCGTATTGATCAGACCATAGAGAAAGGACCACGGACCTTTCTCTATGATCAGACTCAGTTAGCTAAATCACTACACAGGCAGGCGGGTGTACCAGAGGGTCCCTGTGGTTTGGAAGAACTAAGTAAATTTCAGGATGTTCTTTCAAACGAGGGGTATCAACTGATAGTCCTGTCTGCCTCGCTGTTGAACGGTATGTGGTTTAAAGGAAAAGAAGCCCCTCACAAGTTGTACTTATACTTTTATGACAATCACTACGCTACGATCACGTCGATGAAGGGATTTGTATGTAGATCATATTTCTGTGAGGTATGTTTTAAGGGGTATTCGAACAAACAGGATCACAAGTGCGAGAACAAATGTCATTGTTGTTTTAAGACCTACCCTGAATGTCCATTTGTTAAGTGGGTACATTGTAATGACTGTAACAGATATTTCATGAGTAGCGAGTGTTATGACAATCATAAAGAGAAGACCGCCGTGAAAACCATGATAAAAAAGAAAAAGAAAATAACAGTAGGGGGGAAATCAACGTGTTCCGAAATAAGAAAATGTAAATGTGGAAAGATAATTCGTAACGGCGGGCGAATGGGTAAAAATTTATTGCGGTACTTGCCGGGAATATCAACCGGCGAACCACCTATGTTATATTAGACCTATTCCTAAAGACAAGGCTGTCAGGTTCAGCTTAGATGACATTGTAGGGGATGAGAGGGGAGAAGGGGGAGAGGAGGAAGACTTGAATGAGTTGGTGGTGAGAGAGCGGGAGGAGGCAGAGAGGGTGGAACCATGCGCCGCGGTGGGTGATGATAAGGAGGACGGCGAGCTTCAGCGTTTTGTTTTCTATGATTTCGAGTGTAGACAGGACGATGAGATTGGCACTAATCCGTTGGGTCCAGTGTACAAACACGTACCGAATTTCTGCGTTGTACATACTGTATGTACATTCTGTTTGGGCGTCGTACACATTTCCGAACGTATGTCCTGTCGTTACTGTTGTAAAAACGATCGTAACGAACGTATCTTTCAGGGGCCCGACACGCTGCAAAACTTTTGCCAGTGGTTATTTAATGAGCGTGCAAAGGGGGGTGCAACGACATGTATAGCGCATAATTCTCAGTCGTACGACGGTCAGTTTGTACTGTCTTACTTGTTTCAGCAGGCCATCACGCCAGAAGTGGTGATGAATGGAGCAAAGCTTATGTCTATGAAGGTTGGAAATCTAAAGTTCATCGATTCGCTGAATTTTTTTTCGATGCCTTTGTCTAAGGTTCCCTCCACATTTGGATTAGCCGAGTTGAAGAAGGGTTTTTTCCCTCACTTTTTCAACACCAAAGCCAACGCCGCGTACGTAGGGCCAATGCCCGATAGTCGTTTCTACGACCCCGACGGTATGTCTACCTCGAAACGTGCAGAATTCTTGAAGTGGTACGAGTTAAACAGGGACAAGTCTTTTGATTTTCAAAAGGAAATGCTCGAATACTGCCGGAGCGACGTAGACATTTTGCGAAGGGGAAGTTTGAAATTCAGATCCATTTTTATGACGCAGACGGAAGCAGACCCCTTTGCGGCATCTATCACCATTGCTAGCGCGTGTAACATTGTTTTTCGACGAAATTATCTACAGCCAAAGACCATAGCTATAATACCTGCGCAGGGGTACAGAAAACACGACATGCAGTCAGCGGCGGCCCTCAGGTGGTTGAAGTGGATCGCGCACGCGCGTAACATTACCATTCGGCACGCAGGGAACGGTCGAGAACAGAAAGTTGCCGGGTACAGAGTAGACGGTTTACACGATCGTACGGTGTTTGAATTTCACAGCTGTCTTTGGCACGGGTGTCCGCGTTGCTATCGTCGCCGGGACTTGACCACTCATAACGCCGCGTTTACCATAGGGGAGCGCTATGATAACACGCGTATGCGTACCGAAACCATACGTAATGCAGGATATGTGGTAGAAGAGATGTGGGAGTGCGATTTCAGGAGGGCTTGTAAGACGGATCGGAAAATGTGCGAGTTCGTTGGAGCCCTTGAACCCGGTGATGACGTCGAGCCTTTGAATCCTAGGGATGCCTTTTATGGGGGTCGAACCAATGCAACGAAATTGTATTACAAGGCGAAACCCGGGGAAAAGATTATGTACGTTGACGTGTGCAGTTTGTACCCGTGGGTGAACAAATATGGTAAATATCCTATCGGTCACCCCGTGATTATCACTGAAAACTTCGCCGACATAAGTACTTACGATGGGTTTGCCAAAGTTGACGTATCACCGCCGCGGGGGTTGTACCACCCCGTCCTACCTAAAAAGGGGGCTGGTAAACTAATGTTTGCGCTATGCGGTAAATGCATTGAAACGCAACAGTCTACAAAGTGCGAACACTCGGTAGAAGATCGCAAGCTGCGGGGTACGTGGCAGACGGACGAGCTGAAAAAAGCCTGATCCGTATTCACGAAGTTTGGCATTTTAAGGACATGGCCCAATACGATCCGAAGAGTAAGATGGGAGGGTTGTTTGCGGGATATATAAATACATTTCTGAAACTGAAACAAGAGGCCAGTGGGTGGACTAAATGGTGCGATACTGATGCCAAAAAAGATCAATACATATCAGAGTACGAGAGACGCGAAGGTATCAGGCTGGACCCAACATGCGTAGAGCGTAACGAGGGGTTGAGGGCCGTAGCAAAGTTAATGCTAAATAGTTTCTGGGGAAAGTTTGGGCAGAGGGAGAATATGTCCAAGACGAGGTATATCGTAGACCCCGAGGAATTCTTTGGTTTGTTTTTGGACGACACCAAAACTATCAATCACGTCAACTTTCTCAGTGACTATATTGCGCAAGTGCAGTGGGAGTTCAAGGAACACTTTGCAGTGCCGTTGAGTAACATAAACATATGCATCGCGGCGTACACCACAGCGCAGGCAAGACTGAAATTGTATTCTTTTCTAGAACGATTGGGAGAGAGGGTGCTTTACTATGACACGGACGATATCATTTACGTGTCCCGTGGCGATGCGAGCGAGTACGTACCCCCTCTGGGGGACCACCTAGGCGATCTGACAGACGAGCTAGCTAATTATTACGGGGAGGGTAGTTACATAACAGAGTTTGCTTCGGGTGGGCCCAAGAACTATGGGTACACGGTTTATAGTACAAATACTAAAATGGGAGTTAGCGCATGCAAGGTGAGAGGTATCACCCTTAATTATCGAAACACAGACATTGTTAATTACTCCACCTTGAAGGATTTGGTACGTGTCAACGAACACGATGACGCTGAAGAGGAGGTCGGTGGGGCGGTAATAAACAAAAAACGTACCGTCCACGACCCTCACAAAATTGTGCGAAATCCAGGAGGTGAAGTAATTACGCGTCAGTCCACAACAGATTATAGAGTGGTGTACACTAAGAGAGTGATGGTAGACGATTTTGATACGGTCCCCTACGGTTATTAAACGGTGGGTCAACTTAATACAGATAGATAGATAGTAATATTCATACCGTAGCGTTGATAACAACTAGAGTTTAGCCCACGTTAAAGTGTATAGGTACGATCCCTCACGACTATTAAACAGAGGGTCAACAGATTTGTTTGTATTTAAGTGTATTTATACCCATTATTTTGTTATTTGCAAGCGCGTGTATTGTATCTAAAAGGGTGACCTTATAATAGGTATCCTCCATACGTATACCTTTATGTATGTTATACATTAAATATTATTAATTATATTATATTTAGTTTTTAATTATTGATTGTTTAAAGCTGTATAAATTTGACCGTGTAACCTTTAATATAACCAATGTGTCATATAATGAAGTAAATACATTTTTAGTCGGTATAAATACAGCAGATTGTAATCGCCGTAAACTACAAATGTGTGGAAGAAACTTTGTTTTCATTGTGTGATTGTTTATCTCTCTTGGGAAAATAGGGTGAGGTGTAAAGGGTGAATTTTGAGGGAGGAATATTGTTAAATAGCTTTACCTCGTACGATTCAAGTCATTTAGACTGATGGACGTGCGACTTAAACATCCCTTTACTTGCATCATCTCGGGTCCCACGGGGTCGGGAAAGACTATTTTTACCAAGCGCCTGTTTACTTCGCAAGGTATCATAGACCCACCTCCAGATAATATCATTTGGTGTTACGGGGAATATCAAGATGCTTACGACCATTTGGCTAGTCTGGTTCCTGAAATACGATTTGTGGAGGGGTTTCCTGATGATCTACTTCAGTCCTTGGACCGTACGCAAAGAAACATTATTGTGATAGATGATCTTATGTCAGAATCGGGCAACAACAAAAAAGTCTCCGAACTTGTTACTAAAGGCAGTCATCATAGAAACCTGTCTGTTATTTTGATATTACAAAATTTATTCTATCGAGGGAAGGAAATGCGAACAATAAGCCTAAATTCGCACTATATGGTCCTGTTTAAAAATCCAAGAGACGCCTCCCAAATTAATCATCTAGCCAAACAGATGTACCCCAATAAATCAAAGTACATGGTAGAAGCTTACCGAGATGCTACTCTGACCCCCTACGCTTATCTCTTTATCGATCTCAAACCCACAACGTCAGAGGAGATGAGACTCCGAACGAATATATTTAACGGTGAATTTCCAATCGTGTATGTACCAAAGATATAAATAGAGAGTGTTTGATGATCAGTCATTCATTTGAAGATGTCGAAGCGACTGAATAACAACGCTTCATATCTACACGTGTTGGCCAAGGGCACCCATAAACAACGTCAGGGTGTGATCCAGGGGGCCAACAAAGAATTAATGAAGTGTTTGTGTGAGTGCGCCCTCAACGTTCTGAATGGTAATATCTCACTGAAGCCGGATGACAAAAGGAGACTTAAAAAATACAAACAAAACCTGAGGTCTCTCGCCGATAGAAAACTGAGCACCCAGAAGAAAAAGAAAACCCTGAATCAAAAAGGAGGGTTTCTCGGGGCTCTACTTACTCCAATTTTAAGCGCCCTCGGAGGTCTTTTGTTTAAATAGATATGGAATACGCTAAGAAAATGGTACTGGTCCCGCAGGAGACTCTGATAAAGTTACAATCAGCCAGGCGTTTGGAACAAACAACGACGACCCGCGTGGTGCACGGTATAGATACGGATATGAGGCAGCTACTCGAACGACAAGATCTGACCGATGACCAGAAAATCAAACTTTATCATCAAACGCTTCAACGGTACATGGAGCTAAATAGACAACGGATGACCCCCTTAACAATGACCTTACAAACGGAAAGTATCAAAAGTGATGAACCACCCAAGATGGAGCGTGAACTTCCTCACCAGACACCACCCGGTGTAAAAGAAATACTAGTTAAGACTCCCACCAAAATGAAAATTCCCCTGAAGGAGAGTCCGAACGAAGACGATTATGTACTCCCCCGACTGTTTGCCGAGGCTCCCCTTCTCCCTACTACCCCGAAGAAAAAGAAACGTAGAAGCACGCCCACCCTTTCTAAGCGGAAATGGACTCCATATTAAGCCACGCACTGGCACGATCCAGTCATTAATGACATTAGCCTTCATCATGGACTGTTGTCCCCCAAAGTCAGGCTGTAGATTTAGAAACATTTTAAAGAAAATTCGATGCGTGTCTGTCTGCTGTAAGAGCACCTTGATTATTGAAAACTCGGAATTTACCGATGGAGGCGTACCTAAAAAATATATTTTACAACCCCCAACACCCCGCCGCTTTTGGTGGGGTGTAAGCTATTTACCGTGCGGCGCAAAAAGACAGAGTCAACATCAACAGGCAACGGATCAAAGAATGGTTGAGCAAACAACCCACTTACACACTACACAAACCGATTCGTAAGCGGTTTAAACGGAACAGAGTCATGGCGAATGGAATTGATCAACAGTGGCAAGCGGACCTGGTCGATATGACGTCATTGTCAGAATACAATAGCGGTTATAAATATATACTGACGTGCATCGACGTGTTATCCAAGTACGCGTGGGCCGTCCCTCTCAAAAACAAGACCGGGCTCGCTCTGATTGATGCATTCAAACAGATATTGAAAAATGGGCGTAAACCACACCTCCTTCAGACCGATAAAGGTACAGAATTTCTTAATCGAAATTTTCAGAACTTGCTGAAAAGAGAAAAGATTCGCTTTTTCACCACTCAAAATGAAACAAAAGCCAGTGTGGTTGAAAGGTTCAACAGAACTCTAAAGACAAAAATGTGGAAATACTTCACCGCCACCAATACGCATGCGTACTTGAAAGCTTTGCCGAAGTTACTCTCCGCCTATAATCATTCCTATCATCGAAGTATCAAGACTACTCCCGCATCCGTGACGATCCACAACGCCGATGACGTATGGCAAACATTGTACGATTCACACGTCGGGCAAATTCAAACTAAATTCAAGTTGAAAGTGGGTGACACGGTACGGATCAGTATGACTACCAGACCATTTCGCAAAGGTTACCTCCCAAGCTGGACAACCGAACTTTTTACAGTCAGTGCTAGAATACCCCGGTACCCTCCCGTGTACAGGTTAAAGGACTATGACGGTGAATAATTAGATGGAACTTTCTATGAACAGGAATTACAACGAGTTGTTGAAATGGGTGATGTGTATGCGGTAGAGAAAATACTGGATACAAGAAAGCGGAGTGGAAAGACTGAATATTTTGTCAAGTGGGTCGGTTATCCCGATAAGTTCAACAGTTGGGTGACGAGTCTACGGACCTTATAAAAACAATACCACTCCAACCGATCTTCATACAAGTCTCAAACGATACATCATGGCGGACTCATTCTACGTCACGCTCCCAAGCAACAGCTCCATGGATACTCATCCAGATAATACGTTGACTCATTTCTATGTGACTCTTCCGACACCACTCGTATTTGAGGGCGATTGGGAAGTAGGACTGGCGGAATTTACGTATCCACACCGCTGGTTCAATGTCATCGACACTAAAATTATGTATGGGTGTTCAGCCGGAGACACAGCACCTGATTTCCATTTGCACTTTCTACCTCCCGGTTACTACCCAAACCCTGTGGAAATGTTGGAAAATATTAAACCACCTGCCGACCACGACGGACTTGTCAGTATTAAATATAATAAATACAACCAAAAAATAATTATCAAGACACAGGATGATGTGACCATCAACTTGTTCACTAAAATAAAAGACCTGTTCGGATTTAATGAGAATGAAGCAATTGTTACGGGAATTCAAAAAGGTTCTCGAGTCGTAGACATAAACCCAGTTCATTCGATGTTCATATACTCTAACATTATAGAACATCATATCGTAGGTGACACGAGGGCGCCCTTGCTTCGCATTGTAAACGTTGAAGGAAAGCCCGGGGAAACCACTACCAAATTGTACGATAGTCCACATTATATTCCCTTAAAACAAAAACTTATTGACACGATCGAAATGGATATAAGGGACGATACGGGGCGAGCTATCCCATTCATGAGTGGTAAGTTGATTGTGAAGCTTCACTTCAGGAAACGGCGCTCGTCATATTTTAATTGATCGCCATGAGACGCTTCGTCCCCGACAGTAAACATTATGAACATTACTACACGCAACAAGTTGGAAGGGGTCTCCCCGTGTTTACGGGACCCCGGACCCAAAGAGGCTACGGACTAGGTGGAATTCTTGGAGGACTTTTCCGATCAGCCATGCCCTTAATCAAACAAGGTGCTAAAACCCTGGGCCGTGAGGTACTCAATACGGGTATCGGGATTGCACAAGATGCTCTGGGGGGAGAAAATATCAAGACAGCGTCCAAAACAAGATTCCGCCAAGCTGGACGTAATCTAACCCAAAAGGCAATTCGTGGTTTGGAAGCGAGAGCAACGGGAAGCCCCCGACGTGGTATAAAAAGGAAAACAAACGGCAGACGATCCACTTCTGCATCTGGCAGGCGAGCGAAAAGATCGTTTGACATTTTTGATTAGTGCTCTTATCTACGAGACCTTGTGAATCATCATGGCGTTGTTACACAGTCACTCGTGCGAATGCACAAAATCCGAATTGAATTTGTTTTCACTTCCACCCACCCAAACGAGTATCGATAAAGGACAATGGGTAGAATATCACTCTATTTCTACCATTTCCGATGGGGGCCCCATTGAATTCTTTATTTCCGGATCGGGTGATGAATACATGGACCTCAACCAACTTTATATCCAGGCAAAAATAACAAAGGCAGATGGTACCAATCTTACTGACGCAGACCAAGTCGGCCCCGTGAATCTGTTCTTGCAGTCTTTATTCAATCAGGTAGACGTAAGTCTGAACGACCGCCTCATCTCCCCCTCCACACCCACCTACCCATACCGAGCTATGATTGAAACCCTACTGAGTTACGGAAGTGACGCAAAGAGATCTCAACTCACGAGCTCTCTGTTTTACAAGGATACACCTGGTAGGTTTGACAACGGTAATCCCTTGGCAGCGGATGGAGAAGTTAACGAAGGTCTTAAGAAAAGACACAAATTTACCAAACACAGTAATGTGGTGGATATGATTGGTCCCATACACAGCGACATTTTCTTTCAGGACAGGCACATGTTGAACGGGGTGGACCTTAAACTGAAACTCATCCGCAGCAACGACTCTTTCTGCCTCATGTAAAAATTCAAAATGTATCTGTATTTGTCAGAAAAGTGAAAATAAGTTCCGGGGTCATGCTGGGACACATGAAAGCTTTGGAAAAGGGAACCGCGAAGTACCCACTCAAGCGTAACCTCTGCAAGATGGTGTCTGTCCCACGGGGTAACTTGTCACTTACGCAGGATCATGTGTTTCTCGGGCAACTTCCAACCCGCATCGTGGTGGGATGCGTGACCAACGAAGCATTCAACGGGCGGTATGGTAAAAATCCCTTCAACTTTCAGCATTTCAACATGAACTATTTAACCGTACACGTAGATGGAGAACAGATTCCATACACACCCTTGAAACCTAACTTCAACACTCCAGGAGGAAACTACATCAGAGCCTACCAAACCCTCTTCTCGGGCACTGATAAAATGTACCAAGACGAAGGAAACACTATCACTCGCGAGGACTACATGGGCGGTTACGGACTGTACGCATTTGATCTCAGTCCCGACCTTTCTGTTGGAGGACACTTGAACCTTGTCAGACACGGTAACCTTCGGCTGGACATTCACTTCTCAAATCCTCTAGATAAGACGATCAACGTTATTATTTACGCAGAATTTAATAACATATTGGAAATAGACCAGGCTCGTAACGTCATTTTCGACTACACGGGCTAGACTACACCATGGATACCAGGGAGATCGGCGATATTTTGAAACGTGACCGTTTCACCAAGCATTATTTCAGAGGAGTTTTTGCCTGCGATCAACTTCCGAAGCAATATATGCCACGGACCAGTGCACTCGTCATTAACACGGATCCCGCTGATAAACCGGGACAACATTGGGTGGCAATCTACATTACGCGGGATGGTGTTGGTGAATATTTTGACTCCTACGAAAAAGCCCCCACTGTACCACAAATTGAATATTTCCTTCGGAAGAATGCGAAATACGTCATCTATAACAAACGACAAATCCAGGGAACATTTTCAACCGTGTGTGGACAGTACGTCATCTTCTTCCTTTTACATCGATGTCGAGGATTGAGCATGGACAAGATTATAAACTTTTTCTCTCTGGATACGATGGACAATGATTTAAATGTCAATGCTTTTGTTAAGAAACACTTTCCCCGTATTAAAACGGAAGTGTATGACGAACACTTTATTTTAAACCAATTATCTAGGGGTTTATTACCTCGAACTTCTTCCGTCATCTAAGATTTCTTGTTTTGATAAATTGCAAAACTACTTAAATACCTAATTTGATTCATTATGAATGCGTTTTGATAACGCCATTTCAAAGGTCAAAGGTCAAAGGTCAACTGTGCCCTATAGTGACATGGTATACTACTAGCAAGCTCGTCAATCAATACAACATACAAAAACATGTATCGGTAAAGAACTCAGACAAGAGTGATTATAGTTGGTGGAGGTCTCTATAAAGCAAGCTTGTCAATCAATACAACATACAAAAACATGTATCGGTAAAGAACTCAGACAAGAGTGATTATAGTTGGTGGAGGTCTCTATAAAGCAAGCTCGTCAATCAATACAACATACAAAAACATGTATCTGTAAAGAACTCAGACGAGAGTGATTATAGTTGGTGGAGGTCTCTATAAAGCAAACTCGTCAATCAATACAACATACAAAAACATGTATCGGTAAAGAACTCAGACGAGAGTGTTTATAGGTGGTGAAGGTCCTCATAAAGCAAACTTGTCTAGAGGAGACTCTCAAAACAAATATATTGAGAGAATTGTAGAATATAACTAAAATTATTAAGTACACAACAACTTAAACATAAATGTTCACACTCACCACAGTTTATTTCATCCGTGTTATCTGGGCAATCCACAACGTAATTGCAAGCAACTCTTATTGGTAGACACTTTCTATACGGCTTACAGAGTATCTGCTCAACATTACACACACCTAAAAAGTAAAGGTTTACAGCATGTCAAGACAATCTTTGTAATTTTTTAAATACATTTTGAGAATGACCAATAAGGCTCGGATTAGATAGCTCAGTTGGTACAGCTCCAATACGGTAATCTAAAGGTAACTGGTTCAAATCCTACTCAAGTAAATGTTTCACATAGAACAGTTTCCTTGTGATTTATTTAATTCACTTTTCATGACGTTTAGTCCTGTATCTCAAATTGTGATATGATTTGTAAATTTATAGTATCATACATTTATGTATCTAACTGTATTTCTGCTGGGTAACAGTAATAATAACAGTGTACTTTTTAAATAATATGCATATGCTTGACAAAAATACATTATGGGTCAGTTTAGGGATATCGTAATGATAACAGCCACTTTTGGTGTGGATAACATTGCGAGCCTTTTATTCTGGATAATAAATATAATATCATTAGCCCTATTTAATAATAGGTCTGGATTATATAATGATCCACTTTAAGTTTTCCATTATGATTCGGTGACAATTGTTGATGTAACGTTATGGTCTGGATATCATTATGATCCACTTATTACCTTCATCATCCTCAGATCGTAAGATCATTCTCAATGAGGGCGCACGTCTGACATACCGCAGGGATGAAAATGATATTGTAACGTTGTTCCCACTGAAGTAGAAGGACGTCCCGTTCAGCGGTGTCGTGTCCAACGTGAATTCATCTATAAGCGTTGTCTCGTTACCATTACTACCAATCACCCGCCCAAATGATAACTCCTGATACGCTGATATACTGACACGGACAACATCTACGTAGAATGTGTCCAAGGGGCTTGTGACAAACCAACGGCATTCAAAGACCCGGTAATCAGGTATGTCAATAGTGAAGGGAACTGGTTGGGTTATGTTGATGTTGGTTTGACCACAAATGTCTCCTGTAAAATAATTAGGCAAATTGTTATAAAATGCCGCAAACAACGAATGGTAAGAAAAACTTCATGGTTAAATATTAAAATACATTATAAGCTCACGGACAGCACGGCAATTTAATCAATTTTAATGGTTTGTACAGTACCCGATTACACAATTATAATTATATAACTTGATATGAAGTTGGTGACGGTAGCAAACATCCTACTAAATTATTCCATCTCACATGCTGTTATTTTTGAGAAATTACAAATTCGTAATGGATCACAGCCGTGATTAATTTTTCATATTACAATAAATATGAACAAAAATATGAACACATTATTCACAATGTTTTAGTTAATGACAAAATTATATGAGCTAAAATATCCATAAGTTTGGTTCTGTACATCTCTCTTGATTCTTATATTGATGCATTGACAGACATTTGTAACAATGCACACTTCACTTAATATTAATACGTACCCGAGCCGCCATCCGGAACTACAGTCAAATTACATGTCATGGAAAATCCTTGAACATCACCGGAATAGTAGGAATTAGACAAGATGATCATTTGTAGTGATTCATTGGGGGAAAGGATATCAGCTTGAAGCGGAGTTGAAAAATGACCTAAATATCTTGCAAAGTGGTTTGTGTACAGCTTTAACCAATAGCTGGATAACTCAGTGATGTTGTACTGACACAGTGCTCTGATCAACATGCCATATGACACTTTGACATCCCAGCAGTAGTATTTGCTGTGAGTGATGAGCAAGAATCCTTGGCTTTCGAGCGGTTCAAAAGTCGTCGTTGAAATAACAGCAGATGAGTTGGAGCCAGTTAGTGTCACATTGTAGCATGTTTCATGTATTCCTGTATGGAGAAAATATATATTGTAAATATTCACGTGTCCAGCTCGGTTCCATTTTAGTGTGTCGGACCCGAGTCAGATTTGAGTTTCGATGTACACTGTACAATGACTAGGAATCGGACTCGACCCTTGTCACAAGTGTCGACCCTTGCTTGGGAATATGACTCATGAATCGACTCTTAATATTCGGTGATGGAATTGACATTTGATAATCGGTGGTGGAATCGACACTTGGGAATCCGTGATTGGATTTACTTTTGTGATGTGCCTTGCCCAAAATGCTCAATCCAATATCTACAGTGTTAGATCCAGGTAGGTGCTAGATCCAGGAAGGTTGCAGCTGATATACATGGGCAATTCTCCATGGGAGAGAAAAAATTTCCAAAATTTTACATTAGCAATAGAAAAATATTTCATATTGATTCCAGACCAGATTCATTTGGTTCATACTGTTTACTTATTTTTTTATATTTTTAATGTAAACTGTTTCGTAATTCAGCCGGCAGGCTACAATGAACAGATTTTGTAATAAACCATAATAAATAAATAAATAAATAAATTTCATAGGAATCCAATCCAAGGGGTTAAAATTCGAAAAACCCGTGTTTTCTGGGAGACATATAGATTTTTGGGTAGTAAGTAGTCTCAAAATGTGGAATTTTCGTAAAAAATTCAAATTTAATTCTTTTGGACATTATGATTAGTGGAGGCCTTGTGGAAAACAATTGTTTATGTGTCTAGATAGCCATTGTACCAAGGATCATTGTACCAAGGATCATTTATTTTTCGTGTTCTCCAAAAATTTAAAAATAAATTACGAGGGTAACTAGTAAAAGTGTACATTTTCATCTCTACTATTTTTTTAATCATATATTTACATGGTTTTTAAGATCAGTAATACTTGACGAATCACCACAGAATCAGAACAAGCTATCAAATCACTATCTCACAAAGTGAAGTAACACTGTTAAACAATGCTCTGTCCTTCACTGTTTATAACGCAGTTATGTTTGTACAGCGCGTATGATTTTTGATAGAATGTGTGACATAGTTTTTGTGACGGTGCCACCGGTACTGTCCAGACGGCCGCCGGGGAACTTTCAAGACTGCCGCCGGGACTTTCCAGACAGCCGCCGGGACTTTCCAGACTGCCGCCGGAGCATGGAACAATGGATCGCTAGTTATGAACTCTAGTTGAACTGACTCCGGAAGTTTCATGAATGGACTGAATTGGCGTGAGAGTTAATAAAGCAGTAGTTAATTTAACTGTTAAATAATCTGATTGCTCTCTGGTACTTTTCTGTCAGGCGTTTTGCAACAGAAAGTAAGGAAAACCCAGGAAATAAACCGCGTTACAATGGTGGCAGCGCTGGCATTATTTCGTCAAAACTAAGCAATCATTCAAAAATGGCGAGTTACATGACGACGACAGAGATCAAGGATGCCATTGATGAGATCTCGCAAGACATTGAGCGGTTACATCTTTCAGCTCGTCAGGGGAGGAAACAGCATGGAAGAGCTCACGACTACAGTGCTGGTACGACGTTGCTTTCAACGCCGACCAAGGGGGGCCATTCTAAGAAATGGCGGTCCCGGCTTGATGGCTTGCTCAGTGATGTGAAAACACGGTGGAGGGTCAGCCGACATACCAAGACCATACCGTGAAACCCCGTCCTTCTCCCCCGTGGCGCGCAGAGCAGTTGGACCCCGTTGCTCGGACGCGGAGACCGAGAAACATGGGGGAACCACTAATAGTGGTACACCTGTTGTTCATATGACTCAGCGTCCCGCAACTGGGGTACATGGCTCAGTCGTTGCCTCGAGGGTGATGGCTCGAGAGTTCGTTGGTGCCTCTTGTCTGGAAGATTACCTCACACACTTCGAAAGAGTCGCAAGAGTGAATGCTTGGACTGAAATGGAGCAGGCAGACTTTTTGCTCATCGCGCTCAAGGGCCAAGCTCTGGAGGTAGCGTGTTCTCTGTCAGCATATCAGCAGTCAAGTTACAAGGAAATTGTGAAGGCACTTAAACATCGCTTTGGCTCTGAAAAACAATGCGTCCGCCATAGAGCTGAACTGACCAACAGAAAAAGGCGTGCATGTGAGAGCGTAGCTGAACTTGGACAGGCTATCAGGAAACTCGTCCGTAAAGCATATCCAAACGGCGATTTGGCATTCCAAGAAGATTTTGCCATTGAACAGTTTAAAAATGCCCTAGATGACTTGGAGCTTAAACGGGCCCTTTTCCAAGGCAAGCCAAAGACCCTGGACGAGGCAGTTGAGATGGTGTCGGAAGCTGAAGCATGGATGAAGGCGGAGAACGTAATTGGCCGATCCAGGACAGTCAGAGACAAAGAGGAAGATGTATGTCAATCTGATACTACCACTGTCACAAATGAAACAGACAGACTGCTCCGTGAAGTTTTGGCAGCGCTAAATCGTCGCCCCAGCGACAGGTCCAAGGACTGGAAGCCCGGCTGCTGGAACTGTGGTAGCACCGATCACTTTCGAGCGGCTTGCCCTGTAGGTAAAGGTAAGCCCTCAGAGTTAAACTAGAAACAGCTGGACTTGAGAGCCGAAGTTCAGCTGGAGTTAACGAAAGGCTCCAGACCCAAGAGGATCCGCCGGTGCGAATGGATCTGCCAGTATGGAGTGATCCGCCGGTGTGGACTAGTCTGCCAGTGAAGACTGATCCGCCAGCACGGGTTGATCCGCCGGTGCGGATTAGTTCGCCGGTGCGGATTGGTCCGCCGGTGCGGGTTGGTCCGCCGGTGCGGGTTGGTCCGCCGGTGCGGACTGATCTGCCAGTGCAGATTGATCCGCCAGTACGGGTTGATCCGCCGGTGCGGGTTAGTTCGCCGGTGCGGGTTGGTCCGCCGGTGCGGACTGATCTGCCGGTGCGGGTTGATCCACGAGTGTTGACTGCTCCATCGGTGCGTGTTCATGATCCACCGGTACAACGGGAGCTCCTTGATCAGAAACTTACCTTGAGGAACAACCCACCTACAGTATCACTTCAAGGGGTCGACTCATCAGATACAAACAATTCCAGAGGAGCGGGGTTATACGTTAGGGGAAAGCTGCTGAGTCAAAGTGTCAGTTTTCTTGTAGACACTGGAGCCACGCAGACTTTTGTCTCAACACGATTTTTTGATACGGTAGCCACACAATTTAAGCCAACCCTTCAAATGCCAGATCGAAGATTCCATCTAGCTGACGGAAGTAACTTGCGCGTGGTGGGCAGAGCTAGGATGACAGTGAATCTTGGAGGATGTGACATAGGCCACATGATATGGGTTGCAGACATAGACGACGATGCTGTACTGGGACTGGATTTCATGAAGAAGCATAGATGCCAACTGGAGTGGGATGATCAGTGCTTGAAGGTCGGGAAATACAAAATCCCCATGCAATCATGCTCACTTGAACCGTCCATCTGCTGCGTCAGAATTACAGGCAATGTGATTGTCCCTCCCCTCACAGACGTTTTACTCAGTTGCGAAGTGGTAAATCAGCCTGGAGGTATTTTGCCAACTTGGGAAGTAATACAGAACAGAGGGAGTATTACCAGGGATCTTGACGTTGTAGTCGCAAGCACCCTTGCTGGTACCCAAAGGGGATTATTGAACCGTCGGGACGCCCTTGGTGCTCCCCAGTCGTCCTGGTCAAGAAAAAGGATGGAACCACCAGAGTTTGCATAGACTATAGGAAATTGAACGACGTGACCCAGAAAGATGCTCATCCCTTGCCAAGAATTGAGGACAATTTGGATTCGTTAGCTGGCTCACGATACTTTTCAACATTGGATTTAGCCTCGGGCTACTGGCAAGTGGAAGTGGTGGATGAAGACAGGCCGAAAACTGCATTCAGCACCGGCCGTGGGGGACTCTATCAATTTGTCACGATGCCCTTTGGATTGTGCAACGCACCCACAACCTTCGAACGATTGATGGAGCGGGTGCTAGAGGGATTGCAGTGGCAAATTGCAGTACTATATCTTGATGACGTCATCGTATTCGGCACATCATTCCGACACCACATGCAGAGATTGTGCTCAGTCCTGCAAAGACTACAGGAAGCAAACCTCAAGCTCAAACCGAAGAAGTGTAAGTTGTTTCAAAGGAGGGTGGCTTTCCTTGGCCACGTCGTATCACCTGAGGGAGTTTCAACAGATCCTGACAAAGTCCAACCGATGACAAAGACAGACGTGCGAAGCTTCCTTGGTCTTGTGTCTTATTACAGACGCTTCATCAAAGGTTTCGCCCAGATTGCCAGACCGCTGCATCAATTCACGGAGCAGCGGAGGGAACCAAAATGGACTGATGAATGTCAGGAAGCGTTCGGGACCATGAAAAAGTGTCTTACTTCTACGTCCATACTAGCCTACCCTTCGGAAGGAGCTGAATTATTCTCGACACCGATGCCAGTGGGTTTGCAATCGGAGCGGTGCTCTCACAGATGTAGGATGGGGAGTAATGGGTACTCGCCTATGGGAGCAGGACGCTGACTAAAAGTGAGAGGAACTATTGTGTCACAAGGCGTGAGCTTTTGTCTCTAGTCTTCTTCATCAGGAAGTATCACCACTACCTGTATGGGACAAATTTCTGTGTCAGAACGGATCATCGACCGTTGAGGTGGTTATATGGCGTGAGAGAACCTCAGGGGCAACTTGCCAGGTGGATTCAGAAACTTGCCATTTACAACTTTACCATTGAGCACCGCCCAGGTAGCAAACATGGTAACGCTGACGCTTTGTCCAGGAAGTGTTTTCCGGAGTGTAACCACGCAGTTGACGAGGATGAAAGTCGCAGTGGTGCTGAAATCGAGTATGAAACACTTCGATGTAAGGGACATAACGAATTAATCCAGTCACACCTGCAACAACCAGGATCTCTTGCTGCCAATACAGACACTGCTACCGATGCAAATAACCCCGCCGGTGCGGACAAGTCTGCTGGTGCTGACACGTCCGCCGGTGCAGACAAGTCTGCCAGTGCGGCCAAGTCCGCCAGTGCGGCCAAAACCGCCGGTGCAGACAAGTCCGCCGGTGCGCTCAAGTCTGCCGGTGCGGACAAGTCCGCCGGTGCTGACAAGTCCGCCGGTGCAGGTGAACTGAGCATAGAGCGCATAGCATTTGCGCAGAGCAACGACAGTGATCTTGCCGAAGTAATATCTTGGATGAAGAATCGTACTGAACGTCTCTCGGCGGGGTAATAGATTTGTGATGGTCGTTGGGGACTATTTCACCAGATGGACAGAATGTTACCCAATTCCGGACCACTGTGCACCCGACTAAGCTCGTGGAGGAATTTGTAGCCAGGTTTGGGGTTCCCCTCGAACTCCATTCGGACCAGGGACGTGAGTTCGAGTCGTCAGTCTTCGGAGAAATGTGTTCACTACTGGGGATTACCAAAATGCGGACCACACCCTACCATCCCCGGTCCGACGGGATGATCGAAAGATTTAACCGAACCATTGAAAACATGCTCAGTCTCTGGGTGGATAAGTCACAAACAGATTGGGAGGAACACTTAGCCTTACTCATGATGGCCTACAGGTCATCCGAACATGAAACAACCAAAGAAACTCCAAATGCAATGATGTTGGGTCGTGAGGTATCGATGCCAGTGGATCTCCTTGTGGGGACTGGAGACCCGGAAGAGCCCACTGTAAACACCGTCTATGCCAAGAAATTGCAAGATCGTCTGAGACTCGCTCATGAAGTTGCCAGGGACACTGTCTGAACACAGATGCGGAAACAGAAGAAACACTACGACCGAGACGTAAAAAAGCAACTTTATGACCAAGGGGCAGTAGTGTGGCTGCACTGCAAAGCCAGGAAAAAGGGAAGATCACCGAAATTAAGCCTGACATGGACTGGTCCCTACGTAATCATTGCCAGGCTTTCAGATGTTGTGTATCGCATAAAGAGAAGTCCTCGTGCAAGGCCCAAAGTGGTGCATGCGGTCAGATTAAAGCCATGTGTGGGAGTAACGAGCGAAGACTGCGGGTTTCGGAGAGCCGCTCTTTTCCCAAGGGAGACTGTCAAGATGACTAATGACTCCTTCAGTGCAGATAGCTCCGCCGATGCGGACGAGCCCGCCGGTGCGGACGAGGCCGCTGGTGCGGACGAGCCCACCGGTGCGGACGAGCCCGCCGGTGCGGACAAGCCCGCCGGTGCTCCCTGCATGAACGCAACTCCCGCACGGACTAGGTGCGGCAGAGCGGTACGGAAGCCTGCACGCTTCATTCAGCGGGTGACTGCACGTGGATCTGAATGTGATTGTATTCAAGATAAACCATCAGCAACACACAAGGCATCAACGGGTCAACACATAAAAATGAGTCAAGGGGGAGAGTTTCGCTGCCGGGTATGTGGTGGGCAGTATGCCTCCGCATCTGGGAGGAGACGTCATGAACAGTCGGCTCACGGACCACCAAGATATCCGTGCGGGGATTGTGAGAATAACTACCGGCGGAGAGAGTACCTCCTCCGGCATCAGCGAAGTGCAGGGCACGGCACCGGTCACCGTACATCTGCTGCTCCAGACAGAGACCAGTGGGCTGCTTGGTCCACCACTGGCAATCGCAGCGGGATGCAAGTCTATGACAACGGGCAGTGGTACAACGCTCGCACTATTCACACTTCGGGACTCATGCGAACTGACCCTCCGCCGGAGTTCCACCGGCCTGCCACTGCCGACATTGGTACACAAACAGAGCCTGTCTTGATGACAGAAGAGTTCCAGACCCGGATGACAGAGACTGTGGAAGACGCCCGAGCTGTGATTCGCACCATCAGACAGACAGAGTCCATCGGGATTCGAGAGCCCGGAGATATCCTGTGGCGGACGTGGCACCGGTCGGGAGTCGACGAAAACTCGTCAGAGGATGACGTCGAGTAAAAAAGAGGAACTGTGACAGTCTTTTGAACATTTCGTGTTTTCTTGAAGTTCTTTTTTTTTTTTTTTAAACTTGAATTCAGGGACCTGGTGAAAACATCAATAAAGATGAAGAGTGGTCCATAGCAAATAAGTTGCAATAAGACAAATTAAAAAATGGATCATAAGTAACAACAACGTAAAAACTTGGTTATCATGTGACTGGTGGTCATGGTGTCCAGGAAACCTAAAAACTACCCTACCAGAGCCCTACCACCTGACTAGGCGTGCCGTTCACCCACACTTTATGGGCCCGGGCCCCGTAGGCTGTCAATTCGCAGGTCACCATCTCCTAGTCAGGCATTAACCTAGCCTTGACTACTCTATAACCACCGGTTGAAACAGTAAAACGATTGAGATTGAAATGATTTAGGACATCTGATCCATGAGGAAGGTGTTCACATTTGTCTTAAAAACAGACACATCTGGAGAGGTAGGGAAAGCAGACGCTGGAAGGGAGTTCCACAGTCGACTTGTCCTTGGTATATATGAGTTGAGATGAAGTTCTGTTTTTGACAAAGGTATATGTACGCAGTATGGATGTCCAGTCAGTGAAGATCTGGTAGTTCTTACACTCAGTGCCCAAGGGGGTAAAATACCAGCCAGCTCATTGGATGGTTTCAGGAAGATATGACGGTAGAAGACGCAGAGTGATGCAACATTTCTCCTGTGACTCAGTGGAACAATGCCATACTTAAGAGGCTCGTCAATCCTGAGTAAGCGAAGTGCTTTATTCTGCAACATATCCAGCAGCTTCAAAGATGAAGTTCCTGCTCCATTCCAAATTGGAGAAGCATATTCCATAAGAGGACGAATGTAAGCCTTGTAGATGGAGATACGCGCTAGGTGAGGAAGAATGTTTCTAGAACGTCCCAAGATGTAGAGTCGCTTTGCTGTTTTTTGAAATTCCTGTGATGTGTTGAGACCAAGACAGTGTTTTGGTAATGGTGACACCCAGCAGAGTAATATTATCAGTAGGCTGTAGCTCTCTGTTCATAAAGTGGAGTGGAGGATGATTCTGCCTTCTTTTCCTGCTGATGATCATCTCCTCTGTTTTACTGGCATTGAATGTGACACACCAGCTTTTCGACCACGCTTCGATTGAGAGCAAATCTCGTTGGAGACTATCTGCGCATATGATTCTAGCATCAGGATTTTTAATAGTGACATGGAGGGTAGAATCATCGGCAAGTAAGTGGATATCATTCTCTAGGTGCGAAGCCAGGTAATCAATAAATATAAGGAAAAGTACGGGACCGAGAATACTCTCCTGGGGGACTGCAGCAGATACAAGCTTTGCTGAAGATCTAAAGCCATCAAGCACAACAGACTGTTGTCTGTCTGAAAGGAATGAAGCAATCCAACAATGCAGATCCCCCTGGATGCCAAATGAGGAGAGTTTCGCCATAAGACCTCTGTGCCATACACGGTCGAAAGCCTTCTTTATGTCAAGCGCAATGACTCTGATTTCTTGCTGAGTGTCCAGCGCATTATTCCACCACTGAGTGATGTAAGAGAGCATATTAACTGTTGACCTCTTCTCTCGGAATCCATATTGGGTATCACAAAGAAGGTGGTGCTTGTTAAGATGGCAGTGGATCTTTTCGCATATGATGCGCTCCATGACTTTTGATATTATGGTTAGCAGCGATATTGGTCTGTAGTTTGAAGGATCCTGCTTATTGCCCTTCTTGGGTACAGCTACTACATGGGCAGTTTTCCAATCAGAAGGAACAGTCCTGGTGCTAAATGAAATCTGGAATAACTTTGCGGGGACAGGAGCTAGCTCAGGTGCACAGTGCTTCAGCACAGTTGAATATATTCCATCAGGGCCATTGGCTTTGGATGTATCGAGAGTTCGAAGCTTTTTTAGAACATATTTTGGACGGAATTTGAGAGAGTAGAGAACTACATTGTTTTTTTTGTTGCAGTTTTGTAGGAGTTTTCCCACCATCATCAAGCTTGGCATTGGCAGAAAACATGTTGTTGAGCAGCTCAGCCTTCTCACTAGCCGTGTTGTAGGTATGACCATCGCATCTGAGAGGGGGGATGGCAGAGGTTTTGTTGCTGTCAGTTACTGATTTCACAAGTTTCCACCACTGTTTGTTATCTGATTTCTTGAGTTCTTGCTCAAGATGTTGTGAAAACTGTAGGCGAGCTCGACGCAGGGTACGCTGACATGCAGATTTAGATTGCATGTACAAGGTCCATGAGTCCATTGTTCGTCGTTTTTGCCATTTTTTGTAAGCTTTCTGTTTGTCCTGAACTGCCTCTCTACAGTTATCGTTAAACCAGGGTTTATCAGAGTAGCGGTGGCTAGACTGCTTTGATGGCACATAGAAGTCCATGGCATCAACTAGGTTTTCTTTTACACAAGACCATGCTGAATCTGCGCCGTGTCCCTTTGTGAGCGATGCCCACTTGACATTAGCCAGGAAAGACCGCATACCATCCCAGTCTGCTTTATTATTGAGCCAAACTTTACGTTTGCCTGCCATGCTGGGTGTTGGGAGTCTATAATTGGCCACGGTTGAGATAACACTGTGGTCGGAAGATCCCAGAGGGGCACCGACAGTAACAATATGGTTGTCAGGGGAAGTGGTAAGAAAAAGATCTAATTTTGAACAGGCACCATCCTTGCCAGTCCTTGTTGGTAGATCTACAAGTTGATGAAGGTTGTTGAGCACTGCAAACTCAAAAGCAGAGTCGCCATGTGCATCTGTCTTTTTACTACCTAGCCATTCTTCATGATGGGCATTCAAATCACCTAGAACGATAACTTCAGATTTTGGATGAAGTTCCTGGGTTGTAGCAATTTTCTCTGTGAGTACATCGAATATGGAGTCATCAGCAGATGGAGGTCTATATTGTGACGCAACACCCCTATGGAGGGATTGTCGCGCGGACGGCCTCTGACCGGAAAAGTCCCCGAGCGGTTAGGAACGTATCCGTTGGGATAGCAGTATACCGTCCCGATGAATGAATACAACTGCTCTGAGACCACCCTATGAAAAGGGACACTAGGATGCAAGTTGTTGTGTAATATGTGTAACAAATAATACTGGTTTATTAGCAAACAATAAGGCACCTCACCTGGAGGTGACCAAGTCCTTAAATCACAAGAAAACAATCATCAATACAGGAAATCCTTATAATTACATGAAAATCTATGGCACCTCGATGAGGGGTCACTGGCACACCACTAATGCACCTCACGGGAGAGGGGAGCTTAACACCACATATGGCACCTCTCACCTGAGGGGTCACCACAAGTACACAATTATAATCTCTGTATCTTTAAGCTAAGTGCTAGTCCAGATGCATCAATATAAGGGGCTTTACTGTCTTTGTACTGGAGGTGCAAAGCAACGGACACCACACAGGCCAATGAAATTACAAAGGAGGGGCAGCTACCCCACATCGACTCCTGCAACCCAATACACATACAACGGGGCCCCTCAGCTCGAGGAACACCTACTCGTATATTTCCCAAGTCTGAATTAATGGTTTATGCAACACATGCAACCCTTAAATCCCTCTGGTAATTACAACACATGCAATTACAGCTCGACTAGAGAACCGATACACAAGCCCCAGTGAGGTGACACCTAGCCCCTCACGACACCTCGAAAACACGTGCAACGGATGCACGGCACACAGAATTTCTCGACAGTAAGCCACCTTACAAGTATTAAGTACAACACATGCACAATATACAATGCTCCTGGACTTACCACTTATATAGCACTACACACTCGGGCTTATGACTTGAAAGTACGGATCTCTTTTACGACTCTAGACTGTCCGAGCTAATTATATTATTGCGACTGCTCTCTACAAGTTCACGGCAACAACTGACCCCAAATCTACATACAATGCAATGCGCTCTGCGCTCCAAAACTGGTGCTCGCTGGCTGCGTGCTGCGGCATCGCCTAATCGCGCACGGAACCAGCGAATCCCTCACCAAGGTTATACCATTATATACAAGGGTAGAACGTACAAACTGCTGTTGCGTCACAATAATAAGCAAAATATTCTGGAGTATATGCCCTATTTAAGGGGAGGATAATGTGACATAGTTTTTGTGACGGTGCCAGACTGCCGCCGGGGAACTTTCCAGACTGCCGCCGGAGCATGGAACAATGGATCGCTAGTTATGAACTCTAGTTGAACTGACTCCGGAAGTTTCATGAATGGACTGAATTGGCGTCACTGTAAAATATATTGCCTTGTTTCCACCTTGTTATAGGCAGTCGTGTAGGATATGGGCAGAGTTTGTTGTGACAAGACGTGTTTTAATAAAGCAGTAGTTTAATAAAGCAGTAGTTAATGTAACTGTTAAATAATCTGATTGCTCTCTGGTACTTTTCTGTCAGGCGTTTTGCAACACAAAGTAAGGAAAACCCAGGAAATAAACCACGTTACAAATGAATCCATGTGTACGTGTACGCATGGTACAAGTCTATTCGTTTGCGTGCCGATAATTTGGCGCGAAGCGGCACACACAATTTTAGTAGATGACGAAGTGACGAATCGGGTTTTGAATAGGATCACTTTTACGTGTGGAGATGAAGCGCACGCCGTAGAATTCAGTAGCTGACAAAGGGACAAATAAGTTTGAAAGCTTGTATACAGAAAATACAAACTTTTATGGCTTTGAAACAAAGTCAGAAATAAAATTAAACTATTCAATAAAAAACTAGTGTGTTTAAGTGTAAACAAATCCGAATAATAAACACCGAAAATACCCCACCAAAATGAGTTCAACTTCAAACGCAGTTTTCTCAGAACAGAATTGTTGCCGATTCGTACGTCACTTCGTCAGCTATGCAACGAATTTAACAAACTTGTTAATTTAGCCTTATTTCTGCATATATTTTCAATCGTTCATAATAATGTGGATTCATACTGTGCTCTCACCTGATTCCATTCCCCAATATTCACGATAGACTTTAGCCAAATGTTTTTCCTACGTATACTCTTGTAGCACTGTCAATTCAATATTCATTTTGGATACATTCTGGTCCTTCTTAAAAAAAACCAGCTAATTTCGTGGTTAAGATCAAGAGATCGTTTTTCCAAAACGGACTCAATAAAATTACACTGTATAAGTTTACATAGTTCACAAATGCTCACACAGAGCTTCCTGAATGCAAATGCGGGCCCCAGACCCACGCCATCAGCTTGCTTCGTTCGCTGGTTCGCTAGTTTGGATTTGCCACCCCCCCCCCCCCCACTTTCAAAATCATTCCGCCGCCGTTGAACTTAATTTGGCCCCTTGTCAATCTTCTCAGCTGCATTAAGAGATGTAAATGTACACTTTTAGTACCCTACCCTAAAACAGTTAATACCTCAGAACCGCCAAAATAGCTGATTCATCTGAGTCGGCTCAACGAGCTGTTAGCAGATTCTACAATGAAGCACAAAAGGTTGGTCTGAAGATCAGTGCAAGCAAGACCGAAGTGCTTCATGTAGGAACCACAAATCGGCCAAATCTATATCTACCTAACGGAGAGTGCATAGCAGTGTGCAATGAGTTTGTATACCTCGGATCCAAAATCTTTGATGTTGACCACATTGTTCAGCAGCGACGCGGCCTGGCCTGGGCGGCGGCGAAGCAACGGCGGATCCAGGGGGGGGGGGCCAACGGGGGCCATGGCCCCCCAAAAAAACCCGAAGCTGTACGCCCCCCCCCCAAAAAAAAAGAAAAGAAAAGAAAAGAAAAGAAAAGAAGAAAAAAAAGGGGGAAAAAGAGAGACAAAACAAAACCCCACAACTTTACGCCCCCTCCTTGTGCAGCTAAGTCTTGCTTATACGTTCAGCTTTTGTTAAAGTATGCAAATTACAACACACTGATTGGCTACATGAATGTGTTCATAATCCTACTCACGATCCAACATTGCCACAAAATTTGCAATGGTAGTTTGTGCAGTTAAGCCAAGCTGCATTAGACGAGGCGTACACGGTGATTGTATTGTTACGAATCTTACCCTTTGATTTTGATAAATATTAGCACCCCTTATAGTTCACTTCTTCCACTTCCAATATTTGGCTGACGATGCAATTTCAAGCAGTCTAAGTCCCAGGGTTGTTTCCCCGGACCCTCGATTGTCCGCTATGAATATGCAATCCATACAAGGACGCTACTTTTGCTCATGCATAATGCAACACCAGCGAGAGCCCTGTGTGCGTGCCACACCCTCCCGCCACGTGGCTTGGAGCCGTCCTTTGGACTTGGTCTATTTTCCGAATACTTTCCTCGGAGTCCACCCCTTCACACCGAACACGGTTCGTGGGTGAACCACGGCCAAACAGTCACCGTGACTGTCCCGCTCAGTCATTAGCCGTGGCCCGCGTGTAGTGCTCCCTACCCAAGCACAGCCGCTGTTCCCCTCATGCACTAATAGCTTAGCATCCAAGCAAATAGCTTAAGCACCCCAGTAAGCATTTTCCCCTTGAACACGCCCTCCTTTCTAAGTTGTCGATCACTTCACTTTCGTCAAATACCTTACCTTATATGGAACAAGGACCTGTTGTATACCCCGATTTTGCACACGTTTCCACCCTTAGACGCGGAAGCCAAGCTTCTCATTGGCTAAGACGCTAAAGTAGGCTTATGTTTTATTCATTCCTAGGCCCCAGATTTCTATATAATCCCCAAGATTTCCTGATCTCAGCGAGAAGTGCGGTTCCGAATGAAATCTATGCGACTCGATCCGATCCGATCCATGACAGTGCGATATACCGAACTATTACAGTGCAGTGCCTCGTTCGTTAAACCAATGGTGCAGGGCGTCGATATGGCCATTGGTTCACCTACATGTAGCTATGCGGTCTGATACACACTCTGGCCCCGTACAGACACCCGGTGTAGTCAAGCCCCGGTGGTCCCCGTCGTAGAGACCGACCAGCCGCCCGTCTCTCGGTATAGCAGTGCCCGTACCGTATGCCGAGTTGACAGCCGCATGAACGAACGATGGTCCCCACTGACTGTACCCAATAGTTGGTATTCGTACACCCTATTCGGAACTTAGCAGAAGTATATAAGTTTAACTATTGACATGTACCTATACGCTACCACTCCTGTCATACATGTTACTAGTGCCTGTTATTATTGTTAAATAGTGATGTTAATAATAAACCAACCCCATTGATTGAGATTGTCACAACAAAGTTTGTGTCCGACTATTATTTGTTGACCCACGAAAGTGGGGAATGCAACAGTATGCATGGCTTATGCACACGCGACTGGTTGTGTGGGGTTTCCTGGATATTAGGTGAGCCATGCAACGTCCGCAATGTAGGCCTACGTTTAGACTTGGCGCGAACATCGCGTGCATAAAACGCATTTCAATCTTGTGAGTACGAGCAGGAGCAGTGACTTGAAAGATTCGTCTTCCATCGTCATATGAGCAGTAAGTATCAACGTAAAATACAGTGGGCTGTTTTTGCAGCACTGTGTAGATTACATGATGTATGTACATACCATAACACTCTGGGGACTCCATGCGGGCACCAGCCTAACCCAGATGAGTGGCCATATCTTAAAACATGTCAATGATTGTTTTTCTGAAAATCTACCCTTTTGTAGAAAGGATCAATTTTGATCAATAATAACTGCCGTTAATTCCAGAGTTCTGTGTCATCAATGGATTATTTCAGGCGGCTTTATTTAAACATTAATTTGCATTAATAACTTTTACAACTTGCACACTCCAAGGTGGAGCGTACCCTGACTGCTTTGCGTTCAACCATGAGAGAGGATCGCCTGGAGTCTCTCATCCTCCTTCAAGCTCATCGTGACCGTCTCCCAACCACCACTCGGGTTATTGAGTACTTCGCCACAAGCGGTGTCCATCGATTGAACTTTAGTTTCTTGCTTTAACTGATTGTTGTTGTTTCCTCCAATCGCCACATTTTGCCATACAGGTATTTCAACGACCATTATAGGGCTCATATACAGTGGAAAAAGCTAATCTATTTATGAATAATATTTGTCCGCTCAGAGCAACCAGAAGCTAAGCATTTCCGGAAACCCTGCATTAGTCAAGTGGTTAGACCGCAGGACCTAGCCTACAATCACAAGGTTGCGGGTTCAAATCCAAAGCTTATCACTGAAATTTCATACTAAATCAAGTATTGTCGTCTAGACCCACAAAACAAACAAACCCCACCAGAAACGTTTTGCGCTCGCAAATACGCCCCTCCACTGAGTATTTGGCCCCCCCTAAACTTTGGGCCAAGATCCGCCGTTGCGGCGAAGGGGTTGTCGTCTGTGTTCCACTCTGATGTTGCAGATGAAATTAAAATAAAACTATTTCGGGCAACTGTTGAGTCGGTATTTGCCTATGGTCTGGAAACTGTTCCCATGATACAGTCTCGCAAGGAGAGACTTGATGCATCGTATCAAGCTCTGCAACGTTTTGCCCTGGGAGTTCACTACCCCACACGACTGTCAAATGCAGCTCTTGCTGCTCGGGCTGGAAGCACCAAGTTTAGCGACGTGCTTCAGAGGAGGCGGCTTGCACTCATAGAACATACAGCTCGGGCTTTATCACGAGATGCTCCAACTCCACTCGCACTGGTACTGCAATATCCACCGACGGAGGGGCTGCGACGGGGAATGGCTCGATTGGTGACCCTTCCTGCAACCTTCGATGCCGATCTTGCAGTTTGTGGCCTGTCGTTTGAGGTCATGAAAACTCTTTCTAGGGATCATCTGAAATCTATCTTAGATAACTCGTAGTGATCAAGCGAGTTGTTTCTCGGTTCCACCGTAAATTTTTGAGGGTTTCGATTTTGGGGAGGGTTGTGGCTTTGATACAAGTGTGAAAACGGAAATGAACACTCTAAAAATATACATGTACATTTTGTACAATGTACATGTACTGATAAGTATAACCGTTCAGTATGTTATTGAAAACAATTATCTAATTATTGATAGTTTCTTTTTTTCAGATTAGATTTGTCATGTCACCATCCCTGGAGTCTCTTTAATAATTTCGACAATTTACGCAATTATATTTGAGCCTTCATACTGTTTATTTTATTTCAGGAAAAGAAAATGAATATCGAGTACCTAATGATTTTCTTTTAGTATTAAAATCACAAAACAAACGATTACATCTTAATTGGTGTGTCACTTTTTTTTATTGAATGCCTATTTTTTTTTATTTTTTTATTATTTATTTAATGCTGTCATTAAAATACAAAAACATCCGTTAACGTTACATAACTGTAAATTATATTAAAAAATTATGGTTAATAAAGATATGTTTAAGGCCAAGCGAGACAACATTTAGTTTAGGGTGAAGCAAGGCTTTTGTTCCCTAACCTATTGACAGACAAATATACTTTTCAAAGCAATCTCCGGTTTCTGGTCTCCACGTGCGTCGCCTCAGACCCACATGTCGGCATTTTTAGGTGTTCGGGTATGTGCCCGAAACACCTATTGTTTTTGTACGTTTTTTGTTTTACTTCTTCTTCTTCTTCTTCTCCCCAATCTTGTCCGCTAACAAAAACATACTTGCCAAGTTTTAAAAACCTTCAAACTTCACACATAGTTAGACCTTAACTTGTAGATGAAACCTAGTGACGTCATGATAATCAGGAAACCGCAACAGTGACGTCATGATGACGTCAAGCCAACATACATAATGACCCACATTCAGTGTCCACGATTGTGCGTTAGAAATTCTAACTATAGAGGACGCTATACAACTTTAGTGGTCTTTACACAATCGGTGCAAAAGAAATTAATTCGTCTTATCCTATCAATGCCAAGTTTAGCGTGAAGTTTCCCGTTACGCTAATCGGATTGCTTAATAGTGGACATGGAATGTAAGAGGGGGTTTCACCGAGAGATGTCCACCTGGGCACCTGCTTTACTGATTTGTGTGCCTTTTAATAATTATTTTATTTGAGTTTGTTGAATTTCAAAACTTTTAGTGGTCACTTGGTGGCGCTGATCATCACATATATTTATAAACTTATAACGCGTTTGTGGAGCATATCGCTGTAAAAGGTAATGAAAATTCATTCCACTTTTCTACTGATTCAAAGTTTTCACAAGCACATCGAAGTCATCTGCAGACACCTAATTGGTGCTTCTTACTATGGTGTAAGTAAAAGGTGAAAACAGTGAGAAATTACTTTAAAAAATTGGTCAAAGTTGATGATTTTTGTAAACAAGCTTACGTACATGTGTACACGACGGTATACCCTTCCGATGGTACCCTTCACACTCACACTTACACTGTCAAATTGGCGTTTGTTGACAAAATGGCATGTTGATTTGGAGGAATTTGATATGGGCTAGTTAGGTTTTGGTGAGTTTACTTCGTAGTTTGTACAAATGTAGGCTTACCAGTAGGCAGTACCACACATACACATAGTGAATGATGTACTTCAATATTATTATTAATAATTGAGGAAGGAAGTCAGATTCTTATGACTGTTAGTGACTGACCTTGTGTGTAGTAATATTAATTTAAAAAACAAATATTAATCTAATCCCTTGCAAAGACGTCCATGATGCTATTGGTATGCAACTTTCATCATTACATTAATTATTTGTGTAAATTTAAGAAACTAAAAATTATTGAAAATATTTTCCTCATTAACGTTAGTCGTTAGGCATGGTATGCATTATATTGGAAGGGTGTGTAGGGACCTACCAATACAATAAGACATACGTGATGGCTGCATTGCAGTTTACTTTATAGTGGCACTTAATTTTCTCACTAAAGTAGCCCAGAAACAAATATCAGCACCTTTATTGAGATAATGAAACAGTCACATCATGGAGGAAGGATTTTGTCAAGAATAATTGTGTGCAATTTTGAAAACAACCAATGCCCTTTTCAATTTCAATGGTCCAGCTACTCCAAAATTATACACTTTTTTCCCCATTTTATTTACATAAATTGGAACTTCTCTATAATGTTCAAATACTTTATTCTTGGTCCATGTACTTATAAAACCTTCCTATTATTTTTACAGCATGTTCACTGTGACATATTATTTTCCTCATTCACATGAATTAGAATTTCTCTGAAATTTCAAATACTTTATTTTTGGTCCATGTACTTATAAAACCTCTGAAATTTCAAATACTTTATTCTTGGTCCATGTACTTATAAAACTTTCCTATTATTTTTTACAGCATGTTCACTGTGACGTATTATCTTCCTCATTCACATAAATTAGAACTTCTCTGAAATTTCATATACTTTAAATCTCCAACACTTCGAATTAATGACGTAACCATTTTAACTTCAACCGAACACCTTGTTTTTGTTGTGACAAAAACTTATATCTAGTTATTTATTTATTTATTTTGCTATGAAACGGTGTCAAAAAAAGAAAGAAAAAAAGCGTCACCGCACCGATTTTGAAGCCGACCGATGACCAGATACTAGAGACTTGTTTTGGCCTAAAGCAGTCTCCCCTAATGACTCATATTCGCAAGGAAAATAGCAATGTGAATTTGTGTTTGATTATTCTTATTTTTAAAGTCTATTTAGTTATTCTGTACAGATTGACCTGGGTGAACAACGCTTAAATATCAACATCAGTTAACAAACTGTAAATTATATTTAAAAATTATGTTGAATAAAGATATGACAGCTTAAGGTCAAGCAAGACAATATTTAGTTTTGAGTCAAGCAAGACTTTTGTTCCCTAACCTATTGAAAGAGAAACGTACTTTTCACAACAATCTCCGGTTTGTGGTCTCCTCGTGCGTCGCCTCAGACCCACACGTCGGCATTTTTAATATTTTGTTTTTTTCGCTACGTAACAATATCCAAAAAAAATCACAAAGTACAAAACATCACTGTATTAAACGTCACTGTAGTAAGAAATAATAATGGTGAATAAATTAGATATGAAAGTTTAAGGTCAAGCAATACCCTAACCTATTGACGTCTGTCTGTTCTAAGTTTATATGCACGTTTTGTAAATTCATGCGAATTTTGATATATTATTGGCAACCGTGATGGACTATTATTTATAAAGTCTTTTTAGTCATTCTGTACAGATTGACCTGGGTGAACAATACTGAAATGCCTCCTCCTGTCCTCCTTGGAAGAAAACATGTAACATCGACAGTATAGGGACAGCTACCTAATCCCTTCTCCAAGAATGATGGCATGGTCACTTTGCTCTCTAGATATGTTGCCTGTGACAATTCGATGTATGTTTTGTAGTGTCCGGGCTGGCTGGCTGATTCCGTGGGCGTCAGCAGGGGACCCTTGTTCTGACGGATGGCTTGAACAGGTTCAACGGCACGAACAGGGTGGGTCGAACAGTGGAGGCATGTTTCTTCTTCGCACTTTACAATACACAAAAACACAAAAAATCCAGATCAAGTCGACACAGGAGGCGTGAAAGATACAAAAGTACTGTCCAAGACGAATCATTCCAATCCGGTCCCCCGAACGATTAGCACAACTCCCGTTTTCCCCTTTCTGGCAGATTTAGCAAGAATGAGAAGAAGATCGTTGATGTGTTCTTGTATTGTCATCTTGTGGAACTTTTGACAACGGTTTACGACATGAATTGGTCCACGAATTGGTTTACGACATGAATTGGGGTGTAAAAATGACGGCGTCCAAATTCATCATGTACGTAAGTTGGAGCACTTGATTTTTTCTCCAATTCCATGTATCCACATGGGGTGATCAGGTACTCAGCGCCTTGTGGAAAGTCATGATCTGGGTAATTCGGGTGTCATTCAGCATGTGGAATCTCCCTATCTGATGGTAGCGACTTACGGCCATACCACCGATATGAATTTTGTTCATGCAGTCACATGACAAAGTTGCCACTTCATTCCGATATTGAGCTGCAAACTCTAGTCGGTACTTCACCCTACAACTGCAGTAATGAGAATCTTCGTGGATAGGAGCGACAAGCGGACGAGATAGAGCGCATCACGCACAGACTTGAAATTCAGGCGGAAGAAACCAATGATCTCAAGCAGGAACTAAAAAACATTATGTCGATTGTTTCTAACACATACGGCCTTGTTAAAGGACGTGCTGAAAAGGCGAGGGATCGTCGTACCCAACCAAAACCTGTGGAGAAGGAAGCAACAAACTTTCAAGCTGAGATGCATCGGCCAGACACTCCCGATACCAAGCCTGTGGCGACTTTCGTGGACGGATATGTCTCCATTCCCATTCACTACGAAGATATTCGCCCCGGCGTTGTCTACGATCCAGTTACCATCAAAGTGCAGGACTACGTACGCTGGGCTTCGCAAGCGATATGTACCACGGCTTCATCGTTCGTGCGGGGACTGTTGATATATTTTTTTAAAGTCTGACGTCCTGAGGAATTCTAACTTTTACGGAACCACTGTCCTCACCAAGAACGGAACGCACAATAAGGACAGGCTCGACCGACGATCCCTTACGAAAATGTCCTGTGGTATTCCTGTGGTACTTCTGTGGTACATGTAGATACCACAGAAATTACCACAGGAAAAGCAAATATCATCAGAGTACCACACACATTTATGTGGTAATGCCAACGCTGGGTATCCCAGTCCTGTGGTATTCTTGTGGTACATGTAGATACCACAGAAATTACCACAGGAAAAGCATAATCAACGCAGTACCACACAAATTTATGTGGTAATGCCAATGCTGGATATCCCGGTCCTGTGGTATTCCTGTGGTACTTCAGTGGTACATGTAGATACCACAGAAATTACCACAGGAAAAGCATTATCACCCGAGTACCACACAAATTTATGTGGTAATGCCAACGCTGGATATTCCGGTCCTGTGGTACTTCAGTGGTACATGTAGATACCACAGAAATTACCACAGGAAAAGCAAATATCATTAGAGTACCACACACATTTATGTGGTAATGCCAACGCTTGGTATCCATGTCCTGTGGTATTCTTGTGGTACATGTACATGTAGATACCACAGAAATTACCACAGGAAAAGCAAATATCATCAGAGTACCACACACATTTATGTGGTAATGCCAACGCTGGGTATCCCAGTCCTGTGGTATTCTTGTGGTACATGTACATGTAGATACCACAGAAATTACCACAGGAAAAGCAAATATCATCAGAGTACCACACACATTTATGTGGTAATGGCAACGCTGGGTATCCCAGTCCTGTGGTATTCTTGTGGTTGGGTATTTGCATGGGGGTATAGATTTCATAAGAAAGTTATTATTATTCACTTTAGATTTAGTAGGATTTCCCGGCTATTTTAAAAGATTTTTTATTCAAATTTACCAGCTAATCATGCATTCAATTTCATCCACAAAAAATTTCACACAAAACCATTTTTTTTTAACAAAACCAATTCATTTGCCATTCAATTTTAAAGTTTTGTCACCCTCATTTAGTCACCAGGTCAAGAACACAAATCTGTTGCTGAATGGCAGCATTCAAATTCGTCTTACATAAATTAGAAGAATTTGATTTCACAATTATGTAGACTAGACAAAATTGAATACTCCGGGACAAAAACAGTGTTTGAATTTACTTGCCATTGTTTGAATTTACTTGATGAAATTAACAGCCAATTTATTTGTTGAAGTTAACTGTTGATATTGTCTGACAAAAGATGAAATAAACATTTGAAGTGCACTAAACCAATGTTGATGGACAAATTCGAATTTGTTCTGTGATTTCTGTCATCAGTAAGATTATTTAAAGGGAAAAAATCAATGTATACAGGTTTACCACAGGAGCGTACCGCAGGTACCAGACACCACAGGAACATTACCGCAGGTACCTAATGGGTTATTGCATGTACCCATTCATTTCAACAGGCCAGTGTACTAGAATCGTATTTTGTAAGAATTGTAACTGGACCTAATTGTAAGTGGAAAATAATTTTCATAGGCAACAAAATATTGCATATTTTATTCTTTGTAACTTTATTTATGTTTTTCACTATGCATGATATTGTTTTACTCTTTTTGGGTACTCAGAATTTTTCTTGAAATGTTTTGACTTTTTAAAAGATATTGTTAGTACTTATCACAAAAAACTTGCCCTCCATTGACTTTGTACACATCATCTATGCAAGGGAACTTGTTTTTTTTTAATGCGTGGCCATGTGACGCAGAGTACCAATGATTTGCACCAAGCCTGTACAGCAGTACAGGATAAGGCTTGTATGATGCATGTTACCAGCTAAATAATTGTTTATTCAGTGCACATGTTTGAAATGTTATATTGGCTTGTATTTGTAACAATTTTGTCAATTTAAGTATTGAAATATAGCCCACTAGTGATTATAGTTACTGTAGATTAATAGAATAGAATCAGATGGAGTTATGCTGCCATGAATTTGCTCTGTAGTCTGACATAACTGCACTAATTAAGTGACTAGTTACGTTACCTGATGATGGTACTATACTATTGTATTATCATGTACATGTACAGTGTATGATGTAGTGTACAATACACACAGTTTACATTCATGATGGAAGGCTGCATAACGTTAGAACCATGATGGACAAGACATGAACAGGAAGAAAGGTAAGAATTCCATATATACTCAAGCCTGAGAACCTGATGTGCACATTTTGTCGCAGTTTTCACGAATTGATGCGACTGCTCAAAAATTAAATTGATTTTAAAATTAATTTTACTTTTTTTAATTATCAAAGTTTAGAAGGTACTTACTGATACCTTTCTTTCTGCCAAATTTCAAGTCTTGAAACACCTACATTACGTTGGTTAGAACTGTGTCTCCTACATTGTTGGATATGTTTGATATGAGAATATGGCAATAGTAACATAACAAAATATCTATCTTTGTTTACTTTTTAGAGTGCTTCATGGATCGTCTCATCCAGATGAGAGCTAATGAGGAAGTGAAAGCTCCGTTAAGGCTGTGAAGTTTAAGAAGTACATGTATATTTCAGAAAAAATACAGGACATTAATACTAATAGACTAATAAGGAAACAGATAAATTAGTAAAATTGAGTTTGTCATTGGTGATTCGGATGAAACTTTCTCTAAAAATGAATATTTTTGATTGACCAGTCGATATTAATAATGTCCGCTATTTTCTCTCTACAGACCAAAAACCTATTTCTTGTATTGTCTATCATACTACAATAGAGGGAATTTTGAAGGGATAAAAATGTTAATTATAAACATGTGGAAAAGGCAAACACCTACATGTAAATGTGCTACTGTGCCAGTGACATCGCTGATTATATTTGGTAGAAATTTTATCTAGATCCATTTAGGTGCTTGCCTTTTCCACATGTTTATAATTAATAACTTTACACTGTTAATTAAGAAGATTCTAGGAGCTTGGTGTGTTTGTGATTTACAAAATTTCAATCCCTTCAAATGCTATTGTGTGATAGAAAATACAAAAATAGGTTCTTTGGTGACTTTAATTAGTAAGTAAGACTAATTGCGGTGACAACATGTGGAATCTCATTTGAGTAGTAATTAGTTCTGAAAAGAACTGGAGGACAATAACTCGATGTTTCGATCAGTATGCTCTGATCGTCCTCAGGAGAATGCCGGACTCTGGAAAATGTTGCTGCTTAAGTAGACTGCTGGAGGATCATCCCATGAATTAATTACTTTAATTAGTGCTTGCCATTTCCACATGTTTGTGATTAATGACTAAATTGCCAGTGCCCAGTGACTTCGCTGATTATATTTGGCAGAAATGTTATCTATCCAATTAGGTGCTTGCTTTTTCAACATTTATGATTAAAACTTTACATTGTTACTAAGATGATGAAAGTGTCTGAAAGACAATTTTTGCTTCCTTTATAAAAGCCTGGTGCTTTTGTGATTAACAAAATTTCAATTAAATAGGTTCTTTGGTTACTTTAATTAGTGCTTACCTATTCTACAATTTATGATTAATGACTTTACATTTTTACTTAAGATGGTTAAGGTGTCTGAAAGACAATTTTTGCTTCCTTTAAAGAAGCTTGGTGAGTTTGTGATTAACAACATTTCAATCCTTTTAAACCTATTGTCTGATAGAAAATACAATAAATATGTTATTTGGTGACTTTATTTAGTTTTTGCAAAGGTCATATCATTAATTAACTTGAATTTAATTTATTAAGTTGAAAAGAAATGTTATAACAAAACCGCAACATAAACTGCAATATTCACAGTATTATGGAATTTAGATCCATCCAGTTATTGCCATTGCTCAACTTCCTAATGAGATGGTTTTCACCAACAAAGCTTTTAATTTACATGCATATGGATTGAAGTCCAGTTGTTGAATGATGCCATTGTAAAACATTTTAAATGGTTAAAACTCTTCAGTGACTATTAAAACATATATTAAAGAGATGCTACATCTTTGGTAAGTGTTTGGTTAATGCATCCATAATTTATAAGAGTAGAGATGTGTGTATAATAACAAATAACTTGTGAGAATTTCAGCTAGTTTTGTTGGGCTGTTTACGAGAAAAAAATAGTGTAAATTGCATTCAGCCTTTTTGTGTACACATTGTAATGGTTAAAAAATTATCACGCGCATGATAATTTTTGAAATCACAGTTCTTTGCCTATTTTCTAAAAAAAAAAGCACAATACTTCAGACGGTATCTTCACAGGATATTTTGTTATTTATACTTTTTTTAAATATTTATTACATGTGTTGTATTCTGAATTTTCTCCTGGGCATCACAGAAACATTACTACAAGTTACATGCCTGTGGTAACGAACCTGTGGTAACGTGCCTATGGTACCTGTGGTAATGTTCCTGTGGTAACGTGTCTGTGGTACCACAGGAATGTTACCACAGACACGTTACCACAGGAACATTACCACAGGTACCATAGGCATGTTACCACAGGCTCGTTACCACAGGAACATTACCACAGGAACATTACCACAGGCATGTAACTTGTGGTAATGTTCCTGTGGTACCTGTGGTAATGTTCCTGTGGTACCTGTGGTAATGTTCCTGTGGTAATGTTCCTGTGGTACCTGTGGTAATGTACCTGTGGTAATGTTCCTGTGGTACCTGTGGTAATGTTCCTGTGGTAATGTTCCTGTGGTACCTGTGGTAATGTTCCTGTGGTAATTTTTCTGTGGTAACAATCCTGTGGTAATGTTCCTGTGGTAATTTTTCTGTGGTAACAATCCTGTGGTAATGTTCCTGTGGTAATTTTTCTGTGGTAATGTTCCTGTGGTAATGTTCCTGTGGTAACGTGCCTGTGGTAATGTCCCAAAAAACCACAGGACAATTCCTGTGGTAATGTCCTGTGGTATTTTTTGTGGTAATACCACAGGACATTTTTGTAAGGGATTAGTCATGTCATTGCTGGATCAAGTTGAACTTGAATTCCCCGGTCAAGTTTTTGACAAAACATCGTTCACTAAAATGAGAGCAGTCATTAATGATAAATGTCGTCACAGCTAAAGCATGTTAAGGACATTAAGTAAACATATCCATGATTCAATAATGAACCACACATTTAAGTTGGTAGGGTATTGCCGGCCACGAAATGGATGATTTATATATAAGAAGCTTCCGAATAAGATTTTGTTTGCCAAAAATCATTATCCTAATGAGTCGTTTTAACTGTACCACAGCGTGATATTATTTAGAAATCGGTCCTCCAGCATTCCTACTGATATTTTAAAGAAAATGTAAAATGGTTTTAATTATAGGAATGTTTAATGTATAATAGAAGGTTTCGAGCACAATAAAATACAATTAGTTAAAAATAAAACACAGTGCATGTTTATATCTGAATAAAACAGTGTGTACATTATCTCCAATCTATGGTTGTCCTTTTCATTTCATTCTGAAAAGCCGAACCTAATCAAAAAGAAAAGTAATAATTACTTGATTTAGGCAGTTTTATTTCACTTTGAAAGGCCGACCCTTGTTTATATATTTAAAAAAATAAAAAAAATAAAAATAAAAATAAAAAACATACTTGCAGGGATTGACCATTTATTGCCACTTCTTTATAGCTGCAAGTACATTACATGTCTGTAATTTCACGAACGCTTGGATGTCCTATAATCCCATAATCTCTTAACAATGGGATTAAAACCTATCCTCCTGGTTATTGTGCGGCCCATGGCCCATTGAAACCCATTTTCATTGTGCGGCAGTAGCCATTTTTAATGAGCACTCCCAGCCCCAAGTTTGACCTCTGGCATGGCTCTCCCTCCTTCCATTCATAAGCTCTGGAGACCCACGAACCTTGAGTTAACGCGATGACCCGCAAGGTTAACCGCGTGTTAGAATTCGATGTCTGACTCAAAAAATAACAATACAAATATTCCACCTAATTTCTCAAAAACAATTCATGAAACATAAACCAGTGCCCGCGCCGTCACTATCACTAAATTTTGAGTCATCTATCTCAGTACCCTGCCTGCCGGCAGCGCTTGCCTCACTCAGCTAGCTGGCCGGCTGGACGGCTGGACGGCAGCGCAGCCTCACCGGCTGGCTGGCCGGCTGGACGGCAGCACAGCCTCATCGGCTGGCTGGCCGGCTGGACGGCAGTGCAGCCTCACCGGCTGGCTGGCCGGCTGGACGGCAGCACAGCCTCACCGGCTGGCTGACCGGCCGGCTGGCCGGCGTAATGACTATACCAATGATTTGACTTGAAATCGGGGTTTTCGGGGTTTACAGGATCGTAACAGACAGCCTTTATAGTTTATCAATGACCGCGGACCAGTGAAAATAAGCCTCGATATTTAAGATGCATGGTAATGAAGAGACATGTATTACAAAAATGTGTCCGGTTTTTAGTCTCCGCGCGCGTTGCCTTAGACCCACGCGTCAGCATTTTTAGTTTTCCACCATACTTTGTGTATGTGAAATTTAGCCTGGTTCCAATAACCACGTATACATATATCACGTATTTCACTGGTTGGCAAAAATAACAGATGTCCCTCTTGCTAATAGGAACGCTCCATAGAATAATATGGAAGAACGGATGCCAAATAAGTACGGAAATTAAAACAACTAAACAAATCAATATCCTGACAGATTACAAGAATAGTCTCAAACTTTCAAAAAAAGAAGGAAAAATTAGGCTCTCATACCATTACTTCGAACAACTTTATTTAATTAAACAATGCTTTGTGTGTGAAACAAAACGATATTTTGAAAATATGCTTCTAATAGCCATATTTTGTCCAATGTTTTTTCTCTTTTTTCATTTTTATGTAAAAGTCCTGTAGAAGAAGAAGAAGAAGAAGAAGAAGAAGAAGAAGAAGAAGAAGAAGAAGAAGAAGAAGAAGAAGAAGAAGAAGAAGAAGAAGAAGAAGAAGAAGAAGAAGAAGAAGAAGAAGAAGAAGAAGAAGAAGAAGAAGAAGAAGAAGAAGAAGAAGAAGAAGAAGAAGAAGAAGAAGAAGAAGAAGAAGAAGAAGAAGAAGAAGAAGAAGAAGAAGAAGAAGAAGAAGAAGAAGAAGAAAACAATTGTTTTAATTATTACCTGACGTTGAGCACACTACCCCAGCATCTTCATAATGATCACAGTTATGTTCACTCCAGCCACTAAATTCACATTGCTGCAACTCCAACTCACTGGCAGTACATTCAACGTCATCCATATAGATATTACCAACCCCTGCACCAAACGATTTCACTTGAGCACCATCTCGAGAGTAGCCGAGTTCCGCACACACAACGGCTGCATCCCTGGTATCCCAGAAGTGATCACATACAGTGCCCCACTCTCCATCATGATAGATCTCCACCCTTCCTTCACGTTCAGATGAACCATCAGCGAGTCGTATGGCGCCTTTGATAAGAAATGTTTGATTGAAAATTAATTTTTGTTGGTATACATTTTAGATACATTGGGATCTGTGAAACTTCCGCTATCCTTATCTTCCCCTGCATATTGTGTTTAGAACTAATAAAAACATATGCATTCACCACTGGACCACCGAGCTTCCTTAACGTGTAATAGTAAATCTAATCGTAATACTTAGATGCAAGTCTGTACCGGTACGTCATTACATTTGAGTTATGGTGCTTTTAAACTGTTTTAGCCGATTTTACCGAGTAGTATGTCTGATGAGGGAGCTGTGACACATACCTAAAAAGGGGCGTGACTCTTTTTGAAATATCAAAAAGGGGAGGATAGTCCATGGCGTCATCAAAAAATGGTCGATGTCGTCGATCGCTGTGAGTTGATGGTATTTAATAATAAAACATATACTTATAAAATTGAAATTTTTATTTTATTAAAAAATATTATGGTATTAGAGTAAGAATGGAAAACAATAAATATTTATCAAAGTGGACGTTGGATGAATTGAAGCAGTTTGCGCGCGCTAACGTTAGACCGTTAATTGTAGTTCGCGATAGTAGAACGAATAAATAAATAAAACGGTCTTGGTACGAGACCGTAAAAATATATAAAACGACGAAATTTGACTGGGTTGTATAAATTAAATTTAGCGCAACTAAAAGAGAAAAAAAAAGAATAGAAATATTGATTTACCCCCGAAATTACCGCGGGGCCGGGTACATAAAAAGACTATATCTTTGCGATTAAAAGGTTTTACGGGTTAGAACTGAGTGAGTTTGTTGACGAACCACCCATTGACGGTGGAAGAAGTTTACACGAACGAAGTATGACCGTACTGATCGGTCATAGCAAAGAAGAAGATTTAAACATTTTTTGGGAAGCGGTTAGCGAAGCCAAAGATTATCGAAAAGTTATCTTTAGACTGACAAGAATTTGGGTCATTTAAGTTAATTATATATATATAAGTATAAAAATTATATAAAAAATGTAGGAGTGGAAGGATCGATACTATAGAATTTCACGGGCATAATAACAATCAAATTGTTTTATTAAATTTGAATAATATCGAAGATGTACTATTATTTCCGAAATTGAAGAGTCTTTAGAAAGATATAATATCTCGGTTCTGGATGGATCGTAGATCGTATTTTTAATATGCGATATATGGTCAAGAGATATCAGCCTATGCGAGGTGGGTCTTATATGAAGCTAGACGACGAGATAGAACACACGCATGCGTGCGTCAACGTAAACAATACAGACGACGAATGTTTGCGATGGACGCTTCGTAGCGCACTTTTTTCTGTGAAAAAATAAGAAAAAAATCATAAAATCCGTAGAACATCTAGCTATCCATCAAAAGACGGTTTAAATTTTGATGGAATTGATTTTCCAACTCCGATCAATCAAATACAAAAAGTAGAGAAAAAAACAACTTGGCGATAAACGTTTACGGTCGCGAAAACAATAAATCTGTTATTTACCGCGTTAGCGATCAACCGTATTATATAAAACGTATACATTTATTCTATTTTCAAAAAGAAATTGACGGTAAAACTAAATCGCATTACGCTTGGATTAAGAACTTGAGCCGTTTTGTTTACGGTAATTCAAAAAATTAAAATTGTTTATGCGATAGATGTTTACAGATATTATCGTCAGAAGCGTATCTTAAAAATCATTAAAAAAAATTGTGTAAGGGAATTAATGTCAGACCAACGGCGATAGTTATGCCAGATAAGGGTAAAAACGATACTGTACCCTAAAATTTATAAATTTTCATAGAAAGATGAAAGTTTCTTTCACTATATGCGCGGACTTTGAATGTATGCTTTGTAAGATTATGAATAATAACAAATACACACAAACACGTTCCATGCGGGTATGCATACGTGGTTGTGCGATGCGACGGTAACATTATATCATCCCTCCATACAGAGGTAAAGATGCCATCAAACACTTTTAGACAAATTGCAAGAAGAAGTAGAAAACATTAAAGAAATATTTAAAACCCTAAAAAATAATCATGACGAAAAAGAAGAAGAAAAATGTTTAGAAAAGCAAAACATGTTGGATTTGCGGGTGGTAAATTTTCACACACTCACGACGAAAAATATTTTAAAACTCCGGGTGGTAAATGCGATTGTTGGAAGGCCTGCAAAAAAATATTTTAACTAATTATATTTCAAGGATGAAATTTTTTAATTTTAATTAAACAAGGATACGAGAAAGTTAGAGATCATTGTCACATTACTGAAAAATACGGTGGCGCGGCGCATAGGAAATGTAATTAAAACTGAGCATAAAACCAAACAAAACATTTATTCCGGTCGTAATTCATAATTTGAAAGGATACGACTCTCATCTCATCATGCACGGCGTGAGTGAAACGCGAGGAAAAATCAAATGTATCGCGAACAATATTGAAAGTACAAATCTTTTCAATCGGGCAACTGATTTATCGAAAGTTTACAATTTTACCCTTTTCGCTCGATAGTCTCGTTAAACACTCGATAAAGATTATTTTCACATTACAACGAACACGAACCAAATTTAGAAAATTTGAGCTAGTTAAAGATAAGAGCTTTTATCCGTTCGAATACATGGATAGTTTCCTTGATCGCTCTTCAAAGAAAGAAAAGAAACGCGCGTCTTCTCTCCGAAACGAGCTTTTTTAGTCGTTTTAAACGACAAAAGCATTACAGAAAAGAAGAGTACAAGCGTGCAAAAATGTTTGGTGTAAAATTTGAATGTAAAATATGGGCGATTATCACGATTTATACGTGAAAAAACGGATGTTTGTTTGTTGGCGGACGATTGGTACCCCGCAAAATTTCGCGCAAATTGCGCGAAACATTACGGTTTAGATCCGGCTCATTATTACACGAGTCCAGGTTTGAAAGTTGGGACGTTTTGTTAAACTTTGTTAAATGGTCATTCCAACGTACGTTTAGACTTATTGACCGTGGTCATCGACATGAATTTAACGGGGATATCGGAAGGCTACTAGAGGCGGCGTATCGATGGTTGGTACGAGATACTGCTAAAGCAAAGTGATCTTATTTGATGATTACGATCCATCAAACCCTACGATCTTTTCATTAGATTTAGACGCGAATAATTTGTAACGTTTGGGCAATGAGTCAATACCCGACGGGAAATTTAAATGGTTAACCGACCAGGAAAATTACATTTACTCGATATAGGAATAAATTTCGCTTTCAGGAATCGAAACAAGGCTAACATTTAGTAGTGGATCTCAAATATCCTAAAAGATTACCACGATTCTCACGCCGATTATCCACTCGCGCCAGAGTCGATAGTCATTCCAAAGGAATGGATGTCGCCTTATCAGCTGAGGCTATTAAAACGATAAACCCAAGCTTTCAAAAAAGTAAAAAATTAGTTCCCCAATTCTAAACGACAAACAGAATACGTTATTCATTATCGCGTTTTTGGTACCGTACTTGAAACTCGGTATGAAAACTAATCTAAAACTGATCGCGTTTATAAAATTTTATCAAGTTGTCTTTGATGAAATCGTATATCGATTTAAAACACAAATTTAAGAAAAAATGCAACGTCAGACAATGAGAGAAAGATTTATCGAAAATACATGAATAACAATTCAGTCTTTTGGAAAAACGTTGAAAATGTAGCCTACGAAATCATGTCAACGTGAATTTAAAGCGTCTCAACGATTGAAAAGAAGAAAAAGAATTTCTTGACTTAGTCTCGAAACCCAATTTTGCTGAATCTAAATTTGGGATTTTGAAGACCACGATCTAGCGTAGTTGGTCGTTCATGTGATGACAAAACTAAGCTTTTACTTAACCACCCAATATACGTCGGAATGTCTATTTTAGATTTAGCAAAAGTTTCTATGTAACGAATTTTTTAGAATCATTTAAAAAATAAATACGGTAACAAGTGTAAATTACTTATATACGGATACGGACAGTTTGAAGTAGTCGATGATTGGAAACGGAAGACGTTTATAAAGACATGGAAAAAAAGACAAAGATTTATACGATTTAGTAATTTTTTAAAATATCATTTTCTATCTTGTTATTCGGAAGAGAAGAAAAAGGTCATCGGTAAATTTAAAGACATCTAGTGACAATGGGAACTCCTATAGCCGGAATTTGTCGGACCTGTTCAAGACCAAAATGTACGCGATACTTTAGCGAATAAAAAAAGAAATAAAAAGAGCTAAAGGCGTAAAAAATACGTTTTGAAAGACAATTAAATTTAAGGACTTTAAAGATGTTTTATTTTCTAAATAATATTGAAGCTTCATCACTCACCTATGAATTTTTATTAGAACGAGAATCATAACGCGTTTACACTATAAACGTTAATAAAAAACGTTGGATGCGTTTGGATACAAGAGAAATATATTTCACAAGATGGAATACACACTTTACCGCACGGAATCATTATTCGGCAATTACAAAAGATTTATAATTGTTTAGGTGTGATTTCCGTATCCGCGTGAATTTTCTTTAACAAAACTACGCGAGGGACCCGATTCTAAATAATATAATATAATATAGGTTGATTTCGAGTTTACATAGAAGTTATTTAACGCTATAAATTTTAATTGACCATATAGGATCGGTCGCGCGTCGTCTGCATATCGTTTTCAGTTTCACCGGGTGCGTATAAATATCCAACTAACGCGTTTAAAGCGGGACTTTTCTTTTTTCTCGATCGATTTTTAATAGCCGGTGAGGTTGATTTTGCCTCGACGAATTTAAGTTTTTTTAACGCGCATCTTTTGGGTTTTTTTAAAATTTGCGAGGTCTGGTCGTTGGAGTTATTTAAAGCTTTTACGACCCGCGGTAATCTTTTACCCATTCTCTCGATCTTCGTATCCGTCGTCATTTCGCGCGTATTGATGAGAACATAATCATAATCTTCGGCTAAAGTTATGTTGAATCGCTCGACTATACCTTGCACTTGTGATTCCCAGCTTCGCTTCTTTGTGTAGTAACAACGTTATTTGGTTACTCGTTAACGCATTGACGCTCGGACATAAATTCTTTTCCCGGATCGACTTTGGAGAATTTTAGACCAAGTTAGCGGAGAACGTTTATAATTTTTTCTAAACAAGTCAGCCGCTTACGCCATTTCGCGCAGCGGTCTTATCGATTAACGGTTCCGCTTCTTTGTACCTGCTCGCTTCGTCGCTGATTGTTAACGCGTACTTGTACGTCATTTTATTGATCGTATCGTGAGGAAGAAACAAAACAAATCGGCTTGATGAACCCTCACGGTTTCAGGTTCTTCAAGAATCGAGTTTTGAACCATGGTCGGTCCTAGGGAAATGTATTTAGGATACGGTAAATAACTTTGCCACAATGCTTGCTTTTTAACCATTGTCGAGCTATACTCGCGGCGGGTACTTTAGTTTCTCGAGCTAATTTTTTCAATCGCCGTTTGACCCTTCCAATATCCAATTGACCATAATAAACGTTTTGTAGTTTTAATCTCGTACGCTTATCCATTTTATTATTTGTAAATATTAATTGACTATAATAAAAAATTCTAGTTTTTGTTTTTATAGGCTGTTTATCCATTTTATTATTTTATAAATAAACTCAAGTGGTAGAATTCATAAATACTGGGTGGTAAATTTTTGTTGTTGTTGTACCAACCCAACTTTTGTGTCATTAGAGCCGCTCCGGACCGTTCCTTTCGAGAGTTTTAAGCGCGTCGTTTTCATCCAGCTTTCCCAAATCGGCTGGATCGGCTTTTTTAACACTTTTTAGCTTGGCCATGCTGGTATAAAACGGTTATAATTCCTACGACCGCTCCGTGATAAGCTGAATTGACGATTCCTTTCGTATCTATCGCTGATGTAGTAGACATATTTTATAGTATAGACAATATTGTTTTTTTATTTAAAAAAATAATAATAAATCAACCAACCTTTTAAATCTCTAAAAAGTGTGAGGTGGTTTTTATTTATCATCATTATTGTCTTCTTCGAACCGTATTACCCAGATACGCTAGAGCACCCGCACAACTTATGAGACTAAAGGAACCTCATAATGATTTTTCATTTATAATAATTAATTATACAATCTTTAACCACTTGATCAAGACCCTACCTTAAAAATAACGCCCATAATTCCTAATGCACATCCACCATAAGCCGCATTGATGATGTTTTTTGTTATCTATCGTTCTATTTTAAGTCATAAGACAATATTTATTATTTATTTTTATTCCACTCGTAAAAATTTACTTCTTTTTCGATTGAATCAACCTTTTTAGATGGTTCAGCAGGTTTTTTTTACCACCAACAACAACTGATGAGTCTTATCGCTCGCTCTGTTGTTCAACGGGATTTCTTACTGGCGATGGCCGCTCGATAGTTTCTTTGCATCACCTTGTTTTTATTAGAACAAAGTAATAGGCAAACCCATTAAACCAATTACTCCTAGTCCGATGTACAGCGCGTAATTTGTTTCGTCGTTGTTGGTTTCTTTTTTTTCACGTTAGCGTTACGTTAACGTTTTTATAGACAACCGCTTTCTTTTTAAATTTTCCTGCCCTTTTTTATTAAGTTCCGCGAGTCTTTTACCGGCCGCGACTCTGTTTGGATTTTTATTTTTAGTCGGTGTTTTCGTTACTCGGTTTATCTCAACTGCTCGCTTTCTAACCTGTTCGTCTCTTTCCGTTTTCTCTGGCTCCATCGTCTTTATAAATTTAGACAAGATTTTTCTTTTAAATGTTTCCGCCGAAATTAACGCCGCATTGATCGTGGTGCCAAGTATATTGCATATTGTGTAGTATTTCGCACAATGTCGAAGAAAGAGCGGTCCGAAATAAGCGGATCTTTTCTAAATCTGTACCATTAATTCATCTTCGTCATCGATCATAAACTCGCAACCAATTATATCGATCAAAGCGAATTTTTGTCCCAACGCTTTAGCGTATAAACCTTAGAATCGACGAACCGGAATGAAGATAGCATTTTCATGACCAAATCTGGGCTCGTATCGCGCGTAAAATTTATCTCCTGTTCGACTAAATTTAAAGCTGTCGTTAATACTATACTTTACCAAAATATTTGTTGAGTCACCTCCAGCAACGACCGCAACGAGCCGATGGTGTCTTATCAATGTTCGTCGGGTCCGACGTTGTCGTTATTTGGTACCGATTCGATAGCGTCGGCTCGTTCTTCGTTTAAAATTGTATCAACTTCTTACCATTATTATTATATGTATTATTTTATATTTTCTCGTTAAAATTTTCTCTCGACATCTTCCATTATATATTTAATACTCGAAATATTTTATTATCGAAAGTCTTTTCGCCAATGATAGCGGCTTTTATAAAATCATTATCAACGCGTATATTTATGAACTGCAACACCAACTCCACCTATGTGCAAATAGTTTGTAAATACACAAAATCCAAATCCAAACATTCAATAAGCATATTTATCGATACATTTTATTATATAATTTTGTTAAGCAACCTAAGTACGACCTAGTCAAGTAACTCAAACAAGTAACCTAGTACGACCCAGTCAAGCAGTCCTAGTTCATATGGCGTAATCGGTAGGTTGATCCGTTTTTAAATCAACTTGCAAATGTTTAACCTCGTTTTAATTTTCCTTCGCGTATTTCTAGTCTCTACGACTCTAGAAAGTCGGTATGACGTCATTTTCTGAAGACAATTTTCGAACGAATCTCTCGTCTTACAAACAAACAAAACACACCCACTTTGCTTTCTCTAAAATCTTTTATCACGCTGTTGAATTTTTGGAGAAAAGAATCCAACAACTGTGGTTGACGTGTCTGCCACAAAGCCAACTCGCTAATCGCGCATTTATTATTCTCATCGTATTTTCTATATTTTATTTCTTTGCTCGCGCCACAGTCGTCGATGATAAACAACGTCTGTCTCCTTTATAAACGTCGCTATAAATTTGTATCGCTTTGTTTAGAGAAAAATCACTCGGGTCGACGACGAGCACTCGCTCGTCGTTCCAAATCCATTTTCTATTTGATAAGCTAGATTTACCGCGACTGTCGGATGCTAATATAACGATATATTCAAAATATTTACGATATTCTTTTTCCAACAAATTTAAACAAATTGTTAGTTTTTCCACATCCAGTTTGTCCGCAAAATTAACGCAGCGTGTGATATTTAGGTAGCGATAACATTTAAATAATAGCCAACATGTTAATATTCCACGCTTTTAAATCGTCCTTCTTCGATAGCGAATTGAGCGTCCATAATGATGTACATGTAGCAACGCATAATGCACCCGCGGTTACCGCCTCTTTTTTCCGAGTTGAATATTCGCTGGATAAATTTTCTATTCGTCTACCGCTTCCGTGAACTTTATTGTCGTCCTTGGTTTCTAAAATCTAAAAACCAAACCGTATTTATCTGGTAAATAATCAGAGTTTAACGTTCGTCAGATATAAAAGCTTTAGCTACTCTCTTAACCATTACCGTTAGAATCTTTCAAAATTTTGTATTTCTTCATAGTGTTGTGGACGCATTCCTTTGGTTTTGGATTATAAAATTTCCAAGATTCTTGTGCATCGTCTTCTTTAAATAAAGCATGTTCCTTTCATACTTTTTGCGGGTACTATTGGAGATTGATATTCGTTTTGTCTTTCTGAAGTTTACGCTGTCTCAAGACTCTATCGTAAATTAAAATTTACTTTTATAACTCAATTTTAATCGTTTCCGGCGAGTTGTCGTACTGACTTAGTATTCTAAAAAGAAATTCCATATGATATTTCGCGACTATGCAGGCTTTTAATAACAGAATATTTAATGACGTGAGTTCGCCTCAATCGATCCGCCAACCCCGGCTTGATAAAACGGTTGATGATCGGTCAATAATTCAAAGATCAACGGAATACGTATCTATTTTTTAAGTATCCGTGACGGCTTTGTCTTTTCATAGTTGCTCATCGCCTTCCATCCTTCTTACCTACTCTTAATTTAGTTATATTGCGGAATTCGATACCTTGATATATTATATTGGCTCGTTGGTCTTTCGTTAACCAATTATCTTTAGCTTAATTATTACACGTCCGTATCGTCCTAAACTCGCCTTCATTTCCCTCAATCTTGATTGAGATATATTTCTGATAGCTCTTCCTATATTATGCACAACGTTCTGAACTTTGGAAAGCGACGTCAACAATTGACCTTCACTGATGGTGCTCGGATTGTTTGTAATGACGACTTTTGACATTCCTTTTAAACCTAAGGCGTTCACTTTCCTTTGATTTAGTTTGTGACCGTACTCGACTCATATTTAACATGTAAAAACATTAAACAATTTAATTTTAAATGTTTAATTTATAAAAAAACCATGGCGGTGGTAGAGACGGCGACAGTTCAGATGATTTGTTTGGCGCCGCCTTCAACGCAGGAGCTTTACGGAGAAATTTCTTGTTCTCTTTTAGGTAAAAAACAACGATGAAATAGAACGAAAGCGCGATTTAGCGTTAGAACAACTTACCAAAGCCAGAGACAATTTCAAAGTTCAAGAAATAAATTATGTAAATGAACGACTCTTGCGAGATCAGCAAAAGGCAGCTGGCGATATGCAATGGAAGCGATGAACGAATATTATATCGCCACCGGAAGATCAATTTAATTTTACCTAAGATTTTGCGACCGAACCTAAACTAGAAGATTTTGATTCTAGCGAGATAAAAATAGAAATGGGTATTTTATCGTTTAGGCATGAGCGTAGTAGAGCTGCGGTTATAAATATTAAAATAACAAAAATAAAAAATAATTGTAAAATAGCGGAAGGAGGTATTATACCAGATTTTCCTCTTCGGAGGATATGACTATGATCAAAGAAGATATTAACTTTAGATGATGATGATGAAGAAATTTCAGAAGAAAGAAAAGTTAAGATATATGTTAGTTACCGAGGAAGATTAGATAGATTGCCGAGAGGTGTGGTGATGATGAAGAAATAGAAAAAGATTGGAAAAGTGAAAATGTTAGTCAGTATGAATTGCTTTTTGAGACGACCGAATTCAACATACATAAAGATTACTATAATTTTGAAATGGAAGAACAAAAGCGATAAAAAATATTTTGGTCTTTAAAAAGGCAGAAAAATTAATCTTAAGTGGCCAAAAAACAAGGGAGAGATTTTACAATTAGCACTATTAGACAAAATGGCGTAGATTTTATAAGATAAATTTGGTATAACCGAATATGGAAAACACCTCAAGGCCGGAAGAAAAGTATGAAAATGTTATAAAAGGGGTGAAAAAGCACCAGTAAGACCATTATCACCAGAGAGGTAGAAAGCACCAGTAAGACCATTATCACCGGGGTTATCGATAAAACACCTCTTCGTGAAAAATTCGAAGTTGCAGCTGTACCAGGAGAATCTTATTTACTTTTAAAAAATCAAAAGTACTAATTGCTACCAAAAACGGTTAGTATTCTATTATTCAAGTGAAAAATCGATGAAATAAATGAATTGGCAATACAGTTATTTCTTTTAATAAAGATCGTAAACAACTCAGGGTGAACTAAATAATAATATATTAAAATTGAAGTAGCTATCAAAAATCAATTATATTGATGTGAGGCTTGCCAACATTGATGTAGATCTTTGCTGATATTGAACAAAGAATCTTTGAAATGAGATACGAGATGAAGAGCGGTCAATCAACTTTTAAAGATCGTGAAGATCTTTTAAAAACAACGAGAAAAAAATTTAAGACCGACAAAACAAGTAGACAAAGCACAGGGTTTGAAAAGCTATAACTCATAAAATAATACTTCGTAATCAAATCGTAGATTAAAGAAACGTAAGGAAAACATGTTATATGTTGACAAGACGTTAGACGAAAGAGAAAATTAAAACTTTATTTAGAGAACAAGGCATCACGGTTGTTGACATTACCGACAATCCCTTTTATCGGTCTGAATCCTGTTAAATGCTGTATTCGCTACGCAACGCCGAAACTAAGCAAACCCACGCCTGAAACCTGAACCTAACCGAACCACCTAAGCTGAACTAAACTAAATGCACAGACCTATTACACAGTGGTGGTGAATTGTAAAAGAAGTGGATACAAACAACGCTTAAAATCTAGCAGATCTGTTTAGCTCAAGTTAAAACACGAACTTTGGATCGTGATAAGTTAATTTAAGCAACTGGCGTCGTCAGATGGGTGGCTGAACACGTATGGTAGCCTTGACCGGTCAATTTTAATTGTATCTTATATAGAATCGACTGGCCAAGTCAGCAGCGCCGTAAATCATAATACCCTAAACCACCGAGTATCGCGATATAAAAAATTAAGCATTTTTTCTTCTTGGTGAGTTGCGTCTTTGCTAACGTCTACAACCGTTTCGTCTTTGGTATCGGTGGTGGGTTTGTCGTTGGTATCTAAAGGTATTGGTGAATCGGTAGCAATATGTTCTTTCATCGCTTCGTTAATGCCGTTAGATTCTTGCCGAAATATCAGATGCGTCTTCGGTGTCAGTGGTGTGGTTGAGCGAAACGGACGTTGTTGTTGGTGATTCGACTTAGTGTCGGATGGAAGACGGGTTTAATTCATCCTCTTCCGGTTCGATCCTAACGTTAAATCGGACGTTGCAATTTATATTATTGTCAACCTCGTACCCTATTGCTTATTCATGTCAGACGGCGTAACATGAAGTTTAATTGCGTTCGAGCCTTTTGCGCATTATCTTTATTGTTGAATACGATTTTGCTCGTCAACGGGATAATCGATCAAAGCATCGAGAATGTTTAAACATTCTTTCTTCGTCTAAATATTACCGAATTGAAAAATCAGTTTTTGGCATTGTTCTAATATCGCGCCAAACGTACGTTCTTATGGGTCGTTGATTCGTTTCTATGCGATATCCGTAAAACCTCGCATAAACCGGAACGGTAAATTTAATCCGCTATTTCAACTCGCCCAGATTGTGGCTCAACCTACTCTAATGGTATGTTCTTTGCGATTGTAATATCGATAAAATCATTCTTTCCTCGGTTCAAAGTCCCTGAGAAGATGGTCAAAGGGGATGGGTTTGGGACGTGGGTGACAGTATAAATTATCGTTGCTTTGGCCAGTCGGGTACTGGATCGTATCTTTTACCAATGTTCTGCCAAAAATAAGCAGTGCCTAGTCCATTGCTGCACGTCCATCGTTTCAATTTAGATGACGAGACATAAAATTCACCACATAACAGTTCATTATACGCTAATGTCTATATTATTTTCAAACGCTCAATCATTTTGAAAAGATGCTGGACAACTCATTTCTTTGAGCATTCGTCTGAATTTGATAATAGACGTAATTCAAAAAAACTGCGAATCTATGGATCAGAATGGTTAAGTATTCATCTCAACCACATCCGTAATTTTGCGCTATTATAAATTTGATTTGATAATATTTTAACGGATTATAGTTCAATCATCTACAACTTTTTGAAACATTAACGCGGGGTGACATGCTTGCCTAAAAGGATCGCCAAGTTCTACGTTAAAATGATCATTTCATTCGTAAATATACGTTCGTCCGTCTCGCTGTAAAATGTACTGTTTGAAATTCGAATTCGGATAGCGTTCGATAAATTACTCTAAATGCTAAGCAAATGACATTTTATTATTAAAATATATTTTACATTTTATAAAATCATACGATTGAAAAAATTTAATAAACCGATCGAATTAAATAAAACGCTCGATAATCGAGATAGCTCAGTTTAGTTGGGTTACTACAATAAAACAATCTTTGCGTCGTACGCAAACGAGCGGGCAAGATGGGTGGTACGGATTTAATCGAATCTGGACTTTAATATAAAAATTATCGACATTGTCTTAAATAAGCGGCAGGTTTACGTTTACCGTAGATGAAAACAGGTAAATCTCTGTAATATTACGCAACGAAATAAAGTATCAAATTTCACCGGGATTATTAATTTATAGGTTTAGGGGTGCTGACGAGTATAAGGGAGAAATTGATTTGCAACTTTTTTTTTTTAAAATAATGTGCATTCATTGCGATCAAATTTTCTACGACCGATAATTTTTTTCTTGTGTCTAATTGCTATTTTCATGATTTTTTCCTTAGAACATCGTTGGAAAGCGTGGATGAATATTCTAATCCGTTGCCGAAATGGTGTGCACTAACGAATTGAGTTTTAACATTAAAGATTCTATCGGCTTGGGAACATAAATAATCACAGTTTACCCATTATTTTAACCGTCCGAAATTAAATTTAAAATGATTATGATTTAAATATATAAATAGTATTTTCAGTCTAGTCAGCAGTATCGTTAGCGTTTACTCCCAACATCATTCAGTACATTTGCCGAACAACATGGTTATATCAATAACGATGACATTTCATCAAAAAATTTAATTAGAAAAAATTGTGCTGGATGGCTTCACCGACACTGCAGACTTTACAAAATTGTAAACACAGTGAAATTTTTTTGCATTCGACAGTAATTTCGTTGACATAATATATTTCTTCTCCCGCTCGAATAAAATATTTGTTTTCAATGACAGTTTCATGACATAATTTCAATTGCTTCCAAACGCGAGGATGTTATGGTTGTTATTGCAGGCGACGTTTTGGCTCAACACTTACAATTTGTTTCATATAATTAAAAGTTTCCGTTAACGTGGTTACGCATTAAATAAATATATGTTTTTAAATAATAATTTTAAATATATAAATAATAACGGTACGGACTAGTCGTAAACGAACAAATTTCATCGAGCGATGGCGTTTCAGTAACATGCAAGCGAAGCTATCGATGGCGATGAGGTTGTCGAGCGATAATTTAGGCGATATATTTACATCTGACTGGATAGCGAAGGGATACGTCTGTTTTCCGGGTTTGCGTCTTTGAGCCGATAACAAACTGTACAACTTTTTCACGTGGTGGTGGTGAAACTTTGACTGTGTTTTAAAATGTTGAAATAAATAACGGTTTTAATCCGGATTTGTTTAAAGCAGTAGAACTACGCGTGTTTAATACAGGTGATGCACCGCTTTTAGATGCAGGTAGCTTCAAATAAGCCTTTACGACAAAAATGTTTTACAGCGCGACGACTGCTGGAAATCTGAAACGGAATCTGTTACCATATAAACGTTAATAGTTTTCCGTTAGTTTAAATCATGATTTTTTAATATTTTATTATTGGTAGTAAATAATGAACGTCGGTGTGGAATCAGCAAACGTTTATCCATCACTCGCAGCTGGTACAGATCGGCTCTTCGAGCAGGGAAAACTTAAACGTAACCTTTCGTTTGCAAAAAATCGACGATATTCAAAAATAAATTTTAAAAGAAGCTGAGGCCGTGTATAAAAAATATAATAAAATGTAAAACTTGTTCATCGTAAAATGATAGGCTGAATTAGGCTGTATGGGGCAGGGCCACTGGAGATGGTCCTTCGTCATGTAGCACCAGTTGGATTCGTTTTTCGGACTCCTTTAGGGTTAAGCGGTATGGCTGCTGGCGATCAGATACACTAAAATCTAAACTATCTAAAAAAGAATTGATTTAATTTTGCCCTACCTGACGTGTATTACCAGCACTGTATGCTCGGGTGCTCCGAGTGTCTGACAGAAAAAACTACGCGACCGCTCGAGGCGCGGATTCGAACCCGACCTCTGCTTACTAATGCAGACGTCTTAACCTCTCGACCACCGAAGCTGGCCGATGGCGATTGGCCGGCTAAGATCCTATATAGCAGCAGGTTCCGCGATAGATTGGTGAAATTCTTTGCGTCGGAGATAACAATTTATTAATTTCAACCAGTTTAATTTTGCCCCAGATTTTCCGGAAAGCACTGAGCATACAGTGCTATACGTCGGTGGGGCCGGGTCATCGTCTTATCTCCAGACGCAAGAATTTTGCCAATCTGTATATATATATATATATATATATATATATATATATATATATATATATATATAAAAATTAAATCAGGAATTGTGCCAAGCAATTCCAATCGGATATACATCAGAGGCACGACAAATTATACAAAAACTCATCATTTATAGGGAAAGGCCGGATTCATGGGACAGGATCCAAAAAGGCAGGAAAATGGTAAGCCAAGGTATGAATCAGCATCAGTCAGAAAATGACCCAGAATTATCAGAAGTGAACAAAGGATTGTTATTTTGGCCGTAGATGTGGCATGGTGAAGCTAGGGTAAGGATTGTTGAGCCATACGGCCAGTGAGGGTGGCAGCTTGTGGTGGCTGCTGCCAGCATGAGACAATACACAAAGGGATACGACAACAACAAGGGTTTTGGGCCTTTAGGTGAGAGTTGATGTGGGTGTAAATAGCTCAATTAAATAGTTCTGTGAGAGACAGTTTGAAAAATGTAAAAAGTATACAAAGATAAAATAGGAACGGGTTCGTAAATGCCTAGAAATAGAACAGTTGGGACAAGACTGAAGCTTGAGTTGAAACAAATACCTGAAAATAGAATAAAAGTTGAAACAAATACCTGAAAATGAAAGTTTTGTAAATGCCTGAAATAGGTAAGTAACTGGTTGTTGTTACCTGTTGATATTGGTACAGGGTTGCAGTGTTTTCAGTTGATGTATCAGTGACTCCCCTAGGGCCCCGATGTGTTGCTAGTGCAGGCTTCAATTACAGTTGCATCATTATTTATGATTAGGAGCTGTTAAAATGGACAGCCACAGGGTAGGGTTTAGTTTTCTGAGAGAGAAAACTATGGTTGTGGCGGAGACACAATTTGGTCTTTGTCTATATTGTACACATATTTTGTGGATTACTATAACATTAGGTGTGTCACTGGGATTTGATTCTGATTGTGTAGGTGAGACCAGTACTGTGGCTTTTCACCTTCTGAGCAGGTTTGAGATACAAACAGGTTTGCATCTCGAGCAGTTACACTTGGAGCACCCCTGTGGTGGTTCATGATCGGTAACGTTAAGGTCACTGTTGGTGCTGGGGCCTAATGAACCAATATCACCAGGGTTGCAGAGGGGCGACCGGAAAGCAATCAAAGGGGAGTCAGGGATGGCTGAGCGTAACCTGTCGGAGGTGTAAAATAGTCATGTTATCGTACGATAGATGAAGTCTGGGTAATCTGGGGTGATAAGTCGTGACAGGGGACTCTGTTGGAAGGTTTTCTTGTTTACCCTGGTAGCCAGAGGGTGCTGAAATTTACAGGGCCTGTTGATGGCAGTTAGTTACCGTTGCTACAGCTGGGATACAAGGTGCCTCAGTTCGGACGACCGTTTCTAATATAAGGTATCGGTGGAACAGATACGTCTTATGCAGGCAACGACTGTGAGCATTAGCCTCTTTGCGAGGTCTTGGGGTGGCAGCTGTCAGAAGCGGGTATTGTTGGTGTCGGTGGGTTTAGCGTAGACATCAGTCGAGGATGCCGAAATTTGTTGATGGTGACGTCTGAAGTTCACGCTATTTCTGGTAGAGAGTAGTTATGATGAACTTATTGGTGGCGTGGAATGAATTAATGTGGTTGATGAATTCACCTAAAGCTATCTTGGTCACCACACCAGGTAGAATATATCGTCAATAAATCTCCACCATACTAGAGAGGACAGTGGGGGCAGAAGATAACAATCTGTCTCAAGGTCAGACATAAACAGATTAGCGGCATGATGGTGCCATCTTAGTGCCCATCTGTATGAACCTGAGAGAAAAGTTTCTGTCTAAGACGTGAAATTGTTTTGGTCAGTATATGTCGGATAAGATCTGTGAGGTGTCTCTGGTTTGGTTTGGTTGTTGGATCGAAACGTTGGGTACATGCGCCTACCTTCATATGAGGATGTTTGTATATGAGGAGGAGCATCCAGAGCAAGGAGGGCAGGCCAATTGTGATGTTTCTTCCTCTGGTTTGCAGAGAGGAAGTCCATGAGTGTCCTGTATGAATGAGGGATGTGAGACCAGAGAGGTTGACTAACTGTCAATGAACTCAAGTGCGTTCTGTTGAGCTACCATTCTCGACACAATGGGACGGCCAGGTTACCCCTGCCTTGTGTATAGAAACGGGCCCGTACGAGGGATCCTGTGGAGATAGGATAGTTAAAAAGTGTGTATTGTCGTTACAATTATGAATTTGACGAAATTGTCAGATATTTCTTTGCGAAGGAATTGGGTGGTCAGTATCACATTCTGGCATGGTGATCAGTGTTATTAAGTTGATACGGGGCCTCGCTGTGTAATCATCTCTGTTCATGACCGCAACATGAACCTTTGTCAGCCGTTTGATGACAAGTTCGTAGCTTGTCGGGTTCACCGATAGCGTCCCGTTCAGCACAGGGAGAGGTTGCGCCAACTTTTTATCTAGCGGAGGTTCTTGTGCCTCAAGGGTTGTTCATTGATATAGTTGTCCGGGGCTGCGTCTCTATTCTATATATAGATGCGTTGGTCTTGCGTCTGAGATCGTAATTTATTTAATTTTGCCCTACACCGACGTGTATGCTGTATGCTCGGTGCTTCCGAGTGTCTGGGCAAAATTAAATCAATAAACAAATTAAATAAATTGTTTGCTCTCCCGACGCATGTTCACCAATCTATCGCAGAACCGCTGCTATATAGGATTCTAGCCGGCAATGAACAGCTCAGTGGTCGAGAGGTTAAGACGTCTGCGACAGCCAAGCAGGAGGTCGTGGGTTCGAATCCGCCGAAGTTACCTGTAGTTTTCACAGACTCCGGAAAGCATGAGCAGCGAAGTGCTGCACACATCTGATGAGGCAAAATTAATCAATTCTTTTTGATGGTTTTAGATTTGCTGTCTGGTCTTCTCCATACCGCCTAACCTAAAGCAGGTCTTCTGAATCAACTGGCGCCGCTTCACGACGGTAGCTGGACTAACTTGATTCAGTGGCTCCCGCTCCCGCCCCAATGAATTCAGCCATCGTTTCTACAATGGAACAGTTTATGATTTTATTATATTTTTCTTCCGACTCGCGCTCTTTTCTTTCTTTCGTTGTTGCAGATATCGATTTTGTAAACGAAAAGCGTTTACGTTTTAAGTTTTCTCCCTTGTCGAAGTAGTCCGTATCTGGCATCTGTGCAGGTGATACTTGTTCCATCATCATTGTCAAAACAATGAACATTAACAATAAACCAGTACCGCACTGTCACAATCAGTATACATTTGGGTCATCTGAAACAAATTTCATTTGCCATGTGAGTCTCACTGGCGGACGGCAGCGCAGCCTCACAGGCTGGATGACGGCTGGCTGACAACGTAATTTATTTCCGAACAGACCGTTCTGTAATTCCCATTTTATAAAACTTATAATAAGGGTTCTTAAAATACTTTTTTTTTTCTCCAAAATGCCCACATTCGTCGTGGAGGAGAAAATCACGCTGGCCGACGTCATGACTACCATATTTGACTGGAAAACACGAGACTTGCAGGATTAACGACGGACAGCAATTTTGTTTGCCATGCAAACCAAACACAATTCGTAGTATAAGGTAAAATCAGTTTCTGGTCATCGGTCGGCTTCAAAACGGTGCGGTGATGCGTTTTTATTTATTTTGTTTTTGCGCAACAGGAATTACGTGATACATGCGCGAGGACCATTCCCTACACAAAGTGGTGGCTGAGGGCCCATAAGTCAGACAAACGTTCATACCCCTGTGAAAAATAATTTTAAATACAACGGCAGAATTTCAATCGATCCACAATTTTGCAAATTGGACATCGTTTCATAGAAAAAAAAAGATAATTAAAAACGTTGAAAAGCGGATCTGAGGCGACTGTGCAGGATCGAACAAGAGACTTTGGCTAATTCACCATTAAAACTGTGTCCACCTGTTTTGACTTGGTACCAATTAAAATAGGGCACGCTTTTAATTAATAATACTGTTAGGTATTTTTTTTCAATACGAGCACAACATCAAAGTGCACATTAATTGTTCTTTACTGGCCGTATTAATCTTTTGTATTATTATTTTTTTACGTCAAAATAAATACAAAACTGCAAGATAAAAGCATTAAGGTTTGTTTTTTTGGCCTTGTTTTTCACCAACATTATTAGTCACAAGTTATGCGAAATACCTGCTATGTTTTATTTGTTTATATGTTTGGGGAAGCTCTTATTATTATCAGGCAGTCCAGTGTGTGCAAAATACTTAATATGTTGCTGTATGTTTTGTATTCATTTACATGTACTGTGTTTGTTACTGAATATGTGTAAAGACTTGATATCCTTGTTTGTTCACAGATTCACCAACATTGATAGGCTATGTTAATAACAGAAGTTAGTACATTGTTTAGGTATTGTTTAATATTGTTTATTAGTGATCATTGAAAAGTAGAAAAACAACTGTTGTTTATAAAATGGAAGAATGTAATTTTTAGGGTGTTGCGCGATGATATTTGAGCATTTGAACTACAATCCCGGCCAAATCTCGCTGGGCCCCAGCCTGACAATCTTAGCTCTTGTTGGGCGGTCTGTTGCTCCGGCTGGAGTAACAACGTTGGGAGCGAGAACGAGGAGCAGGGCGGAGAGCGGAGAGCGCGGACAGCGTAAGGGTATGTTTATTGTCATGTCCCCAACTATTTTGTGGGTTGATAGTTTTCTGTGGTTTATCTACAGGGCCGTGACCAGACATGAGCAATGCGGTCTTTGCTGTCTCAAGGACAAGCATTGAGGACAAGGCAGGTGATGATGAATTGACGATGATCATCTCGTGATGATTGTAATGATGTGGGTGTTGTGGACGTCATCCTCATCCTCATTATCATCATCATCTTCGTCCATCTCCTCAAATCATCATCCAATAAAAATAATATCAAAAAAAAATAAAATACACAATAAATAAATAGTAATATTGTCCGGTGTGCGGACAAAAATACATAAACATTCTGCTTGGTTTGAGTTCGAACATGATCTCCATTCAGATCAGATGTCACTGACACTAGACCACCGTGGCAACCTGCAAGCGTTCCCCAGTTCGATGGCCTTGGACGTGCATGGCTGCAATGCGCTTGCGCGCAAACCTGATCGATCGGAACTTTGGCAAGATTGCACCGTACACGATTCACCATGCCATTTCAATCCATAGTTCAAAGAGGTTTGTGTTCAGCAGCACAACCAGATACAAATAACACCAGCCTCTGATTTGGACATCCCTCATCGTTTGAAAATCAGCGATCCATCAGTAAAGAAAGATATCGCTTTGCTTGTGTTCGGTAGGTGAACCGTGGTTACATTATTCGTCAACAGATAAATGGGACCGAACTGGTTACCACGGTGACATCAGATGGAACGCCTGTTTGTAAAACGCGGGGATCGTGGGTTCAGGTCCGTCGATTCGAACGTTTGTATATTTTGTATATAAGTATAATTTATCCACGTTGGGTAAAATCTACAATATATTTTATCATTATTTTCAATTTTCCCAAATAATTTCTTTAATTCAACCTTTGGACTATTTTATTGTTTGGGAGTAAAATCCGACACCTCAGAGAAAACTTAATAATACTACTGTAGTAATAAGAAATAAAATAAACTGAACAAACAAAAATTCACAAAGACAGACAATAAGCGCATGGATAGTAATATCGCTCATATTATACAGGGAATTTCAGACATAGTTTTCTCTTAGTTATCTGAGCCGTGACCAGACGCGGGCAAACCGCGGTCTTGTCTTTGTCTCGAGACAATACGCTGGGGACAGAAGCAAGTGATGGTGGTGATTATCTCGTGATGATGATGATGCCAATGATGTAGGTGACGCTGGACGTCATCACTCATCCTCATTATCATCATCATCGTCCTCTCCTCACTCAAAATCATCATCAATAATCAAAAATAATCGCGTAAAATAAACAACAAATAAAATAAAAAGTAATATTATTGTCCGGTGTTTGCGGACATCATAAACATTCTTGGTTGGGATTCGAACATACGATCTCCGCATTTCAGATCAGATATCTTAACCACTGGCCACCAACAAACAGCCTGCAGCGTTCGGTTCGATAATGGACGATGCATGGCTGCAATGCGCCCGTCACAGAATGATCAGAACTTTATTGTAGGGTGCACCAGCGTTGCTGCTGCCATTTTAATCCCATAGGTTCCCAAAGAGTTTGTGTTCAACATGAAAAGCACAATAAGATACTGGTGCTTATGCCAACCTCTTCAATTTGGTTTCATCCTCATTCGTTGTTTTGACGAAAAATCCAGCAGTGATCCATCGAAGGCAAAAAAAAAAAAGAAAGAGTGACTCTTCGCCTTTATTGTTCGGTGGTGAACCGTGGTTGCATTATTCATCAACATATAGATGGGACCGAACAGGTATACCACGGTGGTATAGTCGTTTACCCTGTTGTAAAACACGGGGATCGTGGGTTCAGATCCCACCCGATTAGAACGTTTGTATTTTTTTTAAAAAGGGTATTTTTATCACACGTTGGGGTAAATCTTTAAAATATTTTATCATTATTAAAATTTTTCCCAAAAAATTTTCTTTAAATTAAACCCGGATTTATTTCATGTTTGGGAAAAAAAACCAAACACCCCTCCAGAAAACTTAATAATCTACGTAAAAAAATAAAAAAACTGAACAAAAAAAATTCCAAAAGACAGACAATAAGCGCATGGAAAAAAATGGGATGTCGCTCAATTATAAAAAGGGAATTCAATCTTAATTTTCTTAGTTTATCACGGAGGTGCCCAGACGGGAAAACCGGGTTTTTGTCTTTGTCTAAAGGGACAATACATTGGGGACAAGGCAAGGTGGTTTTGGGGATCTTTCCGTGATGATGATGAATGATGGGGTGACGCGGGATCACCCTCATCCTCATTATCCTATATCTTCGTACTCCTCCCAAAATCATCCCCAATAATAAAAAAATAATTCAAAAATAAAATAAAAATAAAAAATAAAAGTAATATTATTGTGGTGTTCGGAAAAAAAATAAACATTCTCTTGGTTGGGATTAAAACAACGATCTCGATTTAATCAGATGTTTTAAACCCATGACCCCCGTAACCTGAAAGGGTTTTGTTCGATCCCCGGACATGAGGGTAATGTTGCGCGCAAAACACAGAATCAGAATTTTATTGGGGGTGCACCGTACACGGTTCCCCATGCCTTTTTGGTCCGTTCCCAAAAGAGTTTGTGTTCAACGAAAAAAGCACAAAAGATAAAAACAAAAAACAA
>CM055817.1:43112663-43143348 GCA_029582265.1 Zoroaster sp. YZ-2022
TCAAGAATAATTGTGCAATTTTGAAACAACCAATGCCCTTTCAATTTCAATGGTCCAGCTACCCCAAAAATTATACACTTTTTCCCATTTTATTTACATAAATTGGAACTTCTATAATGTTCAAATACTTTATTCTTGGTCCATGTACTTATAAACCTTCCTATTATTTTTACAGCATGTTCATCAGACATATTATTTCTCCTCATTCACATGAATTAGAATTTCTCTGAAATTTCAAATACTTTATTTTTGGTCCATGTACTTATAAAACCTCTGAAATTTCAAAATACTTTATTCTTGGTCCATGTACTTATAAAACTTTCCTTATTATTTTTACAGCATGTTCACTGTGACGTATTATCTTCCTCATTCACATAAATTAGAACTTCTCTGAAATTTCATACTTTAAATCTCCAACACTTCGAATTAATGACGTAACCATTTTAACTTCAACTGAACACCTTGTTTTTTGTTGTGACAAAACTTATATCTAGTTATTTATTTATTTATTTTGCTATGAAACGGTGTCAAAAAAGAAGAAAAAAAGCGTCACCACACCGATTTTGAAGCCGACCGATGACCAGAAACTAGAGACTTTTTTGGCCTAAAGCAGTCTCCCCTAATGACTCATATTCGCAAGGAAAATAGCGATGTGAATTTGTGTTTGATTATTCTTATTTTAAAGTCTATTTAGTTATTCTGTACAGATTGACCTGGGTGAACAACGCTTAAATATCAACATCAGTTAACAAACTGTAAATTATATTTAAAAATTATGTTGAATAAAGATATGACAGCTAAGGTCAAGCAAGACAATATTTAGTTTTGAGTCAAGCAAGACTTTTGTTCCCTAACCTATTGAAAGAGAAACGTACTTTTCACAACAATCTCCGGTTTGTGGTCTCCTCGTGCGTCGCCTCAGACCCACATCGTCGGCATTTTTAATATTTTGTTTTTTTCGCATGTAACAATATCCAAAAAAATCACAAAGTACAAAACATCACTGTATTAAACGTCACTGTAGTAAGAAATAATAATGGTGAATAAATTAGATATGAAAAGTTTAAGGTCAAGCAATACCCCAACCTATTGACGTCTGTCTGTTCTAAGTTTATATGCACGTTTTGTAAATTCATGCGAATTTTGATATATTATTGGCAACCGTGATGGACTATTATTTATAAAGTCTTTTAGTCATTCTGTACAGATTGACCTGGGTGAACAATACTGAAATGCTTCCTCCTGTCCTCCTTGAAGAAAACATGTAACATCGACAGTATAGGACAGCTACCTAATCCCTTCTCCAAGAATGATGGCATGGTCACTTTGCTCTCTAGATATGTTGCCTGTGACAATTCGATGTATGTTTTGTAGTGTCCGGGCTGGCTGGCTGATTCCGTGGGCGTCAGCAGGGGACCCTTGTTCTGACGGATGGCTTGAACAGGTTCAACGGCACGAACAGGGTGGGTCGAACAGTGGAGGCATGTTTCTTCTTCTGCACCTTTACAATACACAAAAACACAAAAAATCCAGATCAAGTCGACACAGGAGGCGTGAAAGATACAAAAGTACTGTCCAAGACGAATCATTCCAATCCGGTCCCCCGAACGATTAGCACAACTCCCGTTTTCCCCTTTCTGGCAGATTTAGCAAGAATGAGAAGAAGATCGTTGATGTGTTCTTGTATTGTCATCTTGTGGAACTTTTGACAACGGTTTACGACATGAATTGGTCCACGAATTGGTTTACGACATGAATTGGGGTGTAAAAATGACGGCGTCCAAATTCATCATGTACGTAAGTTGGAGCACTTGATTTTTTCTCCAATTCCATGTATCCACATGGGGTGATCAGGTACTCAGCGCCTTGTGGAAAGTCATGATCTGGGTAATTCGGTGTCATTCAGCATGTGGAATCTCCCTATCTGATGGTAGCGACTTACGGCCATACCACCGATATGAATTTTGTTCATGCAGTCACATGACAAAGTTGCCACTTCATTCCGATATTGAGCTGCAAACTCTAGTCGGTACTTCACCCTACAACTGCAGTAATGAGAATCTTCGTGGATAGGAGCGACAAGCGGACGAGATAGAGCGCATCACGCACAGACTTGAAATTCAGGCGGAAGAAACCAATGATCTCAAGCAGGAACTAAAAAACATTATGTCGATTGTTTCTAACACATACGGCCTTGTTAAAGGACGTGCTGAAAAGGCGAGGGATCGTCGTACCCAACCAAAACCTGTGGAGAAGGAAGCAACAAACTTTCAAGCTGAGATGCATCGGCCAGACACTCCCGATACCAAGCCTGTGGCGACTTTCGTGGACGGATATGTCTCCATTCCCATTCACTACGAAGATATTCGCCCCGGCGTTGTCTACGATCCAGTTACCATCAAAGTGCAGGACTACGTACGCTGGGCTTCGCAAGCGATATGTACCACGGCTTCATCGTTCGTGCGGGACTGTTGATATATTTTTTAAAGTCTGACGTCCTGAGGAATTTAACTTTTACGGAACCACTGTCCTCACCAAGAACGGAACGCACAATAAGGACAGGCTCGACCGACGATCCCTTACGAAAATGTCCTGTGGTATTCCTGTGGTACTTCTGTGGTACATGTAGATACCACAGAAATTACCACAGGAAAAGCAAATATCATCAGAGTACCACACACATTTATGTGGTAATGCCAACGCTGGGTATCCCAGTCCTGTGGTATTCTTGTGGTACATGTAGATACCACAGAAATTACCACAGGAAAAGCATTATCACCGGAGTACCACACAAATTTATGTGGTAATGCCAATGCTGGATATCCCGGTCCTGTGGTATTCCTGTGGTACTTCAGTGGTACATGTAGATACCACAGAAATTACCACAGGAAAAGCATTATCACCCGAGTACCACACAAATTTATGTGGTAATGCCAACGCTGGATATTCGGTCCTGTGGTACTTCAGTGGTACATGCAGATACCACAGAAATTACCACAGGAAAAGCAAATATCATTAGAGTACCACACACATTTATGTGGTAATGCCAACGTTGGTATCTCAGTCCTGTGGTATTCTTGTGGTACATGTACATGTAGATACCACAGAAATTACCACAGGAAAAGCAAATATCATCAGAGTACCACACACATTTATGTGGTAATGCCAACGTTGGTATCCCAGTCCTGTGGTATTCTTGTGGTACATGTACGTAGATACCACAGAAATTACCACAGGAAAAGCAAATATCATCAGAGTACCACACACATTTATGTGGTAATGGCAACGCTGGGTATCCCAGTCCTGTGGTATTCTTGTGGTTGGGTATTTGCATGGGGGTATAGATTTCATAAGAAAGTTATTATTATTCACTTTAGATTTAGTAGGATTTCCCGGCTATTTTAAAAGATTTTTTATTCAAATTTACCAGCTAATCATGCATTCAATTTCATCCACAAAAAATTTCACACAAAACCATTTTTTTTTAACAAAACCAATTCATTTGCCATTCAATTTTAAAGTTTTGTCACCCTCATTTAGTCACCAGGTCAAGAACACAAATCTGTTGCTGAATGGCAGCATTCAAATTCGTCTTACATAAATTAGAAGAATTTGATTTCACAATTGGCGTAGACTAGACAAAATTGAATACTCCGGGACAAAAACAGTGTTTGAATTTACTTGCCATTGTTTGAATTTACTTGATGAAATTAACAGCCAATTTATTTGTTGAAGTTAACTGTTGATATTGTCTCGACAAAAGATGAAATAAACATTTGAAGTGCACTAAACCAATGTTGATGGACAAATTGAATTTGTTCTGTGATTTCTGTCATCAGTAAGATTATTTAAAGGAAAAATCAATGTATACAGGTTTACCACAGGAGCGTACCGCAGGTACCAGACACCACAGGAACATTACTGCAGGTACCTAATGGGTTATTGCATGTACCCATTCATTTCAACAGGCCAGTGTACTAGAATCGTATTTTGTAAGAATTGTAACTGACCTAATTGTAAGTGGAAAATAATTTTCATAGGCAAACAAAATATTGCATATTTTATTCTTTGTACTTTTATTTATGTTTTCACTATGCATGATATTGTTTTACTCTTTTTGGGTACTCAGAATTTTTCTTGAAATGTTTTGACTTTTTAAAAGATATTGTTAGTACTTATCACAAAAAACTTGCCCTCCATTGACTTTGTACACATCATCTATGCAAGGGAACTTGTTTTTTTTAATGCGTGGCCATGTGACGCAGAGTACCAATGATTTGCACCAAGCCTGTACAGCAGTACAGGATAAGGCTTGTATGATGCATGTTACCAGCTAAATAATTGTTTATTCAGTGCACATGTTTGAAATGTTATATTGGCTTGTATTTGTAACAATTTTGTCAATTTAAGTATTGAAATATAGCCCACTAGTGATTATAGTTACTGTAGATTAATAGAATAGAATCAGATGGAGTTATGCTGCCATGAATTTGCTCTGTAGTCTGACATAACTGCACTAATTAAGTGACTAGTTACGTTACCTGATGATGGTACTATACTATTGTATTATCATGTACATGTACAGTGTATGATGTAGTGTACAATACACACAGTTTACATTCATGATGGAAGGCTGCATAACGTTAGAACCATGATGGACAAGACATGAACAGGAAGAAAGGTAAGAATTCCATATATACTCAAGCCTGAGAACCTGATGTGCACATTTTGTCGCAGTTTTCACGAATTGATGCGACTGCTCAAAAATTAAATTGATTTTAAAATTAATTTTACTTTTTTTAATTATCAAAGTTTAGAAGGTACTTACTGATACCTTTCTTTCTGCCAAATTTCAAGTCTTGAAACACCTACATTACGTTGGTTAGAACTGTGTCTCCTACATTGTTGGATATGTTTGATATGAGAATATGGCAATAGTAACATAACAAAATATCTATCTTTGTTTACTTTTTAGAGTGCTTCATGGATCGTCTCATCCAGATGAGAGCTAATGAGGAAGTGAAAGTCTGTTAAGGCTGTGAAGTTTAAGAAGTACATGTATATTTCAGAAAATACAGGACATTAATACTAATAGACTAATAAGGAAACAGATAAATTAGTAAAATTGAGTTTGTCATTGGTGATTCGGATGAAACTTTCAAAATGAATATTTTTGATTGACCAGTCGATATTAATAATGTCCGCTATTTTCTCTACAGACCAAAACCTATTTCTTGTATTGTTCATCATACTACAATAGAGGGAATTTTGAAGGGATAAAATGTTAATTATAAACATGTGGAAAAGGCAAACACCTACATGTAAATGTGCTACTGTGCCAGTGACATCGCTGATTATATTTGGTAGAAATTTTATCTAGATCCATTTAGGTGCTTGCCTTTTCCACATGTTTATAATTAATAACTTTACACTGTTAATTAAGAAGATTCTAGGAGCTTGGTGTGTTTGTGATTTACAAAATTTCAATCCCTTCAAATGCTATTGTGTGATAGAAAATACAAAAAATAGGTTCTTTGGTGACTTTAATTAGTAAGTAAGACTAATTGCGGTGACAACATGTGGAATCTCATTTGAGTAGTAATTAGTTCTGAAAAGAACTGGAGGGACAATAACTCGATGTTTCGATCAGTATGCTCTGATCGTCCTCAGGAGAATGCCGGACTCTGGAAAATGTTGCTGCTTAAGTAGACTGCTGGAGGATCATCCCATGAATTAATTACTTTAATTAGTGCTTGCCATTTCCACATGTTTGTGATTAATGACTAAATTGCCAGTGCCCAGTGACTTCGCTGATTATATTTGGCAGAAATGTTATCTATCCAATTAGGTGCTTGCTTTTTCAACATTTATGATTAAAAACTTTACATTGTTACTAAGATGATGAAAGTGTCTGAAAGACAATTTTTGCTTCCTTTATAAAAGCCTGGTGCTTTTGTGATTAACAAAATTTCAATTAAATAGGTTCTTTGGTTACTTTAATTAGTGCTTACCTATTCTACAATTTATGATTAATGACTTTACATTTTTACTTAAGATGGTTAAGGTGTCTGAAAGACAATTTTTGCTTCCTTTAAAGAAGCTTGGTGAGTTTGTGATTAACAACATTTCAATCCTTTTAAACCTATTGTCTGATAGAAAATACAATAAATATGTTATTTGGTGACTTTATTTAGTTTTTGCAAAGGTCATATCATTAATTAACTTGAATTTAATTTATTAAGTTGAAAAGAAATGTTATAACAAAACCGCAACATAAACTGCAATATTCACAGTATTATGGAGTTTAGATCCATCCAGTTATTGCCATTGCTCAACTTCCTAATGAGATGGTTTTCACCAACAAAGCTTTTAATTTACATGCATATGGATTGAAGTCCAGTTGTTGAATGATGCCATTGTAAAACATTTTTAAATGGTTAAAACTCTTCAGTGACTATTAAAACATATATTAAAGAGATGCTACATCTTTGGTAAGTGTTTGGTTAATGCATCCATAATTTATAAGAGTAGAGATGTGTGTATAATAACAAATAACTTGTGAGAATTTCAGCTAGTTTTGTTGGGCTGTTTACGAGAAAAAATAGTGTAAATTGCATTCAGCCTTTTGTGTACACATTGTATCGGTTAAAAATTATCACGCGCATGATAATTTTTGAAATCACAGTTCTTTGCCTATTTTCTAAAAAAAAAAAGCACAATACTTCAGACGGTATCTTCACAGGATATTTTGTTATTTATACTTTTTTTAAATATTTATTACATGTGTTGTATTCTGAATTTTCTCTGGGCATCACAGAAACATTACCACAAGTAACCTGCCGGGGGTAACGACCCTGGTGTAACGTGCCTATGTTACCTGTGGTAATGTTCCTGAGGTTACGTGTATGTGGTAACACAGACACGTTACCACAGGAACATTACCACAGGTACCATAGGCATGTTAACATTAGGTTGTTACCACAGGAACATTACCACAGGAACATTACCACAGGCATGTAACCTGTGGTAATGTTCCTGTGGTAATGTTCCTGTGGTACCTGTGGTAATGTTCCTGTGGTAATGTTCCTGTGGTACCTGTGGTAATGTACCTGTGGTAATGTTCCTGTGGTACCTGTGGTAATGTTCCTGTGGTAATGTTCCTGTGGTACCTGTGGTAATGTTCCTGTGGTAATTTTTCTGTGGTAACAATCCTGTGGTAATGTTCCTGTGGTAATTTTTCTGTGGTAACAATCCTGTGGTAATGTTCCTGTGGTAATTTTTCTGTGGTAATGTTCCTGTGGTAATGTTCCTGTGGTAACGTGCCTGTGGTAATGTCCCAAAAAACCACAGGACAATTCCTGTGGTAATGTCCTGTGGTATTTTTTGTGGTAATACCACAGGACATTTTTGTAAGGGATTAGTCATGTCATTGCTGGATCAAGTTGAACTTGAATTCCCCGGTCAAGTTTTTGACAAAACATCGTTCACTAAAATGAGAGCAGTCATTAATGATAAATGTCGTCACAGCTAAAGCATGTTAAGGACATTAAGTAAACATATCCATGATTCAATAATGAACCACACATTTAAGTTGGTAGGGTATTGCCGGCCACGAAATGGATGATTTATATATAAGAAGCTTCCGAATAAGATTTTGTTTGCCAAAAATCATTATCCTAATGAGTCGTTTTAACTGTACCACAGCGTGATATTATTTAGAAATCGGTCCTCCAGCATTCCTACTGATATTTTAAAGAAAATGTAAAATGGTTTTAATTATAGGAATGTTTAATGTATAATAGAAGGTTTCGAGCACAATAAAATACAATTAGTTAAAAATAAAACACAGTGCATGTTTATATCTGAATAAAACAGTGTGTACATTATCTCCAATCTATGGTTGTCCTTTTCATTTCATTCTGAAAAGCCGAACCTAATCAAAAAGAAAAGTAATAATTACTTGATTTAGGCAGTTTTATTTCACTTTGAAAGGCCGACCCTTGTTTATATATTTAAAAAAATAAAAAAAATAAAAATAAAAATAAAAAACATACTTGCAGGGATTGACCATTTATTGCCACTTCTTTATAGCTGCAAGTACATTACATGTCTGTAATTTCTTACGAACGCTTGGATGTCCTATAATCCCATAATCTCTTAACAATGGGATTAAAACCTATCCTCCCTGGCCATTGTGCCGGCCCATGGCCCATTGAAACCCATTTTCATTGTGCGGCAGTAGCCATTTTTAATGAGCACTCCCAGCCCCAAGTTTGACCTCTGGCATGGCTCTCCCTCCTTCCATTCATAAGCTCTGGAGACCCACGAACCTTGAGTTAACGGGAGGACCCGCAAGGTTAACCGCGTGTTAGAATTCGATGTCTGACTCAAAAAATAACAATACAAATATTCCACCTAATTTCTCAAAAACAATTCATGAAACATAAACCAGTGCCCGCGCCGTCACTATCACTAAATTTTGAGTCATCTATCTCAGTACCCTGCCTGCCGGCAGCGCTGCCTCACCAGCTAGCTGGCCGGCTGGACGGCTGGACGGCAGCGCAGCCTCACCGGCTGGCTGGCCGGCTGGACGGCAGCACAGCCTCATCGGCTGGCTGGCCGGCTGGACGGCAGCGCAGCCTCACCGGCTGGCTGGCCGGCTGGACGGCAGCACAGCGTCACCGGCTGGCTGACCGGCTGGACGGCGCCTTGACTATACCAATTATTTGACTTGAAATCGGGGCTTGCAGGATCGTAACGGACAGCCTTTAGTTTCTCAGTGACCGCGGACCAGTGAAAATAAGCCTCGATATTTAAGATGCATGGTAATGAAGAGACATGTATTACAAAAATGTGTCCGGTTTTTAGTCTCCGCGCGTTGCCTTAGACCCACGCGTCAGCATTTTTAGTTTTCCACCATACTTTGTGTATGTGAAATTTAGCCTGGTTCCAATAACCACGTATACATATATCACGTATTTCACTGGTTGGCAAAAATAACAGATGTCCCTCTTGCTAATAGGAACGCTCCATAGAATAATATGGAAGAACGGATGCCAAATAAGTACGGAAATTAAAACAACTAAACAAATCAATATCCTGACAGATTACAAGAATAGTCTCAAACTTTCAAAAAAAGAAGGAAAAATTAGGCTCTCATACCATTACTTCGAACAACTTTATTTAATTAAACAATGCTTTGTGTGTGAAACAAAACGATATTTTGAAAATATGCTTCTAATAGCCATATTTTGTCCAATGTTTTTTCTCTTTTTTCATTTTTATGTAAAAGTCCTGTAGAAGAAGAAGAAGAAGAAGAAGAAGAAGAAGAAGAAGAAGAAGAAGAAGAAGAAGAAGAAGAAGAAGAAGAAGAAGAAGAAGAAGAAGAAGAAGAAGAAGAAGAAGAAGAAGAAGAAGAAGAAGAAGAAGAAGAAGAAGAAGAAGAAGAAGAAGAAGAAGAAGAAGAAGAAGAAGAAGAAGAAGAAGAAGAAGAAGAAGAAGAAGAAGAAGAAGAAGAAGAAGAAGAAGAAGAAAACAATTGTTTTAATTATTACCTGACGTTGAGCACACTACCCCAGCATCTTCATAATGATCACAGTTATGTTCACTCCAGCCACTAAATTCACATTGCTGCAACTCCAACTCACTGGCAGTACATTCAACGTCATCCATATAGATATTACCAACCCCTGCACCAAACGATTTCACTTGAGCACCATTTCGAGAGTAGCCGAGTTCCGCACACACAACGGCTGCATCCCTGGTATCCCAGAAGTGATCACATACAGTGCCCCACTCTCCATCATGATAGATCTCCACCCTTCCTTCACGTTCAGATGAACCATCAGCGAGTCGTATGGCGCCTTTGATAAGAAATGTTTGATTGAAAATTAATTTTTGTTGGTATACATTTTAGATACATTGGGATCTGTGAAACTTCCGCTATCCTTATCTTCCCCTGCATATTGTGTTTAGAACTAATAAAAACATATGCATTCACCACTGGACCACCGAGCTTCCTTAACGTGTAATAGTAAATCTAATCGTAATACTTAGATGCAAGTCTGTACCGGTACGTCATTACATTTGAGTTATGGTGCTTTTAAACTGTTTTAGCCGATTTTACCGAGTAGTATGTCTGATGAGGGAGCTGTGACACATACCTAAAAAGGGGCGTGACTCTTTTTGAAATATCAAAAAGGGGAGGATAGTCCATGGCGTCATCAAAAAATGGTCGATGTCGTCGATCGCTGTGAGTTGATGGTATTTTAATAATAAAAATATACACTTATAAAATTGAAATTTTTATTTTATTAAAAAAATATTATGTAGTATTAGAGTAAGAATGGAAAACAATAAATATTTATCAAAGTGGACGTTGGATGAATTGAAGCAGTTTGCGCGCGCTAACGTTAGACCGTTAATTGTAGTTCGCGATAGTAGAACGAATAAAATAAATAAACGGTCTTGGTACGAGACCGTAAAAAATATATAAAACGACGAAATTTGACTGGGTTGTATAAATTAAATTTAGCGCAACTAAAAGAGAAAAAAAGAATAGAAAATATTGATTTACCCCGAAATTACCGCGGGGCTACGGGGTACATAAAAAAAGACTATATCTTTGCGATTAAAAGGTTTTACGGGTTAGAATCCGAGTTGAGATTTGACGAACCACCCATTGACGGTGGAAGAAGTTTACACGAACGAAGTATGACCGTACTGATCGGTCATAGCAAAGAAGAAGATTTAAACATTTTTTGGGAAGCGGCGAAGCCAAAGATTATCGAAAAGTTATCTTTAGACTGACAAGAATTTGGGTCATTTAAGTTAATTATATATATATAAGTATAAAATTATATAAAAATGTAGGAGTGGGAAGGATCGATACTATAGAATTTCACGGGCATAATAACAATCAAATTGTTTTATTAAATTTGAATAATATCGAAGATGTACTATTATTTCCGAAATTGAAGAGTCTTTAGAAAGATATACACATCTCGGTTCTGGATGGATCGTAGATCGTATTTTTAATATGCGATATATGGTCAAGAGATATCAGCCTATGCGAGGTGGGTCTTATATGAAGCTAGACGACGAGATAGAACACACGCATGCGTGCGTCAACGTAAACAATACAGACGACGAATGTTTGCGATGGACGCTTCGTAGCGCACTTTTTTCTGTGAAAAAAGAAGAAAAAAATCATAAAAATCCGTGTAGAACATCTAGCTATCCATCAAAAGACGGTTTAAATTTTGATGGAATTGATTTTCCAACTCCGATCAATCAAATACAAAAAGTAGAGAAAAAAACAACTTGGCGATAAACGTTTACGGTCGCGAAAACAATAAATCTGTTATTTACCGCGTTAGCGATCAACCGTATTATATAAAACGTATACATTTATTCTATTTTCAAAAAGAAATTGACGGTAAAACTAAATCGCATTACGCTTGGATTAAGAACTTGAGCCGTTTTGTTTACGGTAATTCAAAAAATTAAAATTGTTTATGCGATAGATGTTTACAGATATTATCGTCAGAAGCGTATCTTAAAAATCATTAAAAAAAATTGTGTAAGGGAATTAATGTCAGACCAACGGCGATAGTTATGCCAGATAAGGGTAAAAACGATATACTAAAATTTATAAATTTTCATAGAAAGATGAAAGTTTCTTTCACTATATGCGCGGACTTTGAATGTATGCTTTGTAAGATTATGAATAATAACAAATTACACAAACACGTTCCATGCGGGTATGCATACGTGGTTGTGCGATGCGACGGTAACATTATATCATCCCCTCCCCCATACAGAGGTAAAGATGCCATCAAACACTTTTTAGACAAATTGCAAGAAGAAGTAGAAAACATTAACGAAATATTTAAAAACCCTAAAAAAATAATCATGACGAAAAAAGAAGAAAAAATGTTTAGAAAAGCAAAAACATGTTGGATTTGCGGGTGGGTAAATTTTCACACTCACGACGAAAAATATTTTAAAACTCCGGGTGGTAAATGCGATTGTTGGGCCTGCAAAAAAGAATATTTTAACTAATTATATTTCAAGGATGAAATTTTTTTTAATTTTAATTAAACAAGGATACGAGAAAGTTAGAGATCATTGTCACATTACCGGAAAATATCGCGGCGCGGCGCATAGGAAATGTAATTTAAAACTGAGCATAAAACCAAACAAAACATTTATTCCGGTCGTAATTCATAATTTGAAAGGATACGACTCTCATCTCATCATGCACGGCGTGAGTGAAACGCGAGGAAAAATCAAATGTATCGCGAACAATATTGAAAAGTACAAATCTTTTTCAATCGGGCAACTACGATTTATCGAAAGTTTACAATTTTTACCCTTTTCGCTCGATAGTCTCGTTAAAACACTCGATAAAGATTATTTTCACATTACAACATTACACGAACCAAATTTAGAAAAATTTGAGCTAGTTAAAGATAAAGGCTTTTATCCGTTCGAATACATGGATAGTTTTGATCGTTTCAAAGAAACGCGTCTTCCTCCGAAACGAGCTTTTTTTAGTCGTTTTTAAACGACAAAAGCATTACGAAAGAAGAGTACAAGCGTGCAAAAAATGTTTGGTGTAAATTTGAATGTAAAAATATGGGCGATTATCACGATTTATACGTGAAAACGGATGTTTGTTTGTTGGCGGACGTGATTGAAAATTTTCGCGCAAATTGCGCGAAACATTACGGTTTAGATCCGGCTCATTATTACACGAGTCCAGGTTTGAGTTGGGACGCTTTGTTAAAACATTCCAACGTACGTTTAGAATTATTGACCGATATCGACATGAATTTAACGATATCGGAAGGTACTAGAGGCGGCGTATCGATGGTTGGTACGAGATACGCTAAAGCAAACAATCCTTATTTTGATGATTACGATCCATCAAAACCTACGACTTTCATATTAGATTTAGACGCGAATAATTTGTACGCTTGGGCAATGAGTCAATACCTTCCGACGGGAAATTTTAAATGGTTAACCGACTAGGAAATTAATTTACTCGATATAGAATAAATTTCGTCAGAATCGAAACAAGGCTACATTTTAGTAGTGGATCTCAAATATCCTAAAGAATTACACGATTCTCACGCCGATTATCCACTCGCGCCAGAGTCGATAGTCATTCCAAAGGAATGGATGTCGCCTTATCAGCTGAGGCTATTAAACGATAAACCCGCTTCAAAAGTAAAAAAATTAGTTCCCAATTTAAACGACAAAACAGAATACGTTATTCATTATCGCGTTTTGCAATTGTACTTGAAACTCGGTATGAAACTAACTAAAATTGATCGCGTTATAAAATTTTATCAAGCGTCTTGGATGAAATCGTATATCGATTTAAACACAAATTTAAGAAAAAATGCAACGTCAGACAATGAGAAAGATTTATCGAAAAACATGAATAATTCAGTCTTTGGAAAAACGTTGGAAAATGTACGAAATCATGTCAACGTGAATTTAAAGCGTCTCAACGATGAAAAAGAAGAAAAAGAATTTCTTGACTTAGTCTCGAAACCCAATTTTGCCGAATCTAAGATTTTTGAAGACCACGATCTAGCGGCTGTTCATATGCATAAAACTAAGCTTTTACTTAACCACCCAATATACGTCGGAATGTCTATTTTAGATTTAGCAAAAGCTTTCATGTACGAATTTTTTTAGAATCATTTAAAAAATAAATACGGTAACAAGTGTAAATTACTTTATACGGATACGGACAGTTTAGTAGTCGTGATTGAAACGGAAGACGTTTATAAAGACATGGAAAAAGACAAAGATTTATACGATTTTAGTAATTTTTTAAAATATCATTTTCTATATTCGGAAGAGAATAAAAAGGTCATCGGTAAATTTAAAGACGAGACAATGGGAACTCCTATAGCCGAATTTGTCGGACTAAGACCAAAAATGTACGCGATACTTTTAGCGAATAAAAAAGAAATAAAAAGAGCTAAAGGCGTAAAAAAATACGTTTTGAAAGATACAATTAAATTTAAGGACTTTAAAGATGTTTTATTTCTAAATAATACGCTTCATCACTCTATGAATTTTATTAGAAACGAGAATCATAACGTTTACACTATAAACGTTAATAAAAAAAAACGTTGGATGCGTTTGATACAAAGAAATATATTTTACAAGATGGAATACACACTTTACCGCACGGTCATTATTCGGCAATTACAAAAGATTTATAATTGTTTAGGTGGATTTTCCGTATCTCGCGGAATTCTTCTTTAACAAAACTACGCGAGGGACCCGATTCTAAATAATATAATATAATATAGGTTGATTTTGAGCTTTCATAGAAGATTTAACGCTATAAATTTTAATTGACCATATAGGATCGGTCGCGCGTCGTCTCGTATCGTTTTCAGCTTCACCGGGTGCGTATAAATATCCAACTAACGCGTTTAAAGGGATTCTTTTTTCGATCGATTTTTTAATAGCCGGTGAGGCTGGATTTTGCTCGACGAATTTAAGTTTAACGGCATCTTTAGGTTTTAAATTTATGAGTCTGGTCGTTGAGTTATTTAAAGCTTTTACGACCCGCGGTAATCTTTTTACCCATTCTCTCGATCTCGTATCCGTCGTCATTTCTCGCGCGTATTGATGAGAACATAATCTTTCGGCTAAAGTTATGTTGAATCGCTCGACTATACCTTGCACTCTGTGATTCCCAGCTTCGCTTCTTTGTATAGTAACGTTATTGTTACTCGTTAACGTATTGACGCTCGACATAAATTCTTTTCCCGGATCGACTTTGAGAATTTTAGACCAAGTTAGCGGAGAACGTTTATAATTTTTTTCAAACGCGTCGCTTACTCGCGCAGCGGTCTTATCGATTAACGGTTCCGCTTCTTTGTACCTGCTCGCTTCGTCGCTGATTGTTAACGCGTACTTGTACGTCATTTTATTGATCGTATCGTGAGGAAGAAACAACAAATCGGCTTGATGAACCTCGTTTGGTTTTTCAAGAATCGAGTTTGAACTGGTCGGTCTAGGAATGTATTTAGGATACGGTAAATAACTTTGCCACAATGCTTGCTTTTTTAACCATTGTCGAGCTATACTCGCGGGTACTTTAGTTTCTCGAGCTAATTTTTCAATCGCCGTTTGACCCTTCCAATATCCAATTGGACTATAATAAACGTTTTGTAGTTTTAATCTCGTACGCTTATCCATTTTATTATTTGTAAATATTAATTGGACTATAATAAAAAAATTCTAGTTTTTGTTTTATACGTTTATCCATTTTATTATTTTATAAATAAATCAAGTGGTAGAATTCATAATACTGGGTGGTAATTTTTGTTGTTGTACCAACCAACTTTGTGTCATTAGAGCCGCTCCGACCGTTCCCGAGAGTTTAAGCGCGTCGTTTTCATCCAGCTTTCCCAAATCGGCTGGATTTATTTTTAACACTTTTTTAGCGGCCATGCTGTATAAAACGGTTATAATTCCTACGACCGCTCCGTGATAAGCTGAATTGACGATTCCCTTCGTATCTATCGTTGATGTAGTAGACATATTTTATAGTATAGACAATATTGTTTTTTATTTAAAAAAAAATAATAATAAATCAACCAACCTTTTTAACCCTAAAAAGTGTGAGTGGTTTTTATTTATCATCATTATTGTCTTCTTCGAAAACTGTATTACCCAGATACGCTAGAGCACTCGCACACCCCAAGGAGACTAAAGGAACCTCATACGATTTTTCATTTTTATAATAATTAATTATACAATCTTTAACCACTTGATCAAAGACCCTACTTAAAATAACGCCCATAATTCCTAATGCACATCCACCATAAGCCGCATTGATGATGTTTTTTGTATCTATCGTTATTTTAGTCATAGACAATATTTGTTATTTATTTTTTATTCCATTTCGTAAAAATTTACTTCTTTTTCGATTGAATCAACCTTTTTTAGATGGTTCAGCAGGTTTTTTTTTACCACCAACAACTGATGAGTCTTATCGCTCGTCGGTTGTTCAACGGGATTTCTTACTGGCGATGGCCGCTCGATAGTTTCTACCCTTGTTTTATTAGAATAAAAGTAATAGGCAAAACCCATTAAACCTAATACTCCTAGTCCGATGTACAGCGCGTAATTTGTTTCGTCGTTGTTGGTTTCTTTTTTCACGTTAGCTACGTTAGTAACGTTTTTATAGACAACCGCTTTCTTTTTTAAATTTTCCTTATTCTTTTTATTAAGTTCCGCGAGTCTTTTACCGGCCGCGACTCTGTTTGGATTTTTTATTTTTTTAGTCGGTGTTTTCGTTACTCGGTTTATCTCCGCTCGCTTCTCTAACTCGTTCGTCTTTTCCGTTTTCTCTGGCTCCATCGTCTTTATAATTTAGACAAGATTTTTTTCTTTTTAAATGTTTCGCCGAAATTAACGCCGCATTGATCGGTGCCAAGTATATTGCATATTTGTAGTGTATTTCGCATAATGCCGAAGAAAGAGCGGTCGAAATAAGCGGATCTTTTTCTAAATCCGTAATTAATTCATCTTCGTCATCGATCATAAACTCGTAACCAATTATATCGATAAAGTTTAAATTTTTGTCCCAACGCTTTAGCGTATAAACTTAGAATCGACGAACCGAATGAAGATAGCATTTCGCGACCAAATCTCGCTTCGTATCGCGCGTAAAATTTATCTCGTTCGACTAAATTTAAAGCTGTCGTTAATACTATACTCTTTACCAAAATATTTGTTGAGTCACCTCCAGCAACGACCGCAACGAGCCGATGGGTCTTATCGTTCGTCGGGTCCGACGTTGTCGTTATTGGTAACGATTCGATAGCGTCGGCTCGTTCTTCGTTTAAAATTGTATCAACTTCTACCATTATTATTATACAATACTTTTATATTTTCTCGTTAAAATTTTCTCGACATCTTCCATTATTATATTTAATACTCGAAATATTTTATTATCGAAAGTCTTTTCGCCAATGATAGCGGTTTTATAAAATCATTATCAACGCGCGTATATTTATGAATCAAAAATACAACTCCACCTAGCGTGCAACAGTTTGTAAATACACAAAATCCAACTAAACATTCAATAAGCATATTTATCGATACATTTTATTATATAATTTTGTTAAGTAACCTAGTACGACCTAGTCAAGTAACCTAAACAAGTAACCTAGTACGACCTAGTCAAGTATCCTAGTCAAGTATGGCGTAATCGGTAGGTTGATCCGTTTTTAAAATCAACTTGCAATGTTTAACTCGTTTTAATTTTTCGCGCATTTCTAGTCTCGACTCTAGAGTCGGTATGACGTCATTTTCTCGAAGACAATTTTCGAACGAATCTCTGTCTTTACAATAAAATAAACACACCCACTTTGCTTTCTCTCTAAAATCTTTTATCACGCTGTTGAATTTTTGAGAAAGAATCCAACAACTGTGGTTGACGTGTCTGCCGCTAAAAGCCAACTCGCTAATCGCGCATTTATTATTCTCATCGTATTTTCTATATTTTATTTCTTTACTCGCGCTACAGTCGTCGATGATAAACAACGTTCCGTCTCCTTTATAAACGTCGCTATAAATTTGTATCGCTTTGTTTAGAGAAAAATCGCTCGGGTCGACGACGAGCACTCGCTCGTCGTTCCAAATCCATTTTCTATTTTGATAAGCTAGATTTACCGCGACTGTCGGACATAATATAACGATATATTCAAAATATTTACGATATTCTTTTTCCAACAAATTTAAAACAAATTCAGTTTTTCCACATCCAGTTTGTCCGCAAATTAACGCAGCGTGCGGATATTTAGGTAGCGATAACATTTAAATAATAGCCAACATGTTAATATTCCACGCTTTTAAATCGTCCTTCTTCGATAGCGAATTGAGCGTCCATAATGATGTACGTGTAGCAGCATAATGCACCCGCGGTTACCGCCTCTTTTTCGAGTTGAATCGTAATTCCTTCGGATAAATTTTCTATTCGTCTACCGCTTCCGTGAACTTTATTGTCGTCGCTGGTTCTAAAATCTAAAAACAAACCGTATTTATCTAGTAAATAATCGGGAAGTTTAACGTTCGTCAGATGTAAAACTTTAGCTACTCTTATGCCGTATTCTTCGTTAGAATCTCCGAAATATTTTTGTATTTCTTCATAGTGTTGATATGGACGCATTCCTTGGATTTTTGGATTATAAAATTTCCAAGATTCTTGTACATCGTCTTCTTTAAATAAAAACAATATTCCTTTCATACTTTTTGCGGGTGTATTTAGATTGATATTCCACGTTTTATCGCTTTTGTTTAAAAGTTTTACGCTTTGTCTCAAGACTCTATCGTAAATTATAGGAAATTTACTTTTATATCAATTTTTAATCGTTTCGGCGAGAGTTGGCTCGGTAACGACTTGGTATTCTAAAGAAATTCCACTTATGATATATTTCGCATTATTACCCGAGCTTTTAATAACTTTAGAATATTTATTAAACGTGAGTTCGTAACTCAATCGATCCGCCAACCCGGCTTGATAAAACGGTTGATGATCGGTCAATAGTTCAAAGTCTAGCGGAATGCAATATCTATTTTTAAAAGTATCCGTGACGGCTTTGTCTTTTCCTTGGTTGCTCATCGCAACACCATCGCTAGCACCTACTCTTAATTTAGTTATATTAGGAGATTCGATACCTTGATATATTATATTGGCTCGTTGGTCTTTCGTTAACCAATTATCTTTAAAACAATTGTACACGTCCGTATCGTCTAAACTAAACACTTCATTTCCCTCAATCTTGATTGAGATATATTTTACGATAGCTCTTCCTATATTATGCACCAACGTTCTAGTTTTGGAAAACGAACCGTCAACAATTGACCTTCACTGATGGTGCTCGGATTGTTTGTAATGACGACTTTTTGTTGTATTCCTTTTAAACCTAAAGGCGTTCTCACTTTTCTGTACGGATTTAGTTTGTGACCGTATACTCGACTCATATTTAACATGTAAAAACATTAAAACAATTTAATTTTTAAAAATGTTTTACAATTTATAAAAAAAAAACCATGGCGTTAGTAGAGACGGCGGTTCAGATGGTTGTTGGCGCCATATTAAACGCGGGAGCTTTTACAGGAGGAAATTTCTTATTTCTCTTTTAGGTAAAAAACAACGATGCAGAAATAGAACGAAAGAGGCACGATTTAGCGTTAGAACAACTTACCAAAGCCAGAGACGAATTTGCTAAAAAGTGCAAGAAATATCTAAATTATGTAAACGAACGACTCGTAAAAGAATCAAAAGCTAAAAAAAAACCTTCAACGATATAAATGAAGCGATGAACGAATATTATATCGCCACCGGAAGTCAATTTAATTTACCTAAAGATTTACGCGACGAACCTAAACTAGAAGATTTTTACGTTCCTAGCGAAGATAAAAAAAACTCGAGAAATGGTATTTATCGTTTTAGGCATGAGCGTAGTAGGCTACGCGATTTATAAATTATTAAAATAACATAAAAAATAAAAAATAATTGTAAAATGGCGGAAGGAGGTAATATACCAGATTTTCCTCTTCCGGAGGATTATGACTATGATCAAGAAGATAATGCTTTAGATGATGATGATGAAGAAATTTCAGAAGAAAGAGAAAGATTAGGAAGATATATATTAGATTACCGAGGAAGATTAGATAGATTGCGAGAAGGTGGTGATGATGATGAAGAAATAGAAAAAAGATTAGAAGAGGTAAAAAAAGAAAATATTAAAATCAATGTAGATGCTTTTTACGAGACGACCGGATACCAACCGTATATAAAAGATTACTATAATTTTGAAATGGAAGAACATAAAAAAAGCGATAAAAATGTTTTGGTCTTTAAAAAAGGCGAAGAAAAATTAATCTTAAGTAGCCAAAAAACAAGGGGAGAATTTTTACAATTAAGCACTATTAGACAAAAAATATGGCGTAGATTTTATAAGATACGATTTAGGTATAACCGAATATGGAAAAAACCCTCCAAGGCGGAAAAAGAGGCTATAGAAAATGTTATAAAAGAGGTAGAAGCACCAGTAAGACCATTATCACCAGAGGTAGAAGCACCAGTAAGACCATTATCACCAGAGATTATTATCGATAAAACACCTCTTCGTGAAAAAAATTCGAAAGTTACCAGCTGTACCGGGAGAATCTTATTTACTTTCAAAAAATCAGAAAAAGTACTAATTGCTTCCAAAGAAGCAGTTAATGTTCATTATTCAAGTGAAAAAATCGATGAAATAAATGAATTGGCAATACGAGAGATTATTTCTTTTAATAGAATCATTCAAACAACTCAGGGTGAACTAAATAATAATATAGCTAAAGTGGAAGTAGCTATCAAAAAATCAATTATATTGATGTAGAGCTTGCCAACATTGATGTAGATCTTGCTGATATTGAACAAAGAATCGCTGAAAATGAGATAGGAGATGAAGAAGCGGTCAATCAACTTTTAAAAGATCGGCAAGATCTTTTAAAACAACGAGAAAAAAATTTAAAAGACCGACAAAAACAAGTAGACAAAGCACAGGGTTTTAGAAAAGCTATAACTCTGCAAAATAATAAGCTTCGTAATCAAATCAATAGATTAAAAGAAACGTGGGAAAACATGTTATATGTTGACAAGACGTTAGGCGAAAGAATTAAAACTTTATTTAGAGAACAAGGCATCACGGTTGTTAGTATATACGGCAATTACTACGACAATCGCTTTTATCGTTGAATCTATCGTAAATGCTGTAAAACCGGCTACACCAACGCCGAAACCTAAACCCAAACCCACGCCTAAACCTGAACCTAAACCGAACCACCTAAACCTGAACCTAAACCTAAACCTACACCTGAACCTAAACCTAAACCTACACCGAGTGGTGGTGGTGTAAAAGAGTGGATACAAACAACGCTTAAAAATCTAGCGAATCTGTTTAAAAAAACTCGGATTAAAAGCTTTAGACGCTTTTGGATCCGTGATAAGTTGGTTATTTAAAACAGCTTCGAGCGTCGTCGGATGGGTGGCTGAACACGTATGGCTAGCCTTGACCGGAGTCGGAGTTTTAATTGTATCTTATATGCAGAATCGACGTTAAGTCAACAACTCGTAAATCATAATGCCTAAGCCACCGAGTATCGCGATACCAAAAATTAAAGCATTTTTTTCTTCTTGGTGAGTTGCGTCTTTGCTAACGTCTACAACCGTTTCGTCTTTGGTATCGATTAATTGCGGTTGTCGTTGAGTATCTAAAGGTAATGGTGAATCGGTAGCAATATATTCTTTCATCGCTTCGTTAATGCCGTTAGATTCTTGCCGAGTATCAGATGCGTCTTCGGTATCGATTAATTGTGGTTGAGGCGAAACGGACGTTGTTGTTGTTGGTGATTCGACTTGAGTATTGTCGGATGGAGGAACGGGTTCTGAATTCATCTCTTGATTCGATCCTAACGTTAAATCGGACGTTGCAATTTTAATATTGTTATTGTATCCAACTATCGTACCTATTTGCTTATTCATGTCAGACGGCATGAAGTTTAATTGCGTTCGAGCCTTTTGCGCATTATCTTGCTATTGTTGAATAGAATTTTGTAAATCAACGGGATAATCGATCAAAGCATCGAGAATGTTTAAACATTCTCTTTTCGCGTCTAAACCAATACCGGGTGAAAAAAATCCAGTTTTTGCTTGCACTTGAGCTCCTAATATCGCATAAACGTACGTTCTTATAGAGTCGTTGATTCGTTCTATACCGATATCCGTAAAGCCTCGCGCTAAACCCAAAGACATTATAAATTTAATCCACGCTATTTCAACTCGCCCAGATTGTGAAATGTAACCTACTCTAATGGTATGTTCTTTACGATTATGTATACCATCGTCAAAATCCATTCTTTTTTCACTCGGTTCAAAGTCTGAGGAAAGATGGTCAAGGGGGATGGGTTTGGGACGTGGGTCGACGAGTATAGAATTATCGTTGTTGTGTCCGGGTACTGGATCGTATCTTTTACCAATGTTCTGCCAAAAATAAGCAGTGCCTAGTCCATTGCTGCACGCGTCAACTCGTTGTTTCCAATTAGATATTGGCGAGACATAAAATTCTTTACATAGTTCATTATACGCTTCAATGTCTATATTATTTTCAAACGCGCTCCAATCATTTTGAAAAGATGCTGGACAACTCATTTCTTTGAGCATTCGTCTAATTTGATAATAGACGTGAAATTAAAAAAAAAACTACGAATCATAGGATCAGAATGATTTAAATGTTCGTAACTCTCGCCGCATCCCGTGGTACTGCACCATGTTACAAAATTTATTTGATTTTGATAATATTTTAACGGATTATGATTCCAATCATCTACAACTTTTTGAACATTAACGCGAGGTAACTTGTACTTGCTAAAAGGATCGCCAAGTTCTACGTTAAAATAATCATTTTCATTCACGTAAATATTCACGTTCGTCAAATCTCTCGCTGTAAAATGTTGCTGTTTGAAATTTCCAGATTGTGGATAGCGTTTCGATAAATTACTCTGAAATGCTAATGGAAATGACATTTTATTATTAAAAAATATATTTTACATTTATAAAATGTACCATACGATTGAAAAAAGAAATTTTAATAAACCGATCGAATTAAATAAAACGCTCGATAATCGCGAGGGTAAACTCAGTTTGGTTGGGTTACTACAACGTGCGTAAAACAGAAAAAATATTGCGTCGTACGCAAACGAGCGGACGGCAAGATGAATTAATTACGGATTTAATCGAATCTGGACTTTATAATATAAAAGAAATTATCGACATTGTCTTAAAAAATACGCCTTGGGTTACGTTTACCGTAGATGAAAAACAAGGTAAATCTTTGCTAAATATTACGCAACGAAATAAAAGTATCAAATTTTCACCGGGATTAGCTAATTTACTCGGGTTTGAAAGTGCTATGGGCGAGTATAAGGGAGAAATTGATTTGCAACTTTTTAAAATAATGTACATTCATTGCGATCAAATTTCTACGACCGATAATTTTTTTAACGGTAATCCTAGTACTATTTTAAACGTTTTTCCCTTACAAGATACATCGTTGGGAGAAAGCGCGTGGATAGAATATTCTAATCCGTTGCCAAAAAAAATTAAAGATTAGTACTTTTAACGAATTGAGTTTTAACATTAAAGATTCTATCGGCAGAGACATAAATAATCACAGTTTACCCATTATTTTAACCGTCGAAATTAAATTTAAAAAATGATTATGATTTAAATATATAAATATGGCGAGTATTTTCGGTCCTAGTCGAAAAAGCGGTATCGTTAGCGACGTTTACTCCAACATCAACAATCAGTACATTTATGAACAACATGGTTATATCAATGGCGATGACATTTTACATCGAAAAATTTTAGTCGAAAAATTTAACGTTATACTAGGATGGCACGGTACGCTTAAACTACCCTTTTACATGTTTAACGATCCACCGACATACTGCGAACTTTTTACAAAATTTATGAAACACGGTGAAATTTTTTCACATTCCACGACGGGTAATTTTGCCGTTGACGTATATTATATTCCTTCTCCCGCTCGAGATAAAATATTTGTTTTCAATGACAATTCGCAGCATGTAGATTTCGAATTGTGCTTCCAAACGCGAGATGTTATAAAAGTTGTTGTACGAGCGACGTTTTTTGGCGCTCTAAACGCTACAATTTGTTTCAATATAAAAATTAAAAGTTTACCGTTAACGTAGTTACACGCATTTAAATAAATATATGTTTTTTAAATAATGATTTAAATATATAAATATGGCGAGTATTTACGGACCTAGTCGTAAAAGCGAACAAATTTCATCGAGCGATGGCGTTTCTAATGAAAACATCTTTTAAAAAACTGGCTTTATCGATAGCGATGAAATTCAACAAACGATAATTTAGGCGATATATTTTACATCCAATGGACTAGCGAAGGATACGTCTGTTTTCCGAGGTTTGCCGTCTTTGAGCCGATAACAAACTGTACAACTTTTTCTAAAATAATTGATGGTGAAACTTTTTATTTTAATGTTTTAAAATGTGAAATAAATAACCCGGTTTTTAATCCAGATTTGTTTAAAGCTTGATGGAACTACGCGTGTTTATTTTGAGTATGATGATGCACCAAAGCTTTTAGAATGCAAAATTTGCTTCAAAATAGAAAATACCAACTACGACAAAAATGTTTTTGTACGAGCGACCTTTTTAGGCTCTCTAGAAACTGGAATCTGTTACCATATAAACGTTAATAGTTTTCCGTTAGTTTAAAATCTTAAATTTTTTAATATTTTATTATTAGTAGTAAATAATGAACGTCGGTGTAGAATCAACAAACGTTTATCCATCACTCGCAGCTGTGATGCCAGATACGACTACTTCGAGCAAGGGAGAAAACTTAAACGTAAACGCTTTTCGTTTACAAAAAATCGACGATATTCAAAAATAAATTTTAAAAGAAAGAAAAGAGCGCGAGGCCGTGTATAAAAAATATAATAAAATCATAAAAACTTGTTCCATCGTAGAAACGATGGCTGAATTGGGCTGTATGGGAGCGGGAGCCACTGGAATCGCTAGTCTAGCTACCGTCGTAGCGGCACCAGTTGGATTCGTTTTAGAAGGACTCGCTTTAGGGTTAGGCGGTATGGCTATAGCGATCAGATACGCAAAATCTAAACTATCTAAAAAAAGAATTGATTTAATTTTGCCCTACACCGACGTGTGTACAGCACTGTATGCTCAGTGCTTTCCGAGTGTCTGTGAAAAAACTACACGGGCAACTCGGGCGGGATTCGAACCCACGACCTCCTGCTTACTAATGCAGACGTCTTAACCTCTCGACCACCGAGCTAGCCCGATGGCGATTGGCCGGCTAGAATCCTATATAGCAGCGGGTTCCGCGATAGATTGGTGAAATTCTTGCGTCGGGAGATAAACAATTTATTTAATTTTGCCCTATTGATTTAATTTTGCCCAGACACTCGGAAAGCACTGAGCATACAGTGCTATACACACGTCGGTGTAGGGCAAAATTAAATAAATTGTTTATCTCCAGACGCAAGAATTTCACCAATCTATATATATATATATATATATATATATATATATATATATATATATATATATATAAAAATTAAATCAGGAGGGTGGCCTTAGCTTTCGATCCAATCCGGACCTTCATCAGAGGCTTTGACAAAGTACAACACAAAAACTCATCCATTTATAGGGAAAAGGGAAAGCAAAGGATCATGGGACAGGATCCAAAAAAGGCGGGAAAATAGTGACCAATTAAAGATAAGCATCAGTCGAGAAAAAGCCAATAGGAGTATCAGAAGTGAACAAAAGGGGGATTATTGAGCCACACAATAAGTAGATGTGGCAGCTTATGGTGAAGCTAGGGTAAAAGAGGGATTATTGAGCCATACAATAGGTAGAGGTGGCAGCTTGTAGTGAAGCTGGCATAAACATAGGACAATACACAAAGGGATACGACAACAACAAAAGGGGGGTTTTGAGCCTTACAAATTGAGGAGTTGATGTGTGGGTGTAAATAGCTCAATTAAAATAGTTCTATGAGAGACAGTTTGAAAAAATGTAAAAGTATACAAGATAAGATAAAGGAACAGGTTAAAGCAAATACCTAGAAATAGAACAGGTTGGGACAAAGACCTGAGAAGTAACAGGTTAAAACAAATACCTGAAAATAGAATAAAGGTTAAAACAAATACCTGAAAAATGAAAGGTTACAGCAAATGCCTGGAAATAGGTAAAGGTAACTGGGTTATTTGATACCTGTGTTGATATTGAGGCCACAGGGTTGCAGTGTTTTCAGTTGATGTATCCAGTGTGACTCCCTAAGTTTGCGATGTGTATCATTGCTAGTGCAGGCTTCAATTACAATGAGTTCAACATCATTAATGCTATGATTAGGGCTGTTAAAATGGACGGCCACAGGGTAGGGTTTTTTAGTTTTCACAGAGGAAACATGGTTGGCAAAGCGGAGACACAATTTGGTCTTTGTCTCCCCTACATATTGTATACCACATATTTTACATGAGATTACATATATAACATTAGGTGTGTCACACTGGGATTTAGTTCTGATTGTGTAGGTGAGACCAGTACTGTGGCTTTTCACCTTCTGAGCAGGTTTGAGATACAAACAGGTTTTGCATCTCGAGCGGTTACACTTGGAGCACCCCTGTGGTGATTCATGATCAGTGACGTTAAGGTCACTGTTGGTGCTAGAGCCTAGCCCGAACCAATATATCACCGAGGTTACGGGGGCGACGGAAAGCAATCAAAGGGGGCTCAGGGATGGCTGAGCGTAACCTGTCGGAGGAGTGTAAAATAGTCATGTTATCATTTACGATAGATGAAAGTCTGGGTAATCTGGGGTGATAAGTCGTGACCAGGGGGACTCTGTTAGGAAGGGTTTTCTTGTTACCCTGGGTAGCCAAGAGGGTGCTACGGGGGGTACAGAGGGCCCTGTTGATGGCGAGTTGGACCCTGCGTTTGCTATGACCCCGGGATACAAGGTGTTGCCTCAGTTCAGACGACCGTTTCCTGTATAAGGTATCGGTGGAACAGATACGTCTTATACGGAGCGCTTGACTGTAGGCGATGGCCTCTTTGCAGTGCTTGGGGTGGCAGCTGTCAGAAAGCAGGTATTGTTGAGTGTCAGTGGGTTTACAATAGACATCAGTCGAGATGCCATGGGGGGATTTGTTGATGGTGACGTCTAGGAAGTTCACGCTATTGGTAGAGTAGTTAGCAGTGAACTTGATGGTGGCGTGGAATGAATTAATGTAGTTGATGAATTCACCTAGGCTATCTTGGTCACCACACCAAATGCAGAATATATCGTCAATAAATCTCCACCATACGAGAGGACGGTGGGGGGCAGAAGATAGCAATCTGTCTTCAAGGTCAGACATAAACAGATTAGCGTATGATGGTGCCATCTTAGTGCCCATCGCTGTACCTTGAACCTGGAGAAAGTTTCTGTCTAGGAACGTGAAATTGTTTTTGGTCAGTATATGTCGGATAAGATCTGTGAGGTGTCTCACTGAAGGTTTGGTTTGGTTGTTGGATCTGAGAGCATTGGTACATGCACTTATACCTTCGCCATGGGGGATGTTTGTATATAGGGAGGAAACATCCAGAGTGACAAGGAGGGCAGAATTGGGTATTTGATGTTTAATACCCTCTAGTTTACGGAGGAAGTCCGTAGTGTCCTGTATGAATGAAGGGATATGAGAGACCAGAGGGTTGAGCTAACTGTCAATGAACTCAGAGATACGTTCTGTTGGGCTACCATTACTCGACACAATGGGACGGCCCGGGTTACCTGCCTTGTGTATAGAAACGGGCCGTACGAGGATCCTGTGGAATGAGATAGTTAAAGGTATCCTTGTTAATACCGTTACAATTATGAATTTTGACGAGGGTGTCAGATATTTCTTTTGCGAAGGAGTGGGTAGGGTCAGTATCACATTCTGTATAGTGATCAGTGTTATTAAGTTGTCTGAGGGCCTCGGCTGTGTAATCATCTCTGTTCATGACCACAACAGCAGACCCTTTGTCAGCCCGTTTGATGACAAGGTTCGTAGCTTGTCGGAGTTCACCGATGGCGTCCCGTTCAGCACGGGAGAGGTTGCTGGCACATCTAGCAGGAGGTTCCTTGTTAACCTCAGAGTTGACTGCATTGATATAGTTGTCAAGGGCTGCGTCTCTATTCTATATATAGATTGGTGAAATTCTTGCGTCTGGAGATAAACAATTTATTTAATTTTGCCCTACACCGACGTGTGTATAGCACTGTATGCTCAGTGCTTTCCGAGTGTCTGGGCAAAATTAAATCAATAGGGCAAAATTAAATAAATTGTTTATCTCCCGACGCAATAATTTCACCAATCTATCGCGGAACCCGCTGCTATATAGGATTCTAGCCGGCCAATAGCCATCGGGCTAGCTCGGTGGTCGAGAGGTTAAGACGTCTGCATTAGTAAGCAGGAGGTCGTGGGTTCGAATCCCGCCCGAGTTGCCTGTGTAGTTTTTTCACAGACACTCGGAAAGCACTGAGCATACAGTGCTGTACACACGTCGGTGTAGGGCAAAATTAAATCAATTCTTTTTTTAGATAGTTTAGATTTTGCGTATCTGATCGCTATAGCCATACCGCCTAACCCTAAAGCGAGTCCTTCTAAAACGAATCCAACTGGCGCCGCTACGACGGTAGCTAGACTAGCGATTCCAGTGGCTCCCGCTCCCATACAGCCCAATTCAGCCATCGTTTCTACAATGGAACAAGTTTTTATGATTTTATTATATTTTTTATACACGGCCTCGCGCTCTTTTCTTTCTTTTAAAATTTATTTTTGAATATCGTCGATTTTTTGTAAACGAAAAGCGTTTACGTTTAAGTTTTCTCCCTTGCTCGAAGTAGTCGTATCTGGCATCACAGCCGCGAGTGATGCTTATTCCATCCATCCATTTGTCAAGAACAATGAACGACTAACAATAAACCAGTACCCGCGCACCGTCACAATCAGTATACATTTTGAGTCATCTAGCTCAGTACATTGCCTGCCGGCAACAGAGTCTCACTGGCTGGCTGGACGGCAGCGCAGCCTCACGGGCTGGATGACGGCTGGCTGACGGCGTAATTTATTTCCAAGACGAACATGAGCAATTTCTATGAAATTCCCATTTTATAAAAACTTGTTGTCTTGTAATAAAAGGTTCTTAAAAATACTTTTTTTTCTCCAAAAATGCCCACATTCGTCGTGGAGGAAAATCACGCTGGCCGACGTCATGACTACCATATTTGACTGGAAAACACGAGACTTGCAGGATTGTAACGGACAGCCTTTACAATTTTGTTTGCCACATGCAAACCAAGCACATAGTTTATTAAGTATAAGGCCAAAAAAGGCTCTGGTTTCTGGTCATCGGTCGGCTTCAAAAACGGTGCGGTGATGCGTTTTTTTATTTATTTTGTTTTTTTACGCCAACAAGGAATTACGTGATACATGTATACGCGGGGACCAAATTTCCCCTACACAAAGTATGGTGGCTAAGAGAGGCCCCATAAGTCGGGCAAACGTTCATACCCCTATGTGAAAAAGTAATTTAAAATACAACACGGCAGAATTTCAATCGATCCACCAATTTTTGCCAAAATTGGACATCGTTTCATAGAAAAAAAAGATAATTAAAAACGTTGAAAAGCGGATCTGAGGCGACGCGTACGGAGATCAGAAACAAGAGACTTTTTTGGCCTAAATTCACCATTTAAAACTTGTGTCCACCTGTTTTTGACAGATTTTTTAATTAAAAATAGGGCACGCTTTTTAATTAATAATACTGTTAGGTATTTTTTTTTCAATACGAGCACAACATGTTAAAGTACACATTAATTGTTCTTTTTATAGCCGTATGTGCTAAATGCGCACATTATTATTATTTTTTTTTACGTCAAAATAAATAAAACTACAGAATAAAGCATTAAAAGGTTTGTGTTTTTACGGCCTTTGCCAGGTTTTTCACCAACATTATTAGTCACAAATTGTGTGCGAAATACCTGCTATGTTTTATTTGTTTATATGTTTTTCTAGAGGGAGGGGAAACTCAACATTATTATCAGGCAGTCCGAGTGTGTGCAAAATACTTAATATGTTGCTGTATGTTTTGTATTCATTTACATGTACTATGTTTATTACTGAATGTGTGTAAAAGACTTGATATCATGTTGTACTTGTTTATTTCACAATTCACCAACATTATTAGGCTATGTTAATAACAGAAGTTAGTACATTGTTTAGAGTATTGTTTAATATGATATTGTTTTATTAAAGTGATGTTAGAAAACCGAAAAAATAACTGTTGTTTGCAAAATGGAAAATGTAATTTTAGAGTGTTATTGCACTTGTTGATATTTGAGCATTTGAACTACAATCCCGGCCAAATCTCGCTGGGCCCCCCGGCCCCCTGACAATGTTGGCTCTTATTGGGCGGTCTGTGCTCCGGCTGGAGATAACAACATTGGTGGGGGGAGCGGGGGAGCAGGGGAGCAGGGGAGCGGAGAGCGGAGAGCGGGGACAGCGTAGGGTATGTTTATTGTCACGTGTCCCAACTATTTTGGCCGGGATTGTCTGAATTTTCTCTTAGTTTATCTACGGAGCCGTGACCAGACGCGGGCAAACCGCAGTCTTTGTCTTTGTCTCAAGGACAATACATTAAGGGACAAGGCAAGTGATGGTGTTGGTGATCATCTCGTGATGATGATGATGATGCCAATGATGTAGGTGACGCTGGACGTCATCCTCATCCTCATTATCATCATCATCTTCGTCACTCTCCTCCTCAAAATCATCATCCAATAATCAAAAAATAATAATCAAAAAATAAAATAAACAATAAATAAATAAAAGTAATATTATTGTCGGTGTTGCGGACAAAAAATACACAAACATTCTACTTGGTTGGGATTCGAACCTACGATTTCCGCATTCCTGATCAGATGTCTTAACCACTAGACCACCGTGGCAACCTGCAAGCGTTCCCAGTTCGATACTGGCGATGCGGCGCAAT
>CM055817.1:43143848-43168826 GCA_029582265.1 Zoroaster sp. YZ-2022
AGTTCTCACAGTGCGTCCCCACCAATCAGAATGCAGGAATCACATGTGCAAATGGCGGCTTTTTACATGCGCAATCATGACGACGTTTTTGGACTACTGTCAGCATTTGCTGCAGCCCTGACTGGACTACACAAAATTAGGCCAGAAATCAACTATTTTGTGAAAGAATATGAAATTTCCTATCCATTACTGTAAGTATTGGCGTGTGGGAGAATGTATTAGAGGGACATATTGTGGTGTAATTGTGTTGGTTTCGTTTCGTTTTTAAACAAAATTTGACGATCAAAATACACCACTAGAATATCAGTAAAGTCAATTATTTTTCAAAGCAAACTTGACGATATACTCCTAACCTTAGCAATTGTGGAAAAAAATTGGTGAATTTACGTCTAAAAACTGAGAAACTACACACATTCCACGAACGGTTCCAGCTCATTAAATATTCAAAGAGAGGTCACGCACGTCCGACCATGCATACAGCGCAAAGAAAAGGAACGGATTCTGTGTGTGCTGCGGACTGACTGTAGACTGGTCCCCTGTCTACATCCTATCAAGGATATAGACAGGCTCCAGGCGTACCACTCAAGGGATTTCATTGGATACGTTAACGTGTTGTGCTGAAGATCTGACCAAGGTCAAAGTTCAGCATTGGGAAAAATATGGCGGCTGCACGGCCAGGATCTGGCGTAATTCACGCGCCTCTCGCTCAAAGCGTGACGTCAGATCTTCAGGCTAACATGGACCACTGAATGACCTCCGTTTGCCTCTGAACGAGGGCGCCCTTTAGTTTGTGACATCGTCATATGCATAAGGTATATTGTCATGTTTTTGTTTACCCAGTGTGGCTACTTCGAAAAGCAAAATGCCGAATGACCACACGTCTGATTTCGTGCTGAATATGTCGTCCAATATTGCTTCCGGTGCATACCAGCGTATAGGGGCTTTCTGTAGATGAGAATGAAATCATTGAAATGTAAAGTCTGTTTTAGCTCTGCGGCTGGGGGATAAAATGTCTCAAAAAAGGGGGAAACACGGCAAAAACGGGGGGATACAAAAAATATGGCAAATAAATATGATAAAAAACAGGGGAACGTAACCACCTTTGCCACCTCATGGATCCGACAAAAAGTGCGATAACCATAGCTTCCGGTATTTATATCTTTATACCTAGGAATAAAGACTCACCATTAGTTATAAAGACCCGATGATAAAGACCCAGGAGCTACGGTTACTGTAGCTATATATATATATATATATATATATATATATCCCTGCAATTACTGGGGTCTAAATATGACACCACTGGTGTCAATGTTATTCCTTTATGGTGTCCACAATTGGGGAGTTGCCCAATATGGACACAAATGGTGTAGTTAGGTGAACACCCGAGTTTTCATTGCAGTTGGACAGTTTTGCCAGTTTTGCCAGGGTTAAATATATCAGTGAACAAAACCTAATATTACATTGCATCCATTTTGTCTAGTTCCTTGAACGTCAATCAATATTCCTCAATAAACAAAAATCACACTTCCAAACTGTGTAGTCTGTATATGAAGCTCATTTTATGATGCTCTTTTGCAATGTAACAGCGGTGGTTTTTGCCAACCGTTAGTTGGCAAACTATGGGCGGCCATCAATCCAAAACAAACAAATAATATCTAAAAGTTTCAAAACTACTTTGCAGTTATTTCATTTAGGCTTTTACAGACACTCCCAAAACAAAATGAAGATTACATCCCACTACGAATGCCGTCAGTAAAATGTTTCCTGTTGAGCAAAATTGGTTGCCAACCGCGGTTGAAATTTTTGCTCCCTCACAGATGGCTGCTCATAGACTATCATCATGCTGCCACCGTATTTGTCATGTTCCCTGTATGCAACAGCAACCATCAATACTGATCCTCATTATACAAAAAGGAGCCAGACTATTTTTTCTATCCAGCCTCTATTTGGTTCCATTAATTTAAATGAGAGAAAAACAAAATGGCTGCGGCATTTTAAAGGTCAAATGACGCTACCATTTTTTACGAACGGACACAAGAATACATCTATTGCAATGGAACTAAACAAAGAAATAACTCACGTCCGGTGCTCGTGGGTAGTAGGCAGTGCCGAAAATATCCCGAGCGAAACCGAAGTCAGCAACTTTACAGATCTCATTGTCGCCGATGAGGACGTTGCGGGCTGCAAGATCACGGTGGACGATCTGTTGCCATGGAGATGAACAAGGAGTAATTCACTATTTTAATCTCTACATCGTGAAGCAAGTGTTCGTATTTGTAGGGTGTAGCAGAGTGCAGAATAATGAAATATATACCCATGTGAACAATAAAAACATTTAAAAAAATAGTGTTCATAGAAGCCAAGTCTAAATTAGGATCTACTTTTAATATGATATGTAATAAAATAAACCCCAGCAATTTTTATTCATCGGCTGGGATTTAAATCAATTAATCGTTTTAATAATTAAATCACGAATTATTAAATTACAAATTATAAATTAAATGCAGTTAATACTAGAAGGAATTCAATGACTACCTTGTCATTTCCAAGAGCTCTCATTGGACAATGCTCTTCACCTAATTCTCATGGCGTTTTCAATATAACATTGTGGTAGAAGATGTTGTTTTCACACAGGTGGTCCATTTCTTTTTAGGTGTTTAGGATATGTTAATATATTCCCCGTCCACCCTAGCAAAGCTAAACACCCACGGTCACCCCAGGTCAATTGCTTGACCGATATAGTAACAGCTGTCATAGCAAGGGTTAACCCTTTATTGTACATCCATCCTGGGTGATTGAAGGGCTGGATATGTGCACATAATCACCTTCTATTATGGCTACACTTTTGTGGCAAGTAGCTATAGAGGTCAAAACCAGTCAACTGCCTGTTTTGACCATTGACCCAAATGTGCACAGAGGAAGCTATTCGAAGGCACCCATAGTATTACGTTATAATGTTAGGTAAAACTTGTAGCTTTGCATGGTGAGGATGATAAGTAAGACTAATTGCGGTGACACCATGTGGAATCTCAATTGAGTAGTAATTAGTTCTGAAAAGAACTGGGGGTACAACTCGACGTTTCGATCAGTATGCTCTGATCGTCCTCAGGAGAATGCCGGACTCTGGAAAATGCTGCTGCTTATAGAATTCATTATAATGGACAGGGCAATTTTGGTATTTGGTTAAGTGACAGCTGTCAATCACAATCACTCATTGACCACTCAGCTTTGCGAGGTCGATTGGATAACTCACACTTCTGGCTAGTTTCAGCGTTAACTGAGCAGATAGTGACTTCCGGCGTTTCTCCAGACGTGGCTCTTCAGCTGGGGGTTTAGAATCCATCCTTTCGAGTTCCTATTGGAAAACGTTATGCAAATTATATGCAAATGATTCATAGGTATCTTCATGCATTATTCATACTGGTTATTAGTCGCATTTCGTAACTTAATAGGATTGACTCAGAGGCGGCCCCAGGGTCTCGAAAAAGAGGGGAAACACATAGATAATCCCTGGATCCTCCAATTGTAAGCGTACACCAATAGTAATTACCGCCAAAGAGATTGAAATAGATTACAAAATTACTGAATTGTAATAAACCCTATATAACGATAATATGCGCCATGTTTTCCAAGAGGCAAAATTGGTTATTTCGAACACACCGTTTGCCGTCTGCGATCCAGCACTCGAACTTCGCGCGCCCTCCAGGTGTGAGCGTGAAGTTCGAGTGCCGGGTCGCAGCTGCAGACGGCAACGAGTGTTCAAAATAACCAATTTCGCCCCGTCGAAAACATGGCGCATATTACCGTGAAAGTGTTTATTTATGCAAACACTCTTAATGAGACGTACGTGATAGTAACAAAAACCATAAGCAATTATTTGTTATTGTTCGGGCTATTTGCCTTTTTTCTTTACTGTATTGTTTTTTAAACATTAATTTGAGGAAATCATTCACATTTTACCCTTTTAACGGCTATCTCGTAGTCCTCCTCTCCTCTGGATATCTCAGGCATTAGAGCAAGGTAATTCTCCATGACAGATTGCAGGAAAACCTGCGCAAATGCAAATTGTAGATCTTAATAATCATTATGTAAAATTTATTCAAATTAAGAAACTGCTTTACCTTGTATAGGGTTACCTGCAGACCTCATGGAGTGTATTTTGTTGACGTATGTAAACGTTTTGTAAATGATAGGTACTGTAACCCCTTTATCGAGCGTTACCTGCAGGTAAACCTCATGCAATATATTTTGTAGTACGCAATACTAAATTATGTAAATGTGAGTTACTATGATCAATGAACATTATCTTGAGCTTTACCTGCAGACCTCACGCATTTTATTCTGTAGTACTTAGTCTTCAATTAAGTACATTTTATGCAAATGTTACCCAATCGCAAAGGTCTGGCTTACATCCTAAAACCCAAATGCACTGAACCCTAAAACCCAAAGGCCTGCTTTGTACCCTAAAACCCAAATGCCTGGCTTGCACCCTAACACCCAAAGACCTGGTTTGTATCCTAATACCCAAAGGACTGCTTTGTACCCTAAAACCCAAAGGCGGGGTTTGTACCCTAAAACCCAAATGCCTGGCTTGCACCCTAACACCCAAAAACCTGGTTTGTATCCTAATACCCAAAGGACTGGTTTGTACCCTAGAACCCAAAGGCGGGGTTTGTACCCTAAAACCCAAATGCCTGGCTTGCACCCTAACACCCAAAGACCTGGTTTGTATTCTAATACCCAAAGGACTGCTTTGTACCCTAAAACCCAAAGGCCTGGTTTGTCATTAGGGAAACGAGCCCAGTCTAATGTCACGGTCGCCAACCCCCGATTCGAGGGTTCGAGGTGTGATATCCTTGCAGTCCTCCCAGCTTGGGGGTATCCACAAGTTAACAAGATAAACTTCTCTTTTCATACCTTTGTAATTGATCGGGTCACTGAGTGGTCAACTTCCGGCCGTGTATACAAGAGTTACGCGCAGGTGCGATTACGGTTGTGCGTGACAACGTAAAAGTGTGTATTAAGTTTTACTTATGTTATAAAAAAAAAAATTTACATTTGTTTAGTAGAATTTTACTATGAAAGTGTATAAAAGACATGATTTAATGTCAAGTCCCCCACGAGGCGCTGTGTCTCATTCAACGTCAAATTCAAGATGGAGAACACGAAGGTGAATAATGTCACAGCAGTAGGAGCATCGTCAAAATTTTACTGATTGAGCAGTGGCGTAACTACGGTCCAATTTTCAGGGGGGAACTAGGGTGCACCACTTTTCTAGGGGGCATGTCAATACTTGAATCCTGCATTCTCAAATAGGGACCTATTTTTTCAAAATTCTGAATTGGGGGCACCCGGGGGACACGGACCTTGGCTGGGGGGCACGTTCCCCTGTCCCCCTATATTTACGCCACTGTGATTGAGGCGGTTGAAGGTAAACAATTGTTGAGTAAACAAGCCTGAATCGTTTGTGGGATGAAATATCAGCGTATACTCGTTCAGACACAGTCATGTACCATACGTTATGCATTATGCGCCCAGCAACGACTGCTTCATACAAGTCATTGTGCAAGTATGTGCATGCATGTGTCGTGACCATTATGCGCTGTCAATCGGATACATAGTTTCGCCTTTCTCTCGGAACAACTAAGGCTTAACCTGAACTATATAAGGAGAACACCAATACAATTATTTAAAAACTAAAGATTTGTTTAACCTTCAAATACCTCAACCAGGAATCCTTACATTTGTAACTGGGCCAGGTACAAAACAGAACTCCCATAGACATATTATCCAACAATAATGTAAGAAAAACAAAATACCCATTAAAAGTAATACTTTATACAATTTACCTACAATAGAGGTAAACCATTTAGTCTTATACCTCACAAGTATGTAAAATTTTACCTAACCAACATTTACCTACAAGTAAATAAAATTACCTAATATCGCAGTAAAACGTTATAGAACTGTTAGGTAACATTTTACCCAACGCCTGTTTGGTCAAGTTTTACTTAATTATTAGGAGGTTCACCGGGAACATCTAAAACAGGGTAAGATTTTACACAACTTGTGTAATTTCTTCTCTGGTTTGTAGTAATGTGACTGGAATCGCTTACAGGCGCGGCGGCCGCATGTAAACAAAGTGTGTCTTCCAGAAATTGAATACAGTGAATCATGTACCCAAGCTTCAGCGTACAACATTGTGGGAATAAAAGCACGATAGTGATGGGTACCAGACTTATTACATTGTCCCAAACAAACACTGGTCTCTTAATTTTCATGGTGTTTGGTGTCAATTCTAGAGAAATGGAATGAACATTTTTGAAAATTTTGCATTCAGGAGACTCTGTGTAGGTATTTGTGAGCTGGGTAAAACATGTTTTGTAAAATATTACACAATTTAGGTAAAATAAAGAACACAATTGCTGTGTAAGTTAAAAATTACGTAATTTAAATGTATTAAATTTTATTTACATAATTTATGTAACTAATTCAAGTCTTTACCTTGCCCGTGTAACTTTTACCACAAGGAACCTAAGCATTGCCGTGCGTTGCGTAAAAATTCACTTTTAATTGTGTAAAGCCCACCATGTGATCATGCATTGTGTGTGCGCGACGTGTGTGCAAAAGCAATGTGTGCCTGTCAAGTCGACAATCGCCTCACAACATGGAGTAAATGAGAGAGAACCTCATGAAGTGGGGATTTGAAGAGATGTTTTAATTTTATTGTTGATAAATAAAAGAAACGTTTTTGAAACTGTAAAGTATAGTGGGGTGCCTTGTTTCATTTACATTATTTTTAATGAATTATGCAGACCAAACAATGTAGTAAAAGTTTACAAGGCCAATAGTAAAAAGAGTCTAGTATTCTACACAAAAAGTAAGTATTTTTTACCAATACATTCAGTAACAATTTACTTAATTTATGTTTACCTATTTAAGAGGTAAATCTTTTTACTGATTTTTGAAGTAAAAGTTTACAAAATGTTTATGAAAAACTTTACCCAACACGCATTTTGTAAAACTTTACCAAACAATTAGGAGGTTCGTATACAACATTGCAAAATAGCAAAATTTTACACAACTTGTGTATGTTTTTTGCTGTGTGTATTTCAGCGTATAAAGCTTGATTTTTATGGAGTTCATGGAAACAATTTCTAGTGGCAGATGTGATAGTAATATCTCTCCCATATGTTCCTGCAGACGAAGCCAAATCAATATTTAGGTTTTGTTGTTGAAAATACAGTCTAGACGAATTTATTTGGGAGTGAGGATGGGAGATGAATATGCAAATTCCCTCCAAATAAACGATTAGGGCTGACATACATGTATGTCAGGTTGTCGAAATGGGACTGACATGGATTTAAATCAAACAGTTAAATATGTGATCATTTTATTCTTTTATATCAGTAAAAGATCAATACAATTTTTGTTTTGTGTTTTTATTAGGTGTTCGGGTATGTACCCGAAACACCTATTGTTTTTGTTCGTTTTTTTTTACTTCTTCTTCTTCTTCTTCTTCTTCTCCCCGACGTCTGTCCACAAAAAAACACATACTTGCAAACTTCACATGAACTTGAAACTTGGCATGTACTTAGAACTTAACAAGTAGATGAAACTCGAGTTGTGAGTGACCCCAATTTGACCTTACTTCCTGTCCAAACCGGAAGTCAAAGTTTAATATTTAAAAAAATCATATCTCAACAACCACAAGAGGAAAATTGAAATTGTTTGCACCATTGTATAGATTGTTAATTGTCGAAAAATATTTACAAAAAGATGACCCCAATTTGACCTTACTTCCTGTCCAAACCGGAAGTCAAAATTTAATATTTAAAAAAATCATATCTCAACAACCACATGAGGTAAATTCACAATTTTTGTACCATTGTACAGATCGCTAATTGTCAAAAAATATTTACAAAAAGGTGACCCAATTTGACCTTACTTCCTGTCCAAACCGGAAGCCAAAGTTTAATATTTAAAAAAAATCATACTTCAACAACCAGAAGAGGTAAATTCACAATTTTTGTACCATTGTACAGATCGTTAATTGTCAAAAAATATCTACAAAAAGTGACCCCAATTTGACCTTACTTCCTGTCCAAACCGGAAGTCAAAATTTAATATTTAAAAAAATCTAGTTTAATATTTAAAAAAATCATATTTCAACAACCACAAGAGGTAAATTGACATTTATTGTACCATTGTATAGATTGTTAATTGTCGAAAAATGTTTACACAAAGGTGACCCCAATTTGACCTTACTTCCTGTCCAAACCGGAAGTCAAAGTTTAATATTTAAAAAAAATCATATCTCAACAACCACAACAGGTAAATTCACAATTTTTGCACCATTGTACAGATTGTTAATTGTCAACAAATATTTACACAAAGGTGACCCCAATTTGACATTACTTCCTGTCCAAACCGGAAGTCAAAGTTTAATATTGAAAAGAAATCATATCTCAACAACCACAAGAGGTAAATTGAAATTTTTTGCACCATTGTATAGATTGTTAATTGTCAAAAAATATTTACACAAAGGTGACCCCAATTTGACCTTACTTCCTGTCCAAACCGGAAGGCAAAGTTTAATATTTAAAAAAAATCATATCTCAACAACCACAAGAAGTAAATTAAACAATTTTTACCATTGTACAGATCGTTAATTGTCAAAAAATATTTATACCCCAATTTGACCTTACTTCCTGTCCAAACCGGAACTGAAAGTTTAATATTAAAAAAAATCATATCTCAACAACCACAGGAGGTAAATTGACATTTTTGTACCATTGTACAGATTGTTAATTGTCAAAAGTATTTACACAAAGGTGACCCCAATTTGACCTTACTTCCTGTCCAAACCGGAAGTCAAAGTTTAATATTAAAATAATTTCTAAATTCAGTATTGTATTGTATTCAAATAAACTTCTAGCGAGAACTTCAACAGACCTTAACATTTGACTTCTCCAACACTTCGAATTGATGACGTAACCATTTTAACTTCAACCGAACACCTTGTTTTTGTTGTGACAAAAACTTATATCTAGTTGTTTTTGAGAGTGTTATTTTACCATTGTAAAAATGCCCCCCACTTTTACGCCCTGCACGGAGGAGCTGTTCGTGACGTCATGTCGGGAAGAGAAATTCGGCTCAAAACTCGGCTCAAAATGATCGCTGCACAAAACTATGTGAGCCGATGGACCTGACCACTTTACTCTTGTCAGTCGAACTTTGCTCGTCCAAATACGGCGATTTTTGGGTCACTTGGGAACAGATGAAGGCTAACACCGTCTTTGGTGGTGTTGCTGCATCCTGCAGAAACACATCTTCCCGGCATTTTATTAGTTCCGGAAACAAATATCACGGAAAAAATGAAATCGACGCTACGTGTGTGAAACGTTTGTATGTACATGTACATCATGTACACATCGGATCTTCCCGACCTTACGTCACATATCTTATGCAAATGAAGCTTCCACCATGGGGCGGGGTTGCATCCCCCAAACACTTCAAACATTGTTTTAAAATACTTGTACTCAGAAATCAATGATTAAATAGACACAGGTGGGTCTCAAAAACAATATTTTATTACAAAACGCCTTAAGTACACACACAATAAAGGATGTCAGTCCCCCTTTAAAAAATATATATTTTCTATTTTGTGTGTAAACATTTTGAAGGTTCATTTAGGCCTACTGTTTTACGAAGATAATGAGGGAACGTTTATGAACTTAAAACTGTGGGTCCACGTCTTTGTTCTGTACCATCGCTTACCGCAGGGTCTTTAATAGCATCATGGTGATAGCATTTAAAACTAGCCCGCCTTCCAGTTGATCCTGGCCGATTTCCGCCCCTTTAAATATAGCCAGAATCTGGTTGTGCAAGCTTATGACTGGACCCTTCCAACCCCATTTTCCCATCCCTTTTCTTCAAAATAAAATAACGCAGTTTCTATTTTCTGGGGCATAATTCCTTCAGAAGAAATTCTCTCCATTAAAATAACTTACAAAAATAAAATGCCCTGAACTAGTTTACTATATATAAAAAAAACACCTCATATTGTTTACCACCTGCCACTTTCAGCTCCCTCTCAACTTTAAAACTATTCATTGTACAATCATAATGAGAATCATTACAGGCCTGTTAAACTTTGTGAGTGCATACTAGTAATCATGTTCGGCCATCTTATGTCAGTTAATCCCTGAATACAAGGGTGCACCCAACTAAATAAACTTCCATAGTAAACAGTGTTAAACACAAAATATTCAAAAATCTTTAAAAAATACTTAAAAGTCCCACAGTTTTTAAAACCAAAAGAAAAAATATTGATCGATATATAACCTTTTATTTTCTTCTCTATTTACTGTCTAAAGTCCAGGTTTCCAATGAAAACCACCCTCTACAGTAGTGAAAACGTCCACACTGAAAAGCAGCCATTTTGGAAAAAGGCCTTACGCTTGAAATCAAATTAGGACCACTTTTTCAGGGCCTAGTGTGTCCAAAATACTCACAGTTGGAAGCCAAGGACCCCCAGGTTATGATAGTGGGCCATTTTTACACAATCCATCAAATGAATGGGCCTCAAATCTTTGTTTTTCAGAAAAATTTGAGGGCATACACTTTATGATAAATAGCTCTGCGCATGAATTCCTCACTATTTAGTGGGGTGCACCCACAAGAGCTTTTGTTTGAGTGGACGCTCATTCAGAAAACCAGACAATTTTTTGGTACCTCGCTTTCAAATGCTAATGAAATATATGATCCGTTTCTTTATTCCTTTGCTGTGGAACTATCGGACAATTGGTGCATGAAACATAAGCCATAGTGTGGCTGTGAGAATTACAGTCATTTTCCAGTAATTTGTCAGTTATCTTGTGAATAAGGTGAATGGCCTGCATGATATGTGAAGGAACGTGCTCATGTGAACCCTCATTCGTTTACACTGCACTTCCGGCTCCAACTGCGTACACCATAGAGCAAGGACCAGACATGGTCATACTTCCAAAAGGATTGCATACAATTTACACCATCCGTTATGTACATGTACATGTACAGCAGGTGGATGCTAGTGTGGACGGGGGTTGGGGTTGACTCACACCTTCAAGGACTGTTTGCATTGCTCCATGGTTTACTGCACACAATGACTGACATAATTATGAACTGGACTCTTCTGTGGTCAGCCAATAATGTTAGCCAGTGAAAATGATACCAGGTTTATCTAGCAGAAGATCAGCTGTTTTTGCAACTGATAGCAGTAAAGGTGCTAATAACATCCAGTGTGACATTAGACTGGGCTCGTTTCCCTAATGAAAAAAGTAAGTCCGTATAATTATAGTAAAACATTATCACACTTGTATTAACAGATCAATATACCAGATCTAATTTCTCTTTCAATTCCTTTGTATCTAAATTTTAAACGGTGTGTATTGTTTGGAATAGCTTTAAACTGATATTGTATACAATTGATAACATCCAACGTCAGACCTTTTATAGATATTATTTACTTTGATGCATTTGTCTTAACATTGTATCAGTTCATGTATTGTAACGTGTTACATGTATTCCAAATCATTACTTTTTACAGTAAAATATGAGAAAATCAGCAATGATTTAACATGCTTTTTAAAACCAAACTGTTGATCTTTCGTATCCCACCACATAGGAGCTTACTTTTTGAACTGCATACCCTGGATAATTCGTAGCAGTTTTTTCTGTTTTGCGTTAAATGTGAAGTTTATGTCGTTTTTGAAAAACACTTTACCTACTGCAATTTGGTTCAAAGGAATCCATAACCCGGAAGATTCGTTGCCTCAGTCTGATTTTTGCGCTATGTCTTCCCTTGAACCATAAACAGGTTGTATTCAATTTAATGCAATTCCGTTTAACTCAATTCAGTGCAGTACAATTTATTTCATATTGCAATTGTGAGGGAGTTGTTCTTTTTTAGGAACGTTAGTTATTGTTTTAATTAACTGTTACACTTAAAGTATCCTCTCTCCGCTGGGGATGCGTGGTGGCGCCCTTTTAAAGTTCATTGACCCCACGTTCATCACCGCCTGCACAATCTTTCATCAGGTGAGGATGCCAAACTTTCTTCGTAGTTTTTAACTTTTATTTTAATAATTATAATGCAAACCCATGCTTATTTTCATTGTATCCGCAAATATCCATAGATCCATTTGATGTTGTTGATTTTAGGAACATCATTGCCAAGAAGTGTAATTTTCGCAGTTAGAAAACTTTTGTGGGTCACGAATTTGGCGTGAAGTTTTAGGAATGCAACACACGCGTGATGGTTAGCGTTGTAGGCTCTGTGTTGCGGTACATGGTACATGTACGTGTATAAGTTAATGTTTTGTTGTCATGGGTGTATGTGTGGCATTGGACAGCGGGGGGGGGGGGGGGATGAGTGTGTATTTCTGTGTGAAGATTGTTTAAGTGAAGTTGGGCCCAACGACGTATGATCTGTGTCATATCCCCGTTGCCCAGTGCTGCTGTGCCATTGATACATCCCATGTAACTGAGCCTAGTGTTATTGAGATTTTATGTTGATATTAAGAGGTGAGACCCTTAGTATTGTTGTACCCGTAAGGAGAAGTTTAATGACCCTTAATTGATAGATGCAAAGAGTAGCAGTATTTTCTTAAGGCAAATGATTTACCTGTAATTATGCAACACAAAATGGATTATGTTGTACATGACTGTATTTGCTAGTTATAATGTATTTTTCTGTATTCCTCACCGCCTGCACAATCTTTCATTAGATCAATTGTGCAGGTTAGGTCACAAATAAATCGTCTACATTTGGCGGAGAGATCAGAAAGAATCTGTGTGCATAACTCATTGAATTTCAAGTGACACCACTTTGGACCCCCACGCTACATATGAGTCCCGGTCCCAAAGTCCCCTTACACAATTACGAAAAGTAATAAGTGATACACAATAAAATTTAACAGACCATCATATAGGGCATTCCGCTATGATCACTTATGTGCAATAAATCATTATATGAACAATAAATTATTTCATGCTTAATTTTCAGTTCCTGTGTATAAAGTACCTGGTAATTTGTACATTGTTACTACAACCAAAAATGCAATTCGCTGTAGTAACGTTTATATACGTGGTCATCAGGTCACTGGAAGTCTTTAACGTTCCAACAACGTCTTCATTACTTTTATTCAAGGTTGTTAGGGGAGCCGGCAAATTATCGTTGCTTCAACGTTATTTGGACAACGTTATCACAACCAAAAATGCACGTTGTGGCAAGTGGTCATAAGGTCACTGGAAACGTTTCTTTAACGTTGCAACAACGTGTTTATTACGTTGCATCATTACGTTCTTAAGACGTATAAAGGAGTCGACAAACTGTTGTTGCTACAACGTTATTTGGACAGCGTTATCACAACCAAAAATGCACGTTGTGGCAACGTTGTAATAACGTTTTTATAAGTGGTCATAAGGTCACTGGAAACGCGTATTTAACGTTGAAACAACGTTTATATTACGTTACATCATTACGTTCTTAGGACGTATAGGAGAGTCGACAAAGTATCGTTGCTACAACGTTATTTGGACAACGTTATCACAACAAAAAATGCACGTTGTGGCAACGTTGTAATAAAGTTTTTGTAAGTAATCATAAGGTCACTGGAAACGTGTCTTTAACGTTGCAACAACGTGTTTATTACGTTGTATTATTACGTTCTTAAGACGTATAGGGGAGTCGACAAAGTATCGTTTCTACAACGTTATTTGGACAGCGTTATCACAACCAGAAATGCACGTTGTGGCAAAGTTGTAATAACGTTTTTATAAGGTCACTGGAAACGTGTCTTTAACGTTGCAACAACGTGTTTATTACGTTGCATCATTACGTTATTAAGACGTATAGGGGAGTCGACAAAGTTTCGTTGCTACAACGTTACATTAATAACATTGCTGATACCAAAGTCTGACGTTTTTACAACGTTGTAAGAACGTCAAATTGTTAGCTGGGATGCCAATGTTATATTGCCGACCTAGAGCCAACATTGGCCCAATGTAAGAAACTAACACAATGTCAATGTCGGTGTCCGACTGAAAACCACCATTGGTTCAATATCGATCGCCAACATAATGCCAATGTCGGTGTCCGTCTGAAAAAGGATTAGGAAAAAGCCTAATTCTGAAAAGAAAAACGTAAAAGACACGCGATCACATTTACTTCATTTAGGAATTCACATGTTTACAAACTTCCTTGCTTTACTCACAAAGTTTAATTTCACTATAGCCCTATGTAAGAAAATACATTACAATTATATCAACTTGCCAGAAGACATACGATTAACCTACATATCAATAAACATGGCTAAATATAAAGGACCGTATAAACGCAAACGGTTCTGTCATTTTGACGTATGATTTACTATGATTTTGACGTATAGGTGCACAGCACATACATGTAGGCTGTACAAAAACAAGGGAATAGTATTATTTTAATGGTGTTTTTTTGTTCAAAAGCAAACAAATTGAGAAAAATTAATAAACTGAAGAATGTACTATAATACAATATAATTCAATTAAAAATAAAATCTGTAAATAATGAGTTGGAAAGCTGTAAAAAGAGAAACTATCCTGCTTTATTGTGTAGTTTTACAGATTTTCCTGTGAAAGACAAAAATGTTGTGTAGTAAATGCACATTTACTACACAACTGCTGTAGAAAAATTGAAATCTGTAAAAGAAAAAATGAAAAGTTGTAAAAAGACAAACTATCCTTAATTATTCTGTAGTTTTACAGATCTTGCTGTAGAAAGACGAACACATGCACATTTACTTCACAACTTCTGTAAAAAAACAAAGAATTCGCATAATTCGACTGTATTTTTAAAAATTCTATGATTAAATTACGAAAGTATGGGTAAAATGACAAAATATGTGAAAATACAATAATATTGACAGATATAAGTTTAACTTGTAGCTTTGCATGGTGAGGATAAGTAAGAGTAATTGCGGTGACACCATGTGAGGACGATTCTCCTGAGGACGATCAGAGCATACTGATCGAAACGTCGAGTTGTACCTCCAGTTCTTTTCAGAACTAATTACTACTCAACTTAGATATAGGTTTATTTACATCAAAAAGAAATGTAAAAGGAAAAAAACAGACAAAAAATCTATGTAAAATGCAGATGTTTTTTTTTACAGTGAATCTAATAGAAGGGTGCATGCAGTGGAATTTAAGTGCCGTCTTAAGAACCCTTCTATGAAGTTAACTCAGTTTCATGAATACTGCCCATGATCCTGTGTTGTAAGATTCGGCTACTTCTTCTTTGCAAGTGAGTTTGGCATCTAGAGTATGGGCTGCAGCTAGATCAGACACTATTTTGCAGGTATAGTTCCTAATGCCCTTCGTACTGCAGTGCATCGTAGTCGTGAAATAGCCCTGACATAAGGCTACTAATGGCATCGTCCGGGGAATATCCAAATAGCTTGTAGTCCATACGGTAGTACTCACTCATCAGTTTAATTAGATCCAGCGGTACCAGTTTATAAAAATTCACAAAGTGTTTAAGGGCGTTTGAGCTATGGTATTCTGGGAACTTGACCAGGTGGTCTATCCCTAGCGACCGGAATAAGTACGGACCTTCCACGGAGAGGTTTTCAAAATGACCAATGAAATCGTATTTGAATTGGCATGGGTGTGAGACTATATACTGTGGTAGCCAATGGTTACTAATTTGGTTCATTCTGATACCACTTCTTGAATCAGTTATATACTTTATAAATTCGATTATTGTTATATTCAGCCATTGTCCTTTAATAGCCTTTATGCCTCTGTAACGTTCTACAATCGTTCTTCCGTATGCATTTTCCCAGATGCGCTGAACGCCAGCATTGTTGTTCCAAACCCCACCACAAAACTTGCTCATGTACGCCGACAGCAACCGACTCATTGGCTCTCGGACGAAAATGACCTTACGGTAGCTTGCCAGTCGGGTGGCCCTTTCCTTTGCCGAGTACGTTGCAAGGTTCGAATGCCCAGTGGCGTTGTGTTTCTGAAGCTGTCCCCAGAGGTTTCTCCACATCATACTGGATACCTTGGGGATGGCATTGAAGATGATTTTGTGCGCATCGTTCACGTATATGTGGCTGTAATTATAGTCGGCATGAGGGTCAGAGAGGTTAAGGCGCTCACAAGTGTCCTCCAGCATCCGGATTCTTCGCTCTTGTTCTTTGATCATACTATCATGGAGTCCCGACGCAGCGGGGACGAGTTTAGGTGGTGTTGTGGTGTATTAATAATAATAATAATAATAAACGGGTATTTATATAGCGCCTTTAACAAGATCAAAGCGCTTTACAAATCAAGAAAGAAAACCTAGCAATGGCTACAAAGGAAATTAGAAGAGAAAGGTTTTGAGAAGTTTTTTAAAAATCTGGATTGAAGAAGAATTTCTGATGTGAACAGGGAGTTTGTTCCATTCCTTAGGGCCAGCTATGGCAAAAGCCTTGTCACCAGTTTTGTGTGATTTTATATTTACATATAAACGGGATGTATCAGATGAAGACCGAAGCCCTCCCTACCTGGGACATAGGAGAACAGTAGGTCAGTCAGGTAGGGAGGAGCTACGCCATGTTGGCACTTAAAAAGATTGAGAAGTAATTTAAAAAGGATGCGATGTTTAGCAGGTAACCAGTGTAATTGTTGCAGAAGTTCCGGGGCATCGGAGAATCGGCCGACTGAGTATACCAGCCTAGCAGCTCGATTTTGTACTTTCTGGAGTCTGTTGATCTCCGCTTGACTAACACCGTACAACAGAGAGTTACAGTAGTCAAGGCGGGAGAGGATGAGAGAGCGTACTGCGTGATGGCAAGTGGGTTGATCGATGTATTTGCGAATGTGATTTAAGTTGCGTAAGTGGAAGTTTAAGGACTTACAGACGGAGGTGATATGGTGCGACATGGACATGGTAGAATCAAATATGACCCCAAGGTTCCTGACTGTGCTCGAAGGCTGAATTATTGTATCTCCTACCTGAAGTGTAAGACCCGACAGTGAGTTGATGGCACGAGGGGAAGCAGCAATAAAAAACTCTGTTTTACTGTCATTAAACTTGAGTTTGTTGAGAACCGTCCATTGTTTAATTCTTGTGATACAGGTAGAGAGCTTGTGAAGTGCCCTATGAGAATCGCCAGGAATGGAGGGATTAAAGTACGTGTAAAGCTGAGTATCATCTGCATAAATGTGGTAATGTAATTGATGACTCTCTATTATGTCAGAAACAGGTTTGGTATAGAAGTTGAAAAGCAGTGGTCCAATGACCGAGCCCTGAGGGACGCCAAAATCTACGGGTTGTTCGTCCGAAAAGACACCAGCGACACAGACACGACTTCGTCGTGCGCTAAGGTAGTCACTGAACCACCGCAAAGCAGGACCACACAAACCAAAGGATTTAGAAAGTCTCACAATAAGGATATCGTGGTCTATAGTGTCAAAAGCTGACGATAAATCGAGCATGACAAGTAACACTGCCATCTTTTTATCAATAGCAAGCATCATGTCATTTTTTTGACACGCAATAGACCCGTCTCAGTGCTATGATTGGTCTTATAGGCAGATTGGAAGGTTTGATGCAAGGAATTTTTATTGATATGGCTATTGACACGATGAAGGACAACCTTCTCCATGACTTTGGAGAGGAAAGGAATATTAGAAACTGGGCGGTAGTTTTTAAACTCATTTTCATCCAGGTTATGTTTCTTTAGTATGGGAGTGACAATGGCTCGAGACAAGTCCTGTGGGAAGGTACCTGTAGAAAAAGAAGAATTAACAATGTAGGTAATATATGGCACAAGTACATTAACATTAGCTTTAAGTAACCAGGTTGGCATGGGATCGAGAGAACAAGATTTGTTAAGGGAACTGGTGATTATTTTAAGAATCTCGTGATCAGTGACTCTGTCAAATTCTGAAAGAAGATTGTCATTAGTGATATCACAAGGAAAATCGCGATCAGAGAATAATGGAGAAACAGGATCTGTCTGAAAGGTACCATCAAGGTCACCTCTGATCTTAACAATCTTGTTAGCGAAAAACTGTATTTACGTCGGTTTGTCTGTAGATAGTCAAAGGTACAGTAAAGCGAAATTAAATAAATTGTTTATCACCCGCCGCCCGCCGCAAGAATTTCATCAAACTATAAATATCGCGGAACCCGCTGCTATATAGGATTCTAGCCGGCCAATCATCATCGAGACTCGAGAGGTTAAATTAAGAAGTCTGCACAAGTAAGCAGGGGATCTTGGGTTCGAATCCTGCCCGAGTCGCCTGTGAGGTTTTTTCCACAGACACTCGGAAAGCAGTAAGTATACAGTGCTATACACACGTCGGTGTAGGGCAAAATTAAATCAATTACATTAAAGACCTTTTATATGTTACAACGCGAAAATTCGTTGGTGTTGTATCGACGATCGTAAAAAAGGTTTGATCATATTAAATAGACCTAAGATGAGATTATGCATGTATTCGAAAGAAACACTTGAGAATAATATCACCTGGCAATATAAAAGCTTCAACAAACTACTGATACAGATCGTTGCAAAAGCCATATAGAACAAAAAACTTTCAAAGTTACAACTGTTTGTTCGAAACGTACGATACGCTTGTATGAATGGCGTAAATACTGTACCGTCAGTGGCGTAGCCAGGACTTTTTCAGTGGGGGCACAGGGGTATGGGTTTCCCTTTTCTTTTTGCACTATCGGGATTTTTCGTGGGGGCACATGGGGCGGGGAGACACTGGAAATTTGTGGGGGGCACTTGCCCCCAGGCCCCCCGTGGCTACGCCGTTGCGTACCTTAAAGTGCACGTGGGTGCCCGTCTGTTCGTAAGTTTGATATATATATATATATATATATATATATATATATATATATATATATACTCACTGGCCAAAAGTATTGCAACATGAATTGGTACGAGACATTGCCCAGACGGATGGCCGCAATTATCAGGTCACGTTGTTACCCGACAAAGTATTGAAGGACTTTGTTTCCGAGCAAGAACAGTAAAAAACAACATTGACTTCAAAACACAAGCACTTTCAAGAAGTCTTAAGTAGTGTAAATAAAATAAAATAAATTATTGTAACACAGTTCTCCAAACTGAACTTTGGTGTGAATTTCAATGTTGCAATACTTATGGCCAGTGAGTGTATATACACGATTCCGTAGGTACTTGAAGGAGTCCCAATTCTTTAAATTTGTTCTGACTTTGCATGGTTATCTGGGGCCCCATAGGCTAAAGGTTCGAATCCAATATGAGACAGAACTTACCATGTGTCTTGCTGCACTTCCACGGTAACGAAACGAATTACTCAAATTCGAAAAACCTGAAAATTGATTGGAGTATCAAAAACATGTTGTTGTTGTTGTCACAATTCGTCCCTAATTTGCCATAGTGACCAATCCAACTTTTTTCAAAGTTAAGTATTCCCGCCCATTAGTACATTCAGGAAGAGACCTACATGTACCATTGTATCTAATCCACATGCATGTATTCCTTATACATGTAGTTTTGGAGATAGAACATGCATTCAAATGACGAATGCTCTAACTGGCTATTTTTTGTAATTTGGCAAAGTGACCAATACCGCATTCGTCACTATGGCAACTTAATTCGGGATTGGTCACTCTGGCAAATTAGGGACGAACTATGGTAAATAAGTATTGACTGTATACCGTCTAAAAGTAACGATCATTCGGCACGTGGTTGGTTCAAGCCACACTCTAATAAAACAATAATCATTATGAACGTGTTTTTGTGTTCATTAATAACGTGTTAACCCCCATAACCACGTGTCTAAACTACTATCGCCTTATTAATCTGAAAACTGTAGTATTTTACTGTCAAAACAAACACCACATTAACGCGTTTTAGCTTTTCGTAAAATAAATACCAAAATGTAGAGAGAGAGAGAGAGAGAGAGAGAGAGAGAGAGAGAGAGAGAGAGAGAGAGAGAGAGAGAGAGAGAGAGAGAGAGAGAGAGAGAGAGAGAGAGAGAGAGAGAGGGGCTAACGCACTCTCATTTCCCCCTCACTGTGCTTTATTTTTCTCTCTCTTTGATTATTTCATTGTAATTTTTGTAGTACTGAAAAATAATTGTTTTTGATTCTCAGCCCCACCTAAAAAATGTTCTGGATCCGCCCATGAAGATGCTATATCGTTATGATCAGAGCATTACAAAACGTGTATGACTTAAAAGAAGTGATATCACGGATCTTAATTACGGATCTTACCTGAATTTTGCCCGCTTTGAAGTGGAAGAACTTGTGTTCAGTTCCTCTGTTGATCATCATGTGACTAACTGTTTCAAATATCACTGCTGAGTGATACACTCCAACGAAAATCTGTTGACTAAACCTCTTTACATGGTTATTACCATATCATCTGCATATCACACGTCACTTGTTTACAAATGATCACCACATTTTCACACTGTGTAATACAGGGTCATTACTTATTGTACACAGTATACCTACCATTGGCATACGTTCAAGCTGAAAGAAGTACTGAAGCGATAACAGATTAACCAATCAGGCTACACTCCACCACCAACACACACTGATCTCTATACTAACTGTATAGGGAGTAGTATTAATGGAGCATCTCACACCCCAAAAAGTAGGCGAAGCTGCGTGCGCACCTTCGCCCACTTTTGTCCTTCGCCCACTTTTGTGACCTTGTGTGTTGGGTTGAATGCCCGAAGTTGAATGCGGACCAAGCCACGCAGTGGTGAGTTGTTCGCCTCACGGCAGTGTATGGAGTCACGAAGTGATGATAATGTGAAGAACATGATGCAAGTTGCATCATGTTCTGCGGCGTATGCCAAGACGCATCCTGCGTCTTGGACGAACCACGTAGTGGTGAGTGGGATCTCTGTCACGATAGTGTAACTGGAGAAAAACCGTTATTGTTTGATCCAGTTGGGAGGTGCGGGAATGATTGTAAATCATGGAGCGCCGAAGACACTTCACGCAGCACAAACGAGCCGTTGACGTCTCGTTTGTATTTTCACGAAGCGAAAACAAAGCGACGAGTTCCTCGACGTCTGTCAAGACGTCGAGGAAGGAGAAAAGGGCGGGTCGACCGTGCAGTGGGTTATTGTATTTATGAATTTATTTATTTATTTTTTAATATCCCGCGTCTATTTTTCCCGCAATCTCGGTGCGGGTATGATCCTCCATTATATGACTACGCATAAATTGTTGTCGCAGCTGGCTAAAGGCTATGGTTCATCAGTCACAAGCTTCCATCTGAGACGGCGAGTCCTAACACGACCGTGACGTCACCCTTTGTTCTCGTTATCGAACACGTAAGGACAAGTTACCCTTGTTTACTGCGTTCTGATTGGTTGAACATCGATGCATAACTCACTCCGATTGGTCGGTTAAATTGCGTGACACCGTAACTCGCTGTATATCAGCACCGTGGTTGCGATACTATTTAAGTTGGATTTCTGAATTCAATTTTATTACCCACGCTGACAGAAGAAGCAACAAATTTGTTATCTCAGACACGTAGACACGATGGCTGCACTTCCCAAGCTGAATATTGAGTTAGCTCAGTCATATAACTCGGCACCATCATCAGCCCCGTCACCATCAGTGGAAGAGGGAGTTGAAACCGACAACACTCGTGATATTTCTCACGATATGTTTGTAGCTGGGGCTCACGTACGTCTTGGTGATGATATCTCCGTAGTCGCCTTCCACACTCACGTACGTTTCGTAGTAAAGGTGCTCTCGTATCCCCGACGATGTTGTACTCGATGACCTCATACGTATTAAATACAACAAGTACGTCCAAAAGATGATATTTAGAACGGCAGAGGGCGTCCACATCACTTTCGCCAAACGTCTCTGTCATATTATGGGGTTTAAGAGTAGTATCTCCGTTACCGGTATAGAGAAGGCATCTCATGTTGTCGATATGAAGCAAATTCACAGCCTGTTCGTGTACGCCTGTTCGTGGCACTGCTACACGACCAACCTGACCTTACAGACCCTCTTCAGACAAGTTGACGTGACCCTGAATGAGCGGTTGATTTCTGCCTCCACACCCACATACCCTTACAGGGCTATGATTGAGACTTTGCTCAGTTACGATCGAGGTGCCAAGACAACGCAGCTTACGGCGTCGGGTTGGAGCAAGGACACCGCCGGCAAGATGGATAACGTCAACTGCACAGCGAGTGATGCAGAAACGAACGTGGGTTTGAAGAATAGACGTAAGCGCATTGTGGGCAGTCGCACGGTAGATCTGATCGGTCCCATTCACGGCGATTTGTTCTTCCAGGACAAACACTTGATCAACGGGGTTGATCTCAAAGTAAAACTAATTCGCAGTAGCGACGCTTTTTGTCTCATGGCTTCCGGTGAAAATCCCGCCTATAAGATAAAGATTGTGGATGCATCATTGTTTATCCGACGGGTGACGGTCAGCTCCGTGGTGATGTTCGGACATATCAAAGCTCTGGAGAAAAGGATTGCCAAGTACCCGCTCAGACGCGTCATCTGTAAAATGGAGTGTCGGTACCCAGAGGAAACCTAACCCTCACCCAGGATCACGTGTTCCTGGGACAGCTACCCAACCGAATCGTGGTTGGTTGTGTGTCCAACGCCGCCTTCAACAGGTCGTATTCCAAAAACCCGTACAACTTTCAACACTTTAACGTCAACTTCATGTCTGTACACGTAAATGGTGAGCAGATCCCCCACACTCCGCTCAAACCGAACTTCACCAAAGGAAGTACAACTTGCGTTAGAGCCTTTCACACGCTGTTCTCTGGAATGGATAAAATGTACATGAACGAAGGCAACGACATCAGTTTGACCGACTACCCTGACGGGTACACTCTACGCGTTTGATCTCACGCCTGATTTGGCATGCGGGGGACATTTCAGTTTGGTGAAGCACGGAAACCTTCGTCTGGACATGCACTTTGCATCACCCCTCGAGGAGACCATCAACGTCATCGTCTATGCGGAATTCAACAACGTCTTGGAGATAGATCAAGCTCGTAACATCATCTTCGACTACAGTAGCTAGACGGACCGATCATGGACACGTTGCGAAATGCAAATGAGTCGAATGTTTTGGTGATATCCTCGGTTTCGTTTTTCCATCCCCTTAGAATATCTTGAATTATATCGTTCAGTGTCTCTTTGTTTAGTCCCGCGTAAGTAAAAGCTCCAACATCCAAAAGTCGAGATGCGGCGTAGAATATACATATGACTTCACTCGTGTCTATCGATGACATCACTTTTTCATAATGTTCGGCTACAAAGTCCTCCACACGGTACTCTGGCATGTCGCAGAATGCGTGATCATCTAGACTAGACCAGTTCTTTTCACATCCTTCGCAATGTAGTTGTTCTTGTTTTTGGTACACCCATTCCACTATGCGCTCCTTGACGATTTTCCCCAGAATTCTCTTGATAAGAAGCCTGACTTGTGGTCTACATCTCGTAACGTCACCGTCTAGAGCAAAAACACGATGGTAAAAGTTAAGAGTTTGTTATCTCGCTCAGTGCATTATTGATGTCAGTAGTGTAGCTCACCAGCTGATTCCACTGTTCGACATTGAGGTTCAACCCCTTCTTTCCGGCCAACTACGGATTTCGTTCCAGTAATACTCTCTGATATTAACGTACGGGCGACCCTTGAACAATTTCACGGTGGCGAAACGCTCACCTCCGATGGCGAATTTGACTGCTTTCCTCTCATTCGCCTCCTGGTCTGGGTCAGGTTCGAATTTGCGTTTTTGGCTCATTCGTTTTCCCTTCACGTTCTTCATGGGTAGCATGGGTGGATCTGGGGCAGTGTTGGGCGCATATCTCAACTCGGCCATGGCAGCTGCCATCACATCAGACGGGCCGTTTTCGGGCAGCATCTTCTGCTCACGCTGATGGGTAGTCGCATCCTGGAGGGTCCACACACTGTCTCGCGTGTAAACGTTGAAATAGTACACCATTCCCTTTGATGATGAATATGATTATGAATATGGATGAGTGAGCTTCCAAGGGTTAACAAATTTGACTTTGGTGAGATATATCTTCGTCTATGTATACTAAATCTGTGTATATACTACCGTGCTTCCAGGATATTTTATTCTTCGTTCGATTACAGATTTTCAAAAATTATAATAAGCCTTATCAGGATTGCGCGCGCAATGAATTATGGGAGTTGGGTTTTTTGGAAAAAAGTTGGAAACAAACGAACACGGTTGTGCCTGAAAATGGAAGTTTTTTTTAATGTATTATAGCAAAATTATGGAGAAAATGATTAAGAATTAGTTAAGATTACTTAAAGAACAATTCCGATAAGGCTTATGTACAGAATATATTAACATAATTGTAAGCACTATTAAAATATTTACGGAGCTCTGGAAGTGCCATCGGACTTGTTGATATTCTGAGATAATTTATCTAAATTACACTAAAAGGTTATTATATCAGAAAATCATATCTCCTGAACCAAGAATGGAAAATCGTAATTATGTGAAATTTTTCTTACAGACGTGTACTAAACGTGACCTTTAATTCCGGTCGAAATCGGAAGTTCAAAATTCAAAGAATGTTAACGCACACACACGTTTAAAGTAAGCATGCGTTCTACCGGTAGTTATAGAAGCACACAAATTATAACACAACTTTAATATGACCCTGACGGATAATAAATTAGTATAATTTTATTGAGTGAGGTCACACCTTTTCAAAAATATTGTTGGTAATGTCATCAGTTCTAAGAAAAATCTAGCGGCAGATTAAGTTAAATTACTTTTTATCTAGAAAAACGCGAAACAGAAATTTCATTAAATTTGGCAAGGTGTATGACCAATAATATTAAATACAATAAAATGCAATCACCTGATTGAACCAGAAGTTACAGCTTGAAGAATTTGAAATTATCTTTTAAAATTGAT
>CM055817.1:43169326-43232196 GCA_029582265.1 Zoroaster sp. YZ-2022
GAGGGTCTAGCTACCAGATTCAAGATTCTGTGTTAGCAACATAATGTGGGTTCGAATCACGGCCGTGACACTTGTGTCCTTGAGCAAGACACTTAATCATAATTGCTTCTCTCCACCCAGGGGTTAAATGGGTACCTGTGAAGGCAGACTTGGTTTGCTCTATATGCGCTAGAAATGGCAGCAATTGAGCTGTGTACTCCCCAGGGAGCTGAGATGGTTTCAGGAATGATTTATGAGCCTTATGAGCCTTATGAGCAGGGATAATAATATAATGCGCCTTGAGCACCACTTAGTTGGTGGATACGTGCGCTATATAAATCCAGACATTATTATTATTATTATTGATTCTAGTCAAGAATTTGACGTCAGAAACAAGTTTCTGTTCATGTTCGCCAAAACATGCTCCTGGATATCTTGTCTGTAAGTGTGATATAAACCACGCCTACTTCGTAAGTGCTGGCTCCAATGATCATCAGAAGTCAATGAGAAATGCAGTGACTACCCTTTTCTTTAAAGTCATGATTAGAACGTGAACTTTGCAATCAACCTGCTTACGGTATTCGGTGGCTTCCCAGCTAACATGCATACGTCGGCCCAACGTTGGCCAACATAAGAATTTACAGTTGGCCTAACATTGGCAATGGACGTCGCTTTGACGTAATTTTTCCATCGGGCCAACGTCAAAGACGTTGGGCCAACGTTGGGCAAACGTTGGGCCAATGTCCCCACAACGTTGGGACATGTTGGGCCAACGTCAGCATGCCCAACTTTTGTACAACGTATTGGTCATACGTCGGGCCAAAGTAATATTTTATGATCGGCGCGACGTCGGTAGTTGACGTCGCCTTGACGTTAGTTTATCCATCGCATCAACGTCTCCAACGTCTCGAATCCCAACCGCGACCACGGTGCTTGTGTCCTTGAACAAGACACTTTACCATAATTGCTTATCTCCACCCAGGGGTAAATGGGTACCTGTGAGGGCAGAGTTGGTTATTGTGTTTGATTAGCCCCTATATGCGCTGTAATGGCAGCAATTGAGCTGTATACTCCCCAGGGAGCTGAGATGATTTCAGGAATGATTTATGAGCCTGATGAGCAGGGGTAATAATATAATGCGCCTTGAGCACCAGTTTGGTGGATTCGTGCGCTATATAAGTCCACATTATTAGGTGTTCTGGTGTGTGCCCGAAACACCTATTGGTTTTGTTCGTTTTTTTTTCTTTTCCTTCTTCCGATCGATTGTCTACAAAAAAACACATACTTGCAAACTTCACATGAACTTGAAACTTGGCATGTACTTAGAACTTAATGCGTAGATGAAACATAAGTTGTGACATCAGATGAAACATGAGATGTGACGTCATGATGAGGTCATCAGATATCGAATAAGGATAAATCAAATTTTAATATTAAAAAAATCATATCTCAACAACCACAAGAGCTAAATTCACAATTTTTGTACCATTGTACAGATCGTTAAATGTCAACAAATATTTACAAAAAGATGACCCCAATTTGACCTTACTTCCTGTCCAAACCGGAAGTCAAATTTTAATATTTAAAAAAATCATATCTCAACAACCACAAAAGGTAAATTCACAATTTTTGTACCATTGTACAGATCGTTAAATGTCAAAAAATATTTACAAAAAGATGACCACAATTTGACCTTACTTCCTGTCCAAACCGGAAGTCAAATTTTAATATTTAAAAAAATCATATCTGAACAACCACAAAAGGTAAATTCACAATTTTTGTACCATTGTACAGATCGTTAAATGTCAAAAAATATTTACAAAAAGATGACCACAATTTGACCTTACTTCCTGTCCAAACCGGAAGTCAAAGTTTAATATTTAAAAAAATCAAATCTCATCAACCACAAGAGATAAATTGACATTTTTTACACCATTGTATAGATTGTTAATTGTCGAAAAATATTTACACAAAGGTGACCCCAATTTGAACTTACTTCCTGTCCAAACCGGAAGTCAAAGTTTAATATTTAAAAAAAAATCAAATCACTACAACCACAAGAGGTAAATTAACAGTTTTTTCACCATTGTACAGATCGTTAATTGTCAAAAAATATTTACAAAAAGGTGACCCCAATTTGACCTTTACTTCCTGATCAAACCGGAAGTCAAAGTTTAATATTAACAAAAATTGTGACTCAACCACAAGAGGTAAATTCACAATTTTTGCACCGTTGTACAGAGCCTTACTTGTCAAAACAATTTTTTTTTAAAGTGACCCCAATTTGACCTTTACTTCCTGTCCAAAACAGAAGACAAAGTTTAATATTTAAAAAAAATCATATCTCAACAACCACAAGAGGTAAATTGACATTTTTGCACCATTGTATAGATTTTTAATTGTCCAAAAATATTTACACAAAGATGACCCCAATTTGACATTACTGCCTGTCCAAACCGGAAGTCAAAGTTTAATTTAAAATAAAAATCATGTCTCAACAACCACAAGAGGTAAATTCACAGTTTTCCACCATTGTACAGATTGTTGTCAAAAATGTGGCGGCGGCGGCTGCGGCGGCGGCTGCGGCTGCCGCTGCCGCTGCGGCTGCCGCTGCCGCTGCTGCTGCGGCTGCCGCTGCGGCTGCGGCTGCCGCTGCCGCTGCCGCTGCCGCTGCCGCTGCCGCTGCCGCTGCCGCTGCCGCTGCCGCTGTCGTTGTCGTTGTTGTTGTTGTTGTTGTTATATGGATATGTATAAGGTTTGGACATTTCCTGGCTCGGTTCAGAAATGCGTCGGCTTAGACCAAAATAGCTGGGGTACTTTTCTCTGAATTATAATTTCTTTTTCTTCTCTGGCGCAAATGATTTTAGCCCAGTAAAGATCAAGGTTTACTACAATCAATTAGCTGTCAGTTTTAATCATTGACTACCATTTGGAGCGTAACCTCCATTTGTTAGTTACGATATACCAATTAAATATGCATACTAGTGTTGCAGTGTCGATCCATCAATATACACTTTGGCATCAAACCCGTCCATATGACAGCTCTCTGTTTTCCTTGGCCAACGATGATCCCATCGTTGGTTGCTGTGTGTATTATATATCTCCCTGGACCCTGGTATGTTTTGATCGGCAAATGATGACTTCATCATAGCATTGGTTTACAATTGGCCAAGACCTTTACTGATATTTTTATGCACTTTGTGTTGTGTTGAAAATTGGATTATTTATCCAGATATTATGATTTATACTATTAAAGGGACAGTATCGTCACAATCAGAGCAGACTTTCAACAGGGCATGGAATCGTTGTCCTAGTTTAAGATGAACAGTGACTGAAAATTACTGGTTCATTTATGCAGCAGCACGGTAATATGACCTTATCATGTGGGGCTATTATTTTCAGTCGCTGTTCATCTATAATAATAATGTGGACTTATATAGCGCACGTATCCACCAATAATTATAATTATAATAATTATAATAATTATAATAATTATAATTATAATTATTATAATTATTATAATTATTATAATTATTATAATTATTATAATTATTATAATTATTATAATTATTATTATTATAATTATAATTATTATAATTATTATTATTATAATTATAATTATTATAATTATTATAATTATTATAATTATAATTATTATAATTATAATTATTATAATTATAATTATTATAATTATAATTATTATAATTATGGGGTAGATAGAACATCATCTGATTCGTGCTGTGGACTGCTTTATTTATTTATTTATCGTATGGTTCATACAAAGTTAACATGACAAGGTTAGGTTATGGATCCAGTTTAATACAGACTGGTCGAGTTCAGTTAAATTTCCATCACATCTGTAAATAATACAGTCATGAACGATGTGATGTACAGTCTGGTCATCATGACCACAGGTACATTTAGCGTTGTCACTTAGTCCCATGCGGAGCATGTTATGTCCAAATCGGCCATGGCCAGTTCTTAGTCTGTTAAGTTTGACCCAACAGTGGCAAAATGTAGTTAAATATCCACGTTCTGGATTCTGATTCTTGCCACATATTCCGCCACGTGGTTAGTGCCCAAGTCTTTGGGTGCGATCCAATGCTAATTTCTAGCAGTTTGTGGGCTTGTCGATGGTAACGATTTCTTGATGGCAGTCGCAGTTGTGGTGGAGGTTTTTGATTGGTGTTTGTCAACAGTTGATGAAGCAGATGGGAGTCACACCCAGCGGCACGTCGCGCAAGAGCAAGGTATTAGTGCTGACGTCTCACTTCATAAGGAACAATTCCACTGACTACTGGAAGGTATTGAGTGGTAGTTGATCTGATACATCCTGAGATGATGCGCATGGTGTTGTTAAGGGCTACGTCAATCTTGCTGGTGTGGGTGCTCCTTGCCTATACCGGTGCACAGTACTATGCAACAGAGTATACTAAAGCTATTGCTGAGATTCGAAGAACGTTGTAGTCTGCGCCCCAGGAAAGGCCTGCTAGTTGTCTAATGAGACAGTTGCGAGTGTTGGCTTTCTGTGCGAGCTGTGTGAGATGGCTTTTGTATGTAAGAGATCTGTCCAAAGTAACACCAAGATACTTGGTGAAATCATCATACGGGATGCTGTGCCATTGCAAACGACTTTGATTTTGTAGTTAGCCAGTCTAGTTGCTAAACAGTTTTGGTGATGTTATGTCGGAGTCTCCAGTTTTTGAAGTAACGGCTTAAGGATTCCATATCGGTGCCAAGTGTTGTTTCAAGCTTGTTAAAGTTTTTGGCAGAGGTTAGGAGTGCTTTGTCATCTGCGTAGATATATTTTTTTTCCTACTGCACCAATTAAATCCGCATGGATTGTCGGATCTATCTTTCCATTTTCCTAACCAAAGACCTTTGGTTTTAGGAACATTTAATTTCGACCCGCTCCCTTTACAATATACACAGAGAATATCCTGAATAATGTTAAAATCGTTATTTTTACTCACAAAAACCGTAGAATCGTCCGCGTGCTGTATGACTTTAATCGAATCCGTACATTCGGGGATTTCAATACCTTTAAGCTCATTGTTAATTCTAAAAAGATTAGCTAGTCCTTCAGCACAGAGAAAAAGGTGGGGACAATGGACATCCCTGCCTGATACCGCGAGTTATTTCAACGGGAGACCCTATGTAGTTATTAACTATTATACGACAGCTCGGTTGGCTGTATAGAAGTTTGATTCCTCGAATCAAAAACGGGGGAACACCTAGTTTATCCATAACTGCAAACATGTAATTCCAATTGATTCTATCAAAGGCCTTTTCTAAATCTATACTAAGGGCGGCTGCACCTAAATTTTCCCAATTTATATAATCTATTGTATCCCTGAGAATCATAAGATTGTCTTGAATTTTCCTAGATTTCACACCACACGATTGTTCTTCCCCGATTATAAAAGGCATAATATTTTTCAGACGATTAGTAAGAGTCTTAGCGAGAATTTTATAATCCACACACAATAGACTGATTGGACGCCAATTTTTCAAATCAAATTTACTTCCGACATTTTTGTAAATGAGTCGGATGAGGGCAGTATTCATAGAATGACCTAAAAAACCTTTTTGAAAACTGTAATTAAAGACTTCAAAGAAATCTATACCGATAATATCCCAGTATGTTTGGTAGAATTCCACTGTGAGGCCATCAATGCCGGGGGATTTATTTTTATTCATTTGGAAGGTCAGCAGTGTAAATGTTGAATTAAATCGGTGCGAGCATTGAGCCCTGCGGGATCCCATTTTTCAGGAAGCATTTTTTACTGGTTTCTTCGCCAACCGTCATTGTAAAGCTTCTGCAGGTGATCATTGTCATGAGAAAGTTTACTAAGGTATTATCAGGTATGATTTTGTGTAGTTTTAGGGCAAGACCTTTATGCCATGCCATACCGTGTCATATGCTGCTGATAGATCGACCAGTACAGCACCGTTCTTGAGACCTTTTTGGAAGTTGTCTTCTGTGAGGAGTGTTACTTGGTCTGTTGTACAGCGTCCTGTACGGAAGACGGCCTGCTCAGGTGGGAGTTGAGGATCCACAATGGGTTGGATACGATTGTATATTAGTCTCTCCATCACTTTGTAGATTATGCACAGTAGGCTTATTGGACGGTAGCTGCCCGGGTCTTCGGCGGCCTTGTCCGGTTTAGAATTCCCATTACTTTAGCATGTCTCCATATTTTTGGGATTTTCTGAACTTTGATACAGGTGCTGAAGTAATCTCAAAGCCATTCGGTGGATTTTGGTCCATGATTTTTGACAAATTCTGGGTGATATAGTCTGGTCTGTTTTAGGTGATGCTAATATTTCTAACCATGATGGCCCAGAAAATAAAATTACTTCCATGTTACATAATAACGAGGTAACATCAGTTAAAAACAGCCGTTCTTAGATCCCCAGCTTTTGTTATACTCGGTTTAGAATAATGTGCATCAGTATGGAAGCAAACCATTCTTTTTGTTATATTTAAATGGTATCCACGAAGACCTGAACTTCTACTCAGTCATAAATTTGTACGTGAAGTTTTTATTCTTACTATAAGCGATTCGTTATGATGTGACATGTTTTATATTAGTAGTAATTTTATACTAGAGGGCCTTGGCCTTGAGGGTTGAGCCTTGGCCTTAGCCTTAAGGCTTGAGGGTCAACGCCTTGGCCTTGAGGGTCAAAGCCTTGGCCTTGATGGTTAAGCCTTGGCCTTGGCCTTGACCTTGAGGATCAAAGCCTTTGCTCCAACACTGATACTAATATATTTCTACACAGATACATATACTTATGCTTTATACATATACATATACATATAACAGCTGGATTAAATTGACCCAAATAATTGAACCAAAATAACAAATAAGCAAGTAAATGAATAAATAACAAAATAGATAAATAAAGTCATACACATAAAGTCAAGGCAAACAACAAAATGTAAACATGATAATGAGAAAAAACATCTTAATCAAAGGAAACATGGAAAACAAAAATTCATGAATAGTTTAGTAAATGAATTAATGAACTTAACAGAAAATTATGCAACTAGAGGCGATATTTTATTAACCCACCCACTTTTACCTTTGTTTCTTTTATTTTCCAAAAGGAGAATTTTTTTTAGACGGACTTTAAACTGAAAAATAATATCGATATCGGAGGGATCAGAATAATTGTCAAAGGCTAATTTACATCGGATAATCCATATAACGCGAAGCATTTTAGCGATGATGGCATTATGAACAGGACTCATTTTGTAGCCGAGGATTCTATTAGAGTCGTTTAAATAAAAAATGTTCTTACCAGAATAGTTCCTAAGAATACGTTCCACAAAAATCCATGCATTTAAGGTACTAACGCAATAAATAAACAAATGCTCGTGAGACTCCGGCTCCACATTACAAAGGGGACAAATGTTATCCTTAGTTTTACCTATTTTAGAGAGAAAGTCTTTAGTAGGAAGACATCTGTGTTTTAATCTGTACCAAAAATCTTTATCTTCTGGGTCCATAATAAAAATTATTGGAACCATTTTTCCAAATACAGGTCCAATCGACATCGATGTGGTAATTAATAATTTCTTGCCATTTAATTTGGACTTTAGGGACCACAAATCTGGCTAGAATCAAATTTCGGTAATTAATTTTGGCATTGGTATTGGAAACGTTAACATATTCATCCGATTGTCTATCGAAGAGGACAAGCCAATTACAAACATGATTAGGGGGACCGATTCTTTTTTCTTCGATTAACTTATGATTAATATGATTGTCAATTCTACCGACTAATCTACCTGCAATAATATTGTGGACATTGCATTTTTTGCCACGGCACGAAAAGGTATTAAATGATCGTTGACGACGAGATCCTTAACTTTATGAAAATTATAAGAAGCGAGTAAGGGACTGTTGAGCTCAGTATCATCATCGGTTGCACATACATTGTTCCAGAGAGGAACTTCTCGCGTTTCAGAACATACAGAAAAAGAACAGTTAATTTTACCGTTAACAGCTTTAAAGGCACGAATCAAATCTTGATAAAAAGTAGTAGTATTGACAGGATTACGGCTATTAGACAAGACATACCAACCCAGTTTATTATCGACCTTACCAAGCCAGTAATCAAAAAAAATGTTTCCACTTGCCACAAGATTTAATATAATTAGAAAACCACTGAACCTTGATATATAAGTTTACATTCTATATTAACCAGACCGGTACCTCCTTTGTCTCTGAGACCATTAATGGTATTTCTTTTAATCTTTTCTACTTTGTCATCCCAATAAAAATTCCAAATACTTTTATCGATCTTGTTAATCCATTCACGCGGACATGAAATAATACTCCCCAAATAATTTAATCCCGATCCCACCAAAGTATTGATAATCACTGATTTTCCTATGAGAGTCAAACTACGCTTACTCCGTCTATCAAGAATACACTTAAACTTATTCACATGCGGACCCCAGTTTTCTTCTGGGGTGACGTCATTTCCGAAAACTATTCCTACAATTTTTTGTTCCTACTGCACCAATTAAATCCGCATGGATTGTCGGATCTATCTTTCCATTTTCCTAACCAAAGACCTTTGGTTTTAGGAACATTTAATTTCGACCAGCTCCCTTTACAATATACACAGAGAATATCCTGAATAATGTTAAAATCGTTATTTTTACTCACAAAAACCGTAGAATCGTCCGCGTGCTGTATGACTTTAATCGAATCCGTACATTCGGGGATTTCAATACCTTTAAGCTCATTGTTAATTCTAAAAAGATTAGCTAGTCCTTCAGCACAGAGAGAAAAAAGGAGTGGGGACAATGGACATCCCTGCCTGATACCGCGAGTTATTTCAACGGGAGACCCTATGTAGTTATTAACTATTATACGACAGCTCGGTTGGCTGTATAGAAGTTTGATTCCTCGAATCAAAAACGGGGGAACACCTAGTTTATCCATAACTGCAAACATGTAATTTCAATTGATTCTATCAAAGGCCTTTTCTAAATCTATACTAAGGGCGGCTGCACCTAAATTTTCCCAATTTATATAATCTATTGTATCCCTGAGAATCATAAGATTGTCTTGAATTTTCCTAGATTTCACACCACACGATTGTTCTTCCCCGATTATAAAAGGCATAATATTTTTCAGACGATTAGTAAGAGTCTTAGCGAGAATTTTATAATCCACACACAATAGACTGATTGGACGCCATTTTTTCAAATCAAATTTACTTCCGACATTTTTGTGAATGAGTCGGATGAGGGCAGTATTCATAGAATGACCTAAAAAACCTTTATGAAAACTGTAATTAAAGACTTCAAAGAAATCTATACCGATAATATCCCAGTATGTTTGGTAGAATTCCACTGTGAGGCCATCAATGCCGGGGGATTTATTTTTATTCATTTGGAAAAGGGCATTTTTTAATTCAAGTAGCGTGAAATCATTCTCGGAACTTTGAAAAATTATCGGAACGTTAGGAATCATATAATTCAAAATAACGTTCATACTAGAAAGGCAGATATCCTCAGAAGTGTACAATTTACTATACAAATCATTTACAACAGTCCACATGGTTTGACTCTGACTAACATAATTCCCCTCAGAAGTCAATAATTTTTCCATTTTGTTCTTTTGTATTTGTTGTTTTTCTAAATTTAAAAAATATTTGAAAGCTTTTTCGCCTTCCGTTTTAATTGTGTTTCTAGCTCTTATTTGGGATTTTTCCCATTCTTTAAATTCATAGGCTTTGATAGCTTCTTCAGTGTTCTTAATTTCATCATAATTGGCATCGGTGGGATTACTAATTAATTTCCTATATTTCTCCTGAAGACGAGAAATGTCTTTTTTAGAATTCCTGGATTTTTCTTTGCTATACTCTTGGATTATTTCTTTGAGTCGGAACTTCCCAATTTCCCACCACTCAACTAAATTATCATGATTGTGTTTTTGGGTTTTCCAAAAATTCAAAAAATGTTTTACTCGAAAAACAAGATCGTCGTCATCTAAAAAGTTATTGTTACAGATCCATCTGCCTTGCCCATGGGAAACCTCACTATTAGTTAATTTTATAACAAGAAGTTGATGGTCTGAAAGGCCGCTTACTCTACAGGAAATATTCGTTATTCTATTAAACATGTTGGAAGACACAAACAAATAATCGATTCTATTCGGTGTTTTAGTCGGTTTGTGAAAATGAGTGTAACCATTATCATCTGGAAGAAGAGTTCTCCAAACATCAATGAGATCTTTTTCTTGAATAACATTTCTTAAAATAATTTGACTGGTATCATTAATACGAAATTTATCTAAATTACAATTAAAGTCACCCCCTATGATCCAACTGTCGTCCCCAATGATACGATCAGTCAGACCATCAAAAAAAGTGGTCCTTCCACGGAGATCATTTGGAGCATATACAGACGCTACGGAAATCACCTCATTGTCCCAATTAATATCACCTTTTATCCATCTACCATCGTCATCTTTGTTAACATTAGAAATAATAATTCCAGAATATTTTGAAGTGAGGATTGCAACCCTTTTGAATGGCGAGTCCCGTGATTAAAAAGTATTTGACCTTCCCACTGTCTGCTCCAAATGTCCTCATCATTGCGGTCGCTATGAATTTCTTGTAAAAATACCAAATTGAAATTACAATCTTTAAGACAGTCAAAGAGCATGTTTCTTTTCAAATCGTCTCTAAGACCATTAATATTAATTGATGCGACTGTTAAAAAAACTCATAGCAATCACAAAAAAGAGTAATAAAGACCTAACCATAAAAATTCGCTTACATCGCCTTCTGACCTCGGCCTCGTCCCCTGGGGTTTGATGTTTTCGTGCTCTCCGATGTCGATTGGGATAGACTACGGTTTTGATGTTCACTTTCCTGCCCCGACCTCCTATTTGGTTGTGAAGATGCCGCTCCCGATCCCTTCCTACGTCTGAAGCGTTGACCCTCCCTCCGTGTATATGGCACCCAGTTGTCGTCGTCGTCGTCGTTGCTGTCCTGATCATCAGATGGTAGGTTTTCCTGTTCCATATCTTGTGTTTGGCTTGCGTCGTCGTCATCTCTGGCCAGTTTCCTAGTGGAATCGTCTGGTTCTTCCCTTTCCTTTCTTTTGCGTGATTCTTTTACACTCTCGTCCCAGAATCCGGTTGGCTTTGGTCCGGATGATGATTCCCCCTTCTTGTTCGTTGGCTCCCTCTCTCTTGTTTTCTCTTCCCTCTGCGTTGGTGCAAGTGCCTCCTTGAAGGATTTGGTGAATTTCTCGGCTTGCTTGGTGTTCTTAGGCAGTGAGTCCTCACTTGGTTGTGGGTTGCTGGGTGCGGATACTTGGCTTTTCTTATCTCCCTTATCTTCTTGGTGGTCCTCGTGTCTGTCTTCTCTGTGACGATCTTCTTCTTTCCCGTCTTCCTCCCTGTCTTCTTTGTGTTTGTCCTCTTTGTCGTTGTCGTCTGCGTGTTTGTCCTCTCCTTTGTCGTCTTCCGCTAGTGTGTCCTCTTCTTTGTCGTCGTTATTCGGGTTCTCGTCTTCGGGTTCTCGTCTTCGGGTTCTCGTTGTTGTTCGTCCCTTCTGTCATCCTCCATGTCTTCGTAGTCGTCGTCTTCCTTCCCGTGATGCCAGGGCGCTCTATGGTCGCGACTGCCACAAACGAAACATCTCCCCCTTTCCGGACATTCTCTAGCCAGGTAATCTGTTCCTTCACATATCTTGCAGGTTTTTAGTTGACCCTTGTAGTGGACGGGTAGCGAAAACCCTCTCACTTTGTTGGGGAGGGGGGTGTCAACACCTACATTTTGCAGTTACTGGCATAAAATGCCGCCATTTGGTAACATTGCATTTCGAGTATGTAAATAATATAAAATCTAATAAATTTACATGTACAACCATTTACATGTACAGTGTACATTATAATAAATACACTTAGACTGTCTTGTATGTGGTGCTGTATTTTTTTTTCCAACTTTATAATCTTTTGTTCTAGACAACTCATATACGAGATCTGTTCCAAGGGTAATCAACTAAAGCAAGTTAAACTAAGCACCAAATTCCTTGGTATTTATATTGATGAGAATCTCTCATGGAACTACCATGTTAATATCTTATGTAGTAAGATTTATAAAAAATGTTGGAATCGTGAGCCGTTTGAAACATTTCCTACCAAATAAGTTCTCTGTACACTCTATAATTCTTTTGTTCTTCCTTATTTGAATTATGCAATTCTTACCTGTGGTAGATCCACTGCACTCTATAACAGGCTATTTATTCTACAAAAACGAGCAGTTCGCATTGTTAACAAAGTTGGATCCCGTGATCATACAACCAACGGCGCACCCAGGATTTTGTCTTGGGGGGTGGGGGCTCAAAGAAAATTTTACTCTCACAAATCAACTAGGCCTATTATGTATATGTATGTATGTATGTACTTTTGGGTTGTATGTATGTATGTATACTTACCGATGAAGCCAATCTCTGGAGTCTGGATTGCGATTTTTCAGTAATACTCCTTCCTCTTGATGAAAATGAACTTGAGTGTATATCGTCGGCAAGATTTTTTGCTTTAAATAATTATATAGCGGACGTTGTTGAAGCGATAATTCCGGGGCGGTGCTACCTACTTTCCATCAGTGGGCGGCAAACCCAGATCCTACCAGTAATCTTTTTCTTTTTTTGATGTTGCTAAAACGGTGTCACATAATAATTATTTATATCAGATTACTGTTAAAAAATAAAATTAAAGCCCTAACCTGGGCATGTGTGTGATGTGTAATTTGGAAAGGGTAGGATTGCAGGCCTTTTTAATGCCCTGCACATAGCCGAGTTAAAGAAAAATGGAGAAAAGGAAGCAACACATGATAAAATAAGATTGGATCTGGTCGTTGCACCAGAGTTACATGTTCATGCATATTCATTATACAACATCTAAAAATAAATCATTGTGGGTAAACAAAAATGTATTACTTTTTCCTTACACTTGTCCGGCATTCCCCTTGAAAAGGGAAAACACTTAAATTTGAAAAATGTCGGAACCACTTAAAATATATTTTAGCCCGGACAAATTGGTACGTTGGTTTCAAATTTAAACAATTATAGTGAGATTTCATGAGACATCATAATGAAATAATGTTTGCAGAAAGAAGAAAAAAATGCGAGTGGCATAAGATGAAAAGAAATCCACCCTGCCGCCGGGCTGGAAAAAAAAACAAAAAAACATTTGCAACTTTTCTCCTCCCCCTCTCTCTCTCTCCTTTTTTTCCTTCTTCTTTTTGTCCCTTTATTTTCGGGGACCCTCTTGGGGGGGGGGGCTCAAGCCCCAGCGCATATGGGTGCGCCGTTGCATACAACTCCTTTATTTGAAAATTTGGGCAAATTTATGTTTACATTTTTTAAATCCATCCCTGCCACATTATCATTATGATAATATAAATGTCCCGTTGTTGTCTTAATGTCCCTTTGCCTGTCTGATTGTCCTAGTTTCTGTAATATAGTTTTGTTTGTCCTCGTTTTCTTTGTTTTGTCAAGTGTCCTGTCCACTGTATACTCGATGATATTATTACAGGCATTTCTACATAAGTCCTATAGGTCTTTTGACTATGACTCCATAATTGCTTTTGTAATTTTCTGATCCTTTTGCCGTTCCTGCATTGATTTTTCTTTAAATCTCGCCCAATATTGTACACTGATCAACATTTTGGTTGTATTTTGGAAATAAATATCGATTTGAATTTAATTGAATTGAAAAATAATTACTTGTATACTGCAAACTGTAAAACAAGAAGAGATGATTACATCCATCACGCAAAACTTCAAATCACATGTACATTCATACTGCATGTCTGCTCTTTACAAAAACCGGGCTGTTACAATAACACCAATTTCGTCAGCATGGTATTCATATTGAAAGAGTTGCCCCATGCAATATGAACAACACTTCGTTATTAACATCTCAGTTTGTGACTTTTTTTCAATAGACCTAAAATGCATTAAAGGGACAGTATCGTCACGATCAGAGCAGACTTTTAACAGGGCATGGAAGCGGTGTCCTAGTTTAGGATGAACACAGTGAATGGAAATTACTGGTTCATCTATGCAGCAGCAACGGTTATCACGTGGGGTATTATTTGCAGTCACTGAATTAATCTAAAACTTTCACTCCGATTCAGTGCCCTGTTGATCGTGACGACATTGTTCCTGTTTTTGTATACGACATTTCTTCTACCCTTTTTTCATGTCGCGCAAGTAAGGTTCATTTAAACCTGTGAACATTGATAATACCAAAGGTAGTCTATACAAGGGCCAATGTCATAGAGCTGCTGAGCAGATCAAAATGCTTACCAGGAATATTTGCTTAGCATATTTTCTTGATTACCAGCCAAACTTGTGCATAAAAATTTATAATGCGTAGCGAAGAAAATGCATTATCTACTTATCAACTCTCTGGGGGTCAAGCACGTTTTTTAGGCATATGGATGGTGGACTAAATGCATGAGGGGACGCATCCTCTCTCTCTCTCTCTCTCTCCCTCCTCCAATGGGTGTACGTACATTTTATTTCATTAACACATAATGTATTATCTTTGAACTCAGCGAAGCAGTCAAATAAATACAAAGCAATTACCATTATAGGAGTGCCATGGTCGAGCGGTTTAGTGCTTCGGATTTGTGTTCTGATGGCTGAGTCGTCAGAATGTGGGTTCGAATCCCAACCGCGAGACACTTTACCATAATTGCTTCTCTCCACACAGGGATAAATGGGTACCTGTGAGGGCAGAGTTGATTGTTGTGTTTGATTAGCCCTATGTGTGCTGTAATGACAGCAATTGAGCTGTATACTCCCAGGGAGCTGAGATGGTTTCAGGAATGATTTATGAGCCTGATGAGCAGGGGTAATAATATAATGCACCTTGAGCACCAGTTTGGTGGATACGTGCGCTATATAAGTCCACATTATTATTATAGATGAACAGCGACTGAAAATAATAGCCCCACATGATAAGGTCATATTACCGTGCTGCTGCATAAATGAACCAGTAATTTTCAGTCACTGTTCTTCTTAAACTAGGACACCGATTCCATGCCCTGTTGAAAGTCTGCTCTGATTGTGACGATACTGTCCCTTTAATAGTATAAATCATAATATCTGGATAAATAATCAAATTTTCAACACAACACAAAGTGCATAAAAATATCAGTAAAGGTCTTGGCCAATTGTAAACAACGCTATGATGAAGTCATTTTTCGATCAAAGCATACCAGGGTCCAGGGAGATATATAATACACACAGCAACCAACGATGGGATCATCGTTGGCCAAGGAAAACAGAGAGCTGTCATATGGACGGGTTTGATGCCAAAGTGTATGTGTAAGGACACAATACTGGCTGACAAAAATGGGATACAGGGGGTGAACAAAAATATTGGTGGAAAGTTGTAATTTACTTGGAAGTCATGAGAATGGACACCCTTGTACTTGAAAATAGCATTGGAGAGAATTGCCAAGTAATGTGCCAAGTAGATTTTCATCCCTGTTGTATTTTCTCGATTGGCGTGTGAAAGTTAACGTAAGTTACATGGTGTCCACTTTTCAGTCTAGTACCCAACAATAAAAGTCAAAGCAAACAAATGTTTACACCATGATTATGTAGCTTATTCCCAATAAAAAATGGCTTAGTTTGGTAAGGATGAGTTTTGTAAAAAAAATATCTGGCCGTTTTAACATCGTATGATTTGGTGGACACGATGTGTAACTAACGTGAACACAGATTTAGCGATCATTTTTGAGGTTCGTGAAATCTTTTTTTTGGGGGGGGGGTTTTAGGAGCCAGTTTATTTCTTCATTAAGTTACTCAAGTTATATGCACATCGTGAGGAAAATAAGTATTTAAAACTTACAATGTAATAAATGAAATATTAAAAAAGCTTAGAAACGTTCGAGAAAATGAAGAAATAATGCTTGACCTCCAACATCCGGTTCGGAGTGTCAAATTGCGAATTTAGGCCGACTGTGTTACGCACATCGTGTTCGAATGCACTGACAAACCGAAGTTAGGTAACATTTTAAATCGGGATAAGTGCTTCGTTACGTAGCGTGAAAACAGACCCTGTATTGTATGGATTTTGCGTGACATTGCATCCTTTGCGAGTGCTTACTCCCGATCCCACCAGCGGCAGCATCGGAAGGGGATAACGTCGCACGTCCTATTATTTTTTTCGCGATCATGCCAATGATAATTTTGAGATCAGAGGCACAAACAAACCGAAGAACCCTGTAACAATTCACTGCGTTTTCACTTTTTCTTGCCAATTTCGATCCGTCCTTTACATAATTTAACCAAAGTATTGCAATGAAAGGTCCATGGTGACAACACTCGCTCACGTACAATAACAGAACGAAACTTTATACACACGACCTACGGTTTTCGCGAGGTTTGGGTACCCTACTACGACTAAATCTAGCAGCTTGCTCGAGTTTGCATGCGTGTACGTCAAGGATCACGACGATCGCCTTTTGTTGCATGGGCCTTAGGTTTCAAACGTGAAAGCGGAAATCAAGGTTGGTTTTTTTTATTTTATATTTGACCAAGATTTGCGAAATTGTTTACAATTTACAAAATGTAAACCAAGCTTTTATTAAGTCAAACCATATTCAATGGATGAAATTTATTAAAACAGCACAATAAAGTTCTTTTCATAAAAAAAAATGCACGCAATACACGTTGTAAATGCTATGCGAGGTGCCTGGAAGTCAAGATTCTCGCGAAAACTCGTACGTTCTCGAGGTCAACTTACACAGTCTATTCTCAATGTTCACAGGTTTAATTGAACCTTACTTGGTGTTGAAGTTGATGATGGTATTAGATATCCCTGGAAATATTTATATTTCATGTGCTATCATGTTAAATGTTATCCATCCCCACTTATGATCTTGTAAATCTTGGTGACGAACTAATAATAATTATAATGAACAGTTCTTATATAGCGCATAATACCTTCGATGAACACATGTTATATAATAAAATTTCGCAATGAAATTTCGCATCTATTTTCTCGACAGAATGTTATTAGCAGTAGCATATCCAGGATTTTCAGAGTGGAGGGGTAAATATTTCTTTTATTTTACCCACAAAAACTCAAATGACCCGACAAATTTTGTCAATCAGAAATACCAACACGTTTGTGAATTTACCGAGAGACACTATTTTGTCAACAAGTGGGGTGGGGCGGGCGCCCCTACCCCCACGTTTGGCTACGCCACTGGTTATTAGCTGAAACTTTCACAGGATAACCAGTCTGAAAAAAAAAATAGACGCCTATCTCTCCTACCACTCTTACATGTAGCACTTTCTAGCGCAATGACACGTGATCCCGTGTCAACATACTCTTGGGATAGGGTGGAGTGGGAAGGAGAATACTCACACTTGTACTTCTCTGGATTCGACACAAAGTATTACCATTAATACAAATCTAAATTCATTTTATCTAGTCCCCTTCCGTACCCCACGCACGAGAGCCAGAATAGTATAGATTACTCTCCGCAAGCTGTCCTAAAAAGGAATTACACACATACAGATGGTACAGACCATTTTTGTGTACACTCTTTATGCACCCAATGAAATGATATTTTTTTATCACTGTACCGCCATCTTGTTTTGTTTTTCTTCCATACAAAACAACGGAACCAAACTGAGGCTAGAAAATATTGAGTCTGGCCCTTCTATCTGAGAATTAACAGCGCTGTAATCATACTCACATGCAGGGATTTTAACAAAAATGGTCGCGACATGAAAAAAGGGTAGAAGAAATGTCGTATACAAAGACATTTTATTAAAGGAACAATGTCGTCACGATCAACAGGGCACTGAATCGGAGTGAAAGTTTAAGATTAATTCAGTGACTGCAAATAATACCCCACGTGATAACCGTTGCTGCTGCATAGATGAGCCAGTAATTTCCATTCACTGTGTTCATCCTATACAAGTAATTATTTTTCAATTCAATTCAATTCAAATCGATATTTATTTACAAAATACAACCAAAATGTTAATCAGTGTACAATATTGGGCGAAATTTAAAGAAAAATCAATGCAGGAACGGCAAAAGGATCAGAAAATTACAAAAGCAATTATGGAGTCATAGTCAAAAGACCTATAGGACTTATGTAGAAATGCCTGTAATAATATCATCGAGTATACAGTGGACAGGACACTTGACAAAACAAAGAAAACGAGGACAAACAAAACTATATTACAGAAACTAGGACAATCAGACGGGCAAAGGGACATTAAGACAACAAAGGAACATTTATATTATCATAATGATAATGCGGCAGGGATGGATTTAAAAAAAGAGAAAATGAAATAGAATGGTAATAAAAAATACGATCTCCAAAGTAAGGCCTTTCGCGGCCTCATAAAAAAATGATGACCTGTTATAATGGGGTAAAAAGCAATCAGTCTAGTTTTGACAAAACGCAATAAACAAGTTGATGGCATTTGGACGAATTATAATAGATAATAAATAAATTAACAGAACGGGTGTTCCTTTGTCGCCATTGTTCTGTTATGCAACGTTTAATATCTATGTCGCACGCCATTGTACTTTTGTCGCCATTGTATTTTTAAGCAAAGTTTATAAACGGAAAAAATGACAATTTGTATCAACCTAAGTAGATACCGGTACTAGATGCCGCTCCTAGACCATTCCCCAAAGCAATGTTTATAAAAATTGAATTATTTTTGGAACATTTGAAAACAATGCTGTCCTTAAATAATTTGTAACCTTTATATAAAGTGTTACCAAGGAGCCTAGTCGAAATTGCTCCCTTGGCCCTCCAAAAATTTAGGGAAGTGGTGATCCTACGGACAATCACCACTGGGCAAATAGCTGGTGTGAATACACCCCCACCCGGGTTTAAACCCATGTACAGAGCCAAATATGTTTTCCAACAGCTCTTTCAGTCCTTGGTTTTCCTAGGGGAAGATAGGCCCAGTAGTTTGCCAAATTTGAATTAGGGTTTGTTATGATTAATCCATCCCTAATACCCATCGATTGGATCACCGTGTTTTGCTCCCTCTAACAGATTCCCCTTGTAACAAAAACCGTTGTAACAAAAGCAAACCATTTCATTTTTATAAGATAGGCTAGGCCTAATGAAATACAATGATAATTGCAAATCAAGTCGGACCCAACGATTGTCAATTCACCCCAACACTTATTACTGCTTTATTGTTCAGATATTCAGTGCCCACAAACGGATGTTGATATGATTGTTAACATCATTGAGTTTTCCATCAATTTGACAGACATTCAATAAAGTAAATTTTTCTGGGTGTATACCTTCGTTCATGTCTTATGCTGATACATTTAATATTTTCCATACAGTGTCTTTTCTAGTATTAAAATGGTCTTCATGTAAAATTCTTTTTATCGAGCGCTCGAGTATAATAGGTCTTGTAAGTTTTAATTTTATGGTAAATGTTTTCCTGTCTCGTAAGCCATTTTCCCTGCATAATTCAGTTACACAAGAGTGACCTAAGTTCTTAGTTAAAGCTGTAACATATATACTGAACAAAATTATAAACGCCCCATGTGGCACTTTGAAACTTTTATTAGCCTTAGAGGTTGCAAAATCATACAAAATTCATTTTGTTGTTCAATATGCTACAGATTACTGTCCGTTAGAACACGATAGTGGCGTCTGGCAATCATGGACATGCATGTGGACACGGTGGGGGTCAGGTTGAAACATGGGGCGTTTATATTTTTGCTCAGTGTAGTTTCAAATAATATTATTAATTGTATTGTATTATATTTTGTCCTGAATCTGAAACAAACCCCTTTACCCATTCAATAATAATAATAATCGCACTTGAAGGGGTGTTCACAAAGACCATACTCTTTCATTTTGATTTACAAAGAAAATATATATTTGGCAGCGCAATTAATGGTAGCTTCATCTGAATAGTTCATAAGGAAATTCTGTCTTTCTTTGCCATTTAAAATTCAAAGTGATCATTTGTTTTGATAATATCAACAAACATACATTTTCCTAAAGTCCTTGTATAGTGGACAATAAAAAAATCTGATTTCTGATTCAACATCAAGGTGACAGCGTGGGCAAATTCTCTGACTGGAATCTTAACCAATTTCCTGTTTCAATAAACAGCTTGTGCGAATTAAGAGCATCTAAATTGGGCGGAACATGGAATGACTGTATGAAGAATTATTATCACAATACAAATATAACTCAAACTCAAATTTATTTTCACGGTACGGTAAGTCCTGAGCTTGTTTCTCTGGTTAGGATTAATTCTGGACTCATATGTATATTAATCTATCAGACCAGTTAGAAATGAACAAGTTTCGTTATTGCATAACAAACATATCTAGTACCGGTACAGTTAATAAAGATAAACATTCATTTTATGCAGAACACTTATTTTGTACTTTACATACTGAAATACCTGAAATGATGAAGGGACTCGTATAATAAATACAAAAATAAATAAATAATTAAAAACACGCTGGGTATATACATGTAGATAAAGTCGGCACAGCATTTTATACATAAATTATTAAGTTAATTAGACCCCAAAAATATATTGTCATAATCCTTCTTGGTCTGCACCCATGAGAATCTCCTGGTTGGTGACAATTTTCATAGGGAAATATCCTATGTTGTATAGCTACATGTATTCACATGTATTTGGTATACATTAATCCCCTGTATATCGATAATCCACTGCCCAAACATTAAGCGACTACTAAATGGCTCAAGAGTTTATCGATCGATAGGATTACGGATGTCTGGTGTCCATGTCCATCAACATGCACAGCATACAGTTCAAATACAATACAAGCATTTTGGAATACAGGAATCATGTACATGCAATTTGATTTTAAAATTGATTTTAGGGGGAGGGTTAAGGGCCCATTGGGCCGGATAAATAAAAAGTAGCAATTGCTTTTACTAGTCATTTTCTTAAATCTTCATTAATAAAAGTGAGCAATTACTTGCAAGTAATTGCTTCCAGTAGTTAGCAAAAGCAATTGGTATGATTTTTAAGCAATTACTAGAGAGATTAGCACTTGCTTGGAAGCATATAAATAAACCAGACCTTTTACTAATGATTTGTAGCACTTGCTAATATTTTTACAAGATCCTAAATGAGGAGCTTACGCATTTGCTAACACTTGCATGTTGCATTACTCCTGCCATCATGGCCGAGTTTATGCATGTAAGGGAACATGAAAAGGTGTACAATGAAAGAATAAATCGTGATGAAGTCAATCCTACCAGATACCGGAAATTATTTCGGTTCAATTTTGAAAATTTGGAGTGGCTAGCAGCAGTCGAAGTACTTGGTTTGAAACCAGCAGAAATGGCGCATGGCATCTTCGTAATAGTCGGGTTTTCATCCCCTTTGAAGATGTTGTACAGATCTTGTTCCCATGGAACCAAAACAATCTTCCTATTTCCTGTTTGCATTCCATCTGTTTTCTTCTTCACTTGACTTTTCATGTTTGCTATCTTTTCAAAATTTGCTTCTCATCCATGGCTTTACCTGTGTTGGTAGCAATTGACATTTGTGCTTTTTAAGTGCATTTGCCTTCATGTCTTTTACCCCCGGCAACTGACTTTTCTCGATTAGAACAGGGTACTCTTTGATTATACTAACTAACAGTTCGTTCAAAGATTGCTCACTATTTGTACCACTCCCCAATTCTTCGGCAGCATCCATGTTGCTAACACATGCCTCATATACAACCACTAGGCTAATCGGAACTGACCTCCCATCATTGTTATACCCATAAGCAATTGCTAACCCACCCAAGCAACAGGTGCTAGTCAAAGAAGAAGGTTATTTATACATTTTAAAGCAATTGCTTAACCTTGAGCTTTTACTTGTTAAGCAATTGCTATTGCTTGAGCTTTTACTAGATAAGCAATTGCTAACTTGTATTTATCCGGCCCATTGGATATATACATCTTTTCTGCACTACTGATACATCTACCACACCAAGGACTTTAAACCAACGACTCTTGGTATGTCTTAAACGTGGCCAGATTGTCGGGACTTTGCTGCCGTCACTTGAATTGCCTGTACCGTCAAGTAGGCATTTCAGTCATGTGTCAACAATGGACACGCCGATGGTGTGGAACTGGTCAGTGCTTAATTTAAACAAAACTTAATCGGATGTGACCTATTAAGTTCTTATCACGAGCGCCAGTGTACAGATAACAACAGATAAGTCCTTCGTCCATGCCATAGACCTGTCCTAACACGAACTGGTAGTTGTCAGGCTGTTGTTGTAACTTGTACGTATATAAATAGTCTGTTCTACTCTGCTTTGCTACGTAGCCGGGATTTGCAACTGGTGATTTTTGGGAACTAGACTCTCGGTTTTGATGACTCATTGCATTTATAGGAATGATCCATTCACGTTTATAAACATTTATTATCATAGTTATGCATAGGACTTTATGTAGGTATTTTATTATTATTTTTTATGAAGGGCCATTTAACCGTACATACATTAGGTTTTTAAATTTTATGAAGGACCTTTTTAATTAAGAACAGTGTAGTTTGGTATTTTCAAACCTAACAATACACCACATTTTATACAGGTTGAGTTCATATGAGTTAATGGGTGTAACTTGTGTAGCTATACATATTTTATTTTAATGAATGACAAATTTACCACACTATTCGCAAGAGTGAATGTTAAACTTTCGGTTGTCATCCAATTAGCGGTAAACGCACTTGTTTAGATGGGTATTTTTGTAAACACCCAATTATGTTAGACCATCCTTCCTCCATGTTTAGACGTGGTGGTGCATACCTTCATAGCACACGTTGTGCTAATACAATCTTGACCACATTCAATCACTATATACGTGTTGTTTGTGTGAACGTACAAAGGCCACTCGACCATTATTGAACAATGTTTCGTTCGGTCATAAACGTGGGCCTGTTCGAACACGTTCCTACAGCTAGACAGCAGACGACAACGAACCATGCGATGCTGTTCGGTCTATAGACTCGTACATTATTGAATCAGGGGAAATAGTTGACAACATTTTGCCGACTTGTAATCTCCGTTCACCTACAATATTTACAACCCACCCCGATCGCTATAATCGATCCACCAAGCGTTTCGGTTACATGCAGTTAACTCCGCCCCTATCAAGGACCAGGGTGATCCACATCGATGATCCACATGTGGATCATGATCCACCTGCCGAAACGGAGGTCATATGCCCCTTCTATACTACTCACATTATTGAACTGTTAAAAATCTGTGCAGGAATATGGCTAAATAGTTTTAAAGCAAGTGTTAAATTGATTGGATGGTAATGTCCTCTAGAATCTTTAGGGCGTGAGTTAAAAAACACTATCCTAAAGGATTTGAGCTTCTGCCAATTTTTGTAGTTTTCCTTTTGTGGAAAGAATTAAAGTGTAAATTTTGAAGGATGATTCTAAATTTCAATGACCGTCCTAAATGTTCGCCTGTCCTAACCGTTCCCCAGACCCACCTCAAATTTAGAGAATTTCAAACAATTTTGGAATAGTGTTGGAATTTTTTTAAACATTTAATGAAATTTAAGCAAATCAGGAACTTTTCTAAAGTGGGGAGAAAGCGCACTCCCGCTTCCGTTACCGATGGCTTCACCACTATGTCCGTCGAGGTATCGGTCGATGGAAGTTATTTGCGATCACCTCGATCATCCCACTGTTGCCACATAATTATTTGCAACATGAAATATGTAGCCTATATAAACTAGGGCATATTTATGAAGAGTCTGTTGGGAAAATTTTGCCAGATTTCCGCCAGTCGTTATAGGCTTTCAGGTGGGAAAAAACACAACGTTCGGTTTTACCGAGAATATTTAAGAACATAACAACTATTTAAAAACCTTGTTACTGCTGTTAATTTCACCCTAATTATCAAAGGGAATAATGTGAACACACACACAAATAATAATTTCAAAAAATCAAAACTGATTCCATCCATCCATTTGTCAAGAACAATGAACGACTAACATTAAACCAGTGCCCGCGCACCGTCACTATCAGTATAGATTTTGAGTCATCTAGCTCAGTACATTGCCTGCCGGCAGCGCAGTCTCACTGGCTGGCTGGACGGCAGCGCAGCCTCACGGGCTTGCTGACAGCTGGCTGACGGTGTAATTTTTTTCCAAGACGAACATGAGCAATTTATATGAAATTCCCATTTTATAAAAACTTGCTGTCTTGTAATAAAAGGTTTTTAATTTTTTTTTTCTTCAAAAAATGCCCACGTTCGTCGTGGAAGAAAATCACGCTGGCCGATAGCATGACTACCATATTTCACTCGAAAACACGAGACTTGCAGGATTGTAACGGACAGCCTTTACAATTTTGTTTGCCACATGCAAGCTAAGTACATAGTTTATTAAGTATAAGGCCAAAAAAGGCACTGGTTTCTGGTCATCGGTCGGCTTCAAAAACGGTGCGGTGACGCGTTTTTTATTTTTTTATTTATTTTTTTATGCCAACAGGGAAATACGTGATACATGTATACGCGGGGACCAAATTTCCCCTACACAAAGTATGGTGGCTAAGAGAGGCCCAACAAGTCGGGTAAACGTTCATACCCCTATGTGAAAAAGTAATTCAAAACACAACACGGCAGAATTCCAATCGATCCAGCAATTTTTTTTGTCAAAATTGGACATCGTTTCATAGAAAAAAAAGAAAATTTAAAATGTTGATGACCGGATCTGAGGCGACGTGTGCTGAGATCAGAAACATGGGACTTTTATGGCCTAATTTCACCATTTAAAACCGGTTTTTGACAGATTTTTTAAATTAAAAATAGGGCATGCTTTTTAATAATAGTGTTAGGTATTTTTCCAATTCGACCAAAACTTGGTAATTTGTTTTAAAAATAACATGTTAAAGTACACATTCATTGTTCTTTTTATAGCCGTATGTGCTAAATGCGCACATTATTTGTTTTTTTTACGTCAAAATAAATAAAACTACAGAATAAAGCATTAAAATGTTTGTGTTTTTACAGCCTTTGCCAGGTTTTTCACCAACTTTATTAGTCATAAATTGTGTTCGAAATACCTGCCAAGGTTTATTTTGTTTATTTATGTTTTTCTAGAGGGAGGGGAAACTCATCATTATTATCAGGCAGTCCGAGTGTGTGCAAAATACTTGATATGTTGCCGTATGTTTTGTATTCATTTACTATGTTTAATACTGAATGTGTGTAAAAGACTTGATATCATGTTGTACTTGTTTATTTAATTGTTTTTCTAGGGGGAGGGGCAATTCACCAACATTATTAGTTAGTACATTGTTTAGGGGATTGTTTAATATGAAAATGTTTTATTAAAGTGGTGTTAGATAACCGAATAAATAACTGTTTTTTGCAAAATGGAAAAAAAGGAATTTAGAGTGCTATTGTACTTGTTGATATTTGTCCATTTAACCTAGGACAGATGTAATACTCATACAGTGAACTCAACAAAGAAACTGCAGTATAGGCAAAATACTTGTGAGAGTAGTGGCGGTTTTAACAGAACACTGTTTTACAGCAGTTGGATGTTTCGGTTGTTGGAAGACATTCTGAATTTTAAAAATGGAAAAACTTAAAATCATTATGCATTGTTATAACAATGCATAATACATGTAAATTTATTTAACAGATTATTCTTCTTTCAGTATTGCAACACATGAAAACAACAACTTGTGGAAATACACAATAATGTAATTTTACGTCACATTCAACATATTTCAATTTAACTAAAATTCTATAAAACGAACAAACGAATGAAACGTTTAACAAATGTGTAAAAATACAGTAATTTTACAGATTCTGTTTCTTAAAATTTTGTAAAAGTAAAAAAGTTCCCAATTAAATTTCTGTAAATTTTAAAAGATTTTGCAGGTTGTAAACACAAAAAACGGAAATTCCATTTTAACGATTTAAGGTTTGTCTCTGTTTTGCCAAAACAATGTGGTCTGTTAATAATGATTACAATATTTTTCATTTTTAATAATAACAACAGTTCTGTGATTATATTTTACAAAATTAACAGTTAAATGAAATAACAGACAAAGGACTTGTGTACATAATGGTTTCCCGAATTGTATCCTCATTGGGAGAATAGGGTTTCAATCATGTCTGTAAAAGAGTATCAAGCTGATTATAAAGGTGTCTTGGTACTAGACCACTATTCTTTTTCAGTGTCTAGTTCATTCCAGTTCAAACTGGTTGATTTTTTATGTCTTTTACATTTATGTTTAGTCTGTCTTAGATGCCCCCATAATGCAATACAAATTGGGTGTGTTCAGGTTGGTGATCACGTGGGTCAAGGGCGTGGTTTTCTGTTAATTTTGTGTACATTTTGTGTACATTTTATATATCGTTATCAACCAAGCATTTAACTTTAAGCAACTTTAAGCAGTGAATGGATCATTTTTTTAAAGATCAAAACTGTTCACATGGGAGAATGGCATGGCATTTTGTGCATTGGTACATTTATTGTGCACATTTGTATATCAAATTCAACCCAAATATTTGTATTGCAAAAGGGCTTACCGTAGTGTTGTGTTGTATCATTATGATTGATACTGTTATAATTCAATCTTGATATCTCTTTTATTGTATGGTCTTCTGTTTATCAATTGACGTATTGGTTGTCCATGGTAACTGGCTCGCTTATAGCATTTTGACGGTACCATAATTTATAATTTATATCACCAGTTGAATTGTTTGTTTTATTACTGACATAGTCATCAAGTCAGACTAGCGTTCCAAGAATCTCCATTACTGGAATTAATAATTATTTACATTCTATACTGGCAAGGGGCCAAATTAATACTATTCTGTCCAACGGTGGTGGAATGATTTTGAAAGTGGGGGTGGGGGTTGGGGTGGGGCCAAATCCAAACCAACGAGCCAGCTAGCGAAGCGAGCTCACTGCGTGGGGTCCGGGGCCCGCGTTTGCATTCAGGCTTCGTGTAGTCATTTGTGAGCTATGAGCTAAACTTATAAAATGTAATTTTATTGAGTCCATTTTGGAGAAATGATCTCTTGATATTAACCACAAAATTACCTGTTGTTTTTTAAGAAGGACCAGAATGTATCCATAATGAATATTAAATTGACAGTGTTACATGAACAGGAAAAACATTTGGTTAAAATCTATCGTGAATATTGGGTAATGGAATCAGGTGAGAGCACAGTATGAATACACATTATTATGAACGGTTGAAAATCTATGCAGAAATAACTATGGCTAAATTGTAAAACAAGCCTGTTAAATTGATTGGATGGTAATCCACTCTAGAATCATTTAGGGCGTGAGATAAAAAATAACCTATCCTGAAGGATTTGAGCTCCTGCCAATTTTGGTAAATAAGTTGTCCTTTTTAGTCCAGCTGCTACGCAAAAAAAATGTGCACTTTCTGGTAAAAATATGAAATTTGCCATGGAGGTTTAGAATGGAGTAAATATCATTTTTAGAGTTGGACCCATCTTGGGTCTCACCTATTTTGGGCGGAGCTACATTTACATAAAGTGGGGGTTTGAGAACCAAAAAAGAGAAAAATTATGTTAACATTGAAAGATTCTATCTGGGACCCATTAGACTAGCAGATAGATATGCGGAGATGGCTTGATCTGGTTGGTGATTCTCTTCTTTTTTTAGAAACAATAGTGTTAGAGTGCTGTCAGTCTTGGTCTACGACGAGGTTTACACTCATAAGCTTAAATATATATCTTTTTAAACGAATATAATTAATCAAAGTGTAAGAGTATTTACAACTTCTTTAAATTTGTCTAAAACTAAATAATGTTATATAATACACACTAAGAAATAATGGTTCAAATCTGCACCCATAGGGGTGCATATCGCTGATACAATAGCACCCCCTGGATGTGTGCTTCCCCTATGGGTGCGTATTTGCTCCTTTGAGGGTGCAAATCTGCACCATTTTCAAATGTGCCTAACTCAGCAAAACCCTGCACCCCAGTTGCACCCTTATTTCTTAGTGTGTAGTCGCGGGCGGGTTCCTCTCGGCCCCACATTTTATAAACAATCAATCGTATGAAAACGTTATCCCATATGAATACTTACTGAGGTTATTTAACTGACCCGCTATATCGTAATGAGGAATGTCCCCCAAATATGAAAAATGGAGATATGCATACATCATAACGAGGATTGAATGGGCTTTCCAATGAAGCCAAACATAAATGTGTCCCTTTTTCCGTTGCAAAGTTATTAAACAAAGAAGTTGAGATACTGGTGGGATTGTTACAGAAACGTTTTATGAGAAAAACGTTTTTTTTTTTTAAGTACGCGCTGCAAACAAAAACAAATGTTTGAACTTACGCGCTGCGTGTATTACATATGGGACGCGCTGTACATAGTATCTGAACTTGAACGAAATAACTTACCGTGGCAATAGTAATCTTTCGGAAAGGCTAGAATCACAAAATTTAACAGGCGTATGGACCATGTCTTTAAGAATACTCTGTGAAAGTGTAACGTCAATGCTCAAATTAGTTTAGAAGTTCTGGGTCTCTGAATGTTTGATAAACAAACACCGTCAAACAACGATCATGCGTGTACATGAAGAACGTAACGTATACTACTATACAATGCATGTAGACCGGTCGCGGTCGCTACGATCCCATGCCCAGTGCATGTGCCGTTCACATGTACGTGTACGCTACACGCGTAAGCACACAGTACAATCAGGCCGGCAGGCTGCGCTTAAACCGCCCACTTTGGCGCTTGTCTACGTCCATTCGAGGTAAACATCCAAACTGCGCAAGCTCAGTAACCCGTTGACGCACTTTCGTCCAATCAGCTCGCTGGAACCCTACGACGTAGGCTTAGACTTAGCAACAAGGAGACTTTCTGTATTAAGTTTTTGGGCGCTTATCTTATTATTCAGTATTCAGTCAGTGATGTCATTGCTACAGTTACAGAGGTCATATCATGACCTTTCTAACTGTACCAAACATGCATGTTAAATGATAATGGCGCGGCTCGTCTTTTTGGAGCTAACGAGGACGATTTGCAACAAAAATGGATAGAGACACGCTTGAGAAAAGGTCTTTATTTTCTACTTTATTGATATTTTTCTCAAAAAGTAAAATAACACACACAAACTTTGATATTTAATGTACCTTAATACACAAAAATCTCAAAATCGATTTCAATGCGATTTTTTACGTTATGTGAACTTCAGAGCTTGTTTACGTGAAACGGTCCCTTGGGGGACATTCCTCATTACGATAGAGCGGGTTATAACTGGATGGCGACAATAAAGTATAAAATAACACGAAGTGACAACGTCTACCGGCAGGTTCCCGCCAAAACTTTTGAGTCGTCCGCCATCTTGTAAACGGAATTACTACAAAACCATGAAATGCAATCCTGAAGATTGTTTTTATAATTTGAGATAAAAGTGAATGTCAAATGTTGCCATTTTGTGGGCGGAGCCACAATATTTTAAAAAGTGGGGGATCATTACTGAATATTATTAAACACGAGAGGGTACAACACAGCTAAATATAGGTTTAACATGTTTCAATACTTTTTGGTTGTGTTTTTTCTTAAAATTAAAACACCATAACTGTTATGATACATGTACTAAAATCTTTTCAAATGCGTGAAGTGAGTGAAATGAGTGAAAAATGATGATGCAATCCCATTCAGTGACACTTCGTCTTTGTTGACTTGTTGGTTTTCAAAATGTACGTGTACTTTACGTACAGAATGATATGGGTCCGTATCTGACTGCATGTGTTTTTGTTGTTTGTCAGTTTGACAATAAAATATCTGGAGATAGTAGATCTTTTATTTAAAGGTACCAAAAGTTTCCTTTGGCGGGAATAATCAAAGTGTACATTTTGAAGGGTGATTCTAAATTTAAATGACCGCCCTGAACGTTGGCGTGTCTTGTCACCCAGACCCACCTCAAATTTTGGGAAATTTCAGATCGTTTTGGAATAGTGTTGGAAACATTTTGGAACATTTTAGGAAATCTTGGGCTAGTTTTAGAAAAATTGTATTTAGTTTTAGAGAATCATTAACTCAACTGGTAAAAATATTCAATGCTACATGTAAATATTATTTTGATTCAAAAGTGGGGGCAAATCAGGACCTTATCTAAATTGGGGGAAAGTGCCACCCTCTCCCCCACCCTCACTTCTGCCGCTGATGGCTTGTCGACGATGTCTGTCGAGGTACCGGCCGATGGAAATTCCCGTGTTTATTGCGATCACCTTGGACATCCTTTCTGCACTGTTGCCACATTATTACGAAGAGTCTAGTTTATAAATGTTGACAATTTTACCAGAGGTGGGCGATTTCAAATTTCGCCAGTCGTTATAGGCTTTTAGTCGCGAAAAAACACGGTTTTCGGTTTTATCGTTTAAACATTTTTAAGAATATAAAAACAAAACATAAACCTGTGCCCGCGCACCATCACTATTAGTCATAGCTCATTACCCTTCCTGCTGGTAACGCAGCCTCAATGACCGGCAGGACGGCAGCACAGCCTCGCCGGCTGGCTGGCCGGATGGACGGCAGCGCAGCCTCACCGGCTGGCTGACCGGCAGGACGGCAGAACAGCCTCACCGGCTGGCTGGCCGGCAGGACGGCAGCGCAGCCTCACCGGCTGGCTGGCCGGCAGGACGGCAGCACAGCCTCATCGGCTGGCTAGTCGGCTGGACGGCAGCGCAGCCTCACCGGCTGGCTGCGCGACTGGACGGCGTCATGACTATACCAATTATTTGACTCAAAATCGGAGCTTGCAGGATCGTAACAGACAGCCTTTTGTTTCTCAGTGACTGTGCGGAACAGTGAAAGTAAGCCTCGATTATCAGGATATATCACCCCGCTTTGGGCGGCGAAATTTCTTAATCCGGCACTCAATAACATTTTTATGAAAATAAAATAGTTCGAAATATTTATACAGACTTTAGCTGGAGACGAAAGAAACGTGGTGTTCTTTTAAAAACCGAACTTGGTAGTATTTTGGTAAAGTAAAAATCTTTCGGGATTTTTGGTTCAAAAATATATTCCGGGGACATCTCGGATACCGAAAAAACACCCAAGCCTATTTAAGATGCATGACAATAAGGAGACATGTCTTACAAACTTGAATATTTGACATTTATTGTCTGCTGATGATTGAGAAATAATTATGTAAAGTTAACATTAATCAAGAAGATTTTTTTTTGAAACTACAAACCCATTATTTTTGGGAAGTGGGAATATTTCCAAAAGGAATAAGGAAACATAAATTGGTGATACGTTTACAACCCCACAACCCCCTCCACCCACCTTGTAGAAAATAGTCTCCATTAAGTATCCATATTCAGAAAAGAAAAGGGCATCAAAACTTGAATTACAAAATCAAAATGTGCAAATTGTACTTGGTATCCAAATAAAAGAATTACTAGAGGTATCATGCTGGCTGAGGTGTTTACTTGGTAATCAATAAATAAGGATGTGGAACCTGGGTTCCGTGCGTGGAAGAAAAGTAGCCTTTAGTCAAGGCCCACGCGCGCAGCAACCCAGAACACAACACACGAAAAAAAGACTACGCACGCGAGTAGCAGACGCCCTGATGGCCTTTACCAGTGCGTTCTGTAGTCTTTTGTTTTTCTCTAACGATTTGATATAGAAATGTTAATACATAATGCATTAAGTAACTACGACAGCCCGTTAGTGCCATTCTAATTATATTTTGCATACACGCAAAGTATATATAGTTCTTTTTTTAAAGTATATTTTGTTTAAATGTTAAAATTATATATGTTCAACTTATTATCTCGTTTGAATGACATAATAATGGCACAATGTGCCCCCTATGATATTTGTGTATAATATCTCAAGAACGCTTTGTCCGACCACGCTGAAATTTTCTGACCTATCCGAACTATTCTATGGAATACCATCATGCCAAAATCAATGGCAATGGGTTTTCCTCTCAACTGAACACCATTTAGTCATGTGACCACTTCAAATGCATTCCGGGAATTAAATATGCCCATGCACTATTAAGTTTAATAGTTGTACCCCCAGTACCCCCAGTACCCCCAGTTCTTTTCAGAACTAATTACTACTCAATTGAGATTCTTACATGGTGTCACCGCAATTAGTCTTACTTATCATTCTCACCATGCAAAGCTACAAGTTTTACCTAAGTTTAAATGCAATAATTTTATATTATGTCTCATGAAAAACATGATTTTATATACATTCGTTTTAGGTGCTATCGATTTTAAGAATAGTCAGACAAATATTTCCCAGTCTGAATTTGTAACAATTTTAACAATTCCACGTTAGATTCAAGAATTTTGTGTTTTCCGATCGAATATATTTTCAATATTTAAAAAAACAAAACTTTCACATGGTTGTTTAATGCATTGTACCTTGACTTAACAGAGAAGATAGTTTTGCCAATAAATTATTACAAATTTTGTTACCTTCTCTTTAATGGTGAATTAGGCCTAAATGACTGATTGTATTAACTTACCTTCTCCGTTGCATGGTACACACATACAGAACACAACCAGTATTCCTAAAATCCAACCCATTCTTCAGTTTTGATTCGAAGCATCAAGACAAAAATCTCTCATCGATAAACTTAAATCATGAGTCGATCTCCTGTCATACAGTAGGTCTACGTGTTGTCAAGTACAGCTTGATACTACCCACAATATACCGTCTGCTCATCCTTAAAAAGGCGCGAACACAGTTGTTGATTCTGGTATATCCAGTATACGTGACAACCTTCAAGCGCACGCTCACCAAGACTTCATTGACCAATCACAACAAAGCAATGAGGGATACACGTCAATGCATCAATTATTGATGTATATATGAATGACAAAAATGAACGGGTCATTATGCATTTGTGTGCGAATAATCTGCTTATTTATTTCACGTACACGAATTACATACACTGATAATCATTAGGAGTCGCTATAAATTCAATCTCAAACCTTGCTCAGAGTGCACCCCACTAAAATATGCGCCAAGCTGTTATGCCCTCAATATTTTCTGGAAAAAAAATCAGGCCCATACATTAAAGAGGGACTGTGTAAAAATGGTGCAATATCATGACCTGGGGGTCCTTGACTTTCAATTTAAAGCATTTTGGACACACTAGGCCTTGGAAAAACGGTTATAATTTGTAGCTCAGGGCCTTTTTCCAAAAATTAAGGATGCTTTTCAGTGTGGGCGTTATCACTTGTGTAGAGATGCCATTGGGATAAGAATATTTTAAACTCTTCACTTGAATGGAAATGGAGCAAATATGTGACAATCGCTGCTTTCTGTAAACGGCGCGCTCTTTCAGGCCACACACGGAGCATCCATGACCATTCTGTAAAAGCTATTGTAATAATACGTAACTGTTCACTAAATCTAATTCCATCCTCTTTTTGTACAAAATTTCAAAGCGGTTAATAAAACACGTGCAAGTTTCCGTGCTCAAGTAATTACAACATATACTAAAATTTGTAATCAACTAAGATAGACTCGGTGTCTGACAAGCAGCTAACATTTCTTGTTTACTTAATCCGTGTGTATAAGGCAAATAAATAAGTCTCTAGTTTCTGATCTCCGCGCGTCGCCTCAGACCCGCGTGTCGGCATTTTTAGTTCCATAGTTTGCTATGAAACAATGTCCAAATGATCTTTATTATGGTGCAGCTATCTGGTTTGTTGGGGTGTTGGGGTGTTTGTTGGGGTGTTTGTTTGTTTGTTTGTTTGTTTGTTTATTCATTCAAGTCAATGTAAACCAAACAGAGGCTGAAGGTAAAATAGTCTGGTCCTTTTGTTCTACGAGATTCTCTTAGCCACCATACTTTGTGTATGGGAATTTGGTCTGGCACCAATAAAAACAGATTAACCAAAAAACAACAAAAATTAAATAAAAACGCGTCACCGCACCGATTTTGAAGCCGACCTATGATCAGAAACCGGAAACGTTTTTGTTGGTTTAAGTTAAATTAAAGATACTTTTAAAATTACGTAAATTGACAATACTTTTTTAATAAATATAAACAGCTAAATACTGGTCGTGCATAATAAGTTTTCTTTTGTAAAATGTGTGGAAATGTAAACGTATTCTTCTGTGTATATTTTGTTGCTTCAATGATTGAATAAAATCAGTTTATATAAATACTTCCCTTTTACATCCATAACAACCTCCTTTTATTCCATATCAATCAAACCTTTTCCCATATCTTAGGAGTTTTTCTACCTGAAAAGGAGATTTCCATTTAAGGTTTTAAATAGATGAAAACTCTTCACTTGAATGCAAATGTTGCCAATCGCTAATCTACATAAACGACGCCCTCTTTAGGCCACACACAGGGCCTCCACGACCATTTTGTAAAAGCTACTGTTCACTAAGTCTAATTTCACCTTTGTGTACAACATTTCAAAGTGGTTAAACACGTGCAAACATCTGCACTAGAATAATTACAAAATATACTACAATTTGTAAACAACTAACATAGATTCGGCGTCCGACAAATGCAAAACCTAGTAAATCCGTGTGCTGCTGTTCTTTTAAGTTTGTGGATACATATGAATAAATATACTTTTAAAATTACGTTGTTACAATAACTTTGAATAAATATAAACAGCGAAATGTCGTGTATAAAAGTTTTTTTTAGAATGTGTGAAAATGTAAACGAATTCTTCTGTGTATATTTTGTTGCTTCAATGATTGAATAAAGTCAGTTTATACAAATACTTCCCTTTTACATCCATAACATCCTCCTTTTATTCCATATCGATCAGATATTTTCCTATATCTTAGGAGTTTTTCTACCTAAAAAGGAGATTTCTATTTAAGTTTTAAATATATGAAACTCTTCACTTGAATGCAAATGTTGCCAATCCCTACTCTACATAAACGACGCCCTCTTTAGGCCACAGACAGGGCCTCCACGACCATTTTGTAAAAGCTACTGTTCACTAAGTCTAATTTCACCTTTTTGTGCAAAATTTCAAAATGGTTAAACACGTGCAAATATCTGTACTAGAATAATTACAAAATATACTACACTTTGTAAACAACTAACATAGATTCGGTGTCCGACAAATGCAAAACCTAGTAAATCCGTGTGCTGCTGTTCTTTTAAAGTTTGTGGATACATATGAATAAATATACTTTTAAATTTACGTAAAGTTACAATAACTTTGAATAAATGTCGTGCATAAAAGTGTTTTTTTTAATGTGTGGAAATGTAAACGAATTCTTCTGTATACACCGGAGGTGCTGTAATGTTGCTGCTTCAATGATTGAATCAAGTCAGGTTATATACAAACAGGAATTACTTCCTATTACATCTCCCGTTACATCACCAACCTCCTCTCATTTCAAATCATCCATACCTTTCCTATTTTTGTGTAGAAATCTTGCGGAGTATGAGTAGTTTTTCTACCTGAAAAAGAGATTTCCATCTGCCATTTGTAAGATTTTAAATAGATGAAAACTCTTCATTTGATGGAGCAATGGGCTTGGCTAGTGACAATCGCTGCTTTGCGTAAACGGCGCCCTCTTTAGGTCACACACGGAGCCTCCATGGCCATTTGTTTTAAAGCTATTGTGTATAATAATACGTAACTGTTCAATAAATGTAATTTCAACCTCGTTTTGTGCAAAATTTCCAAACGGTTAATAAAACACGTGCAAATTTCCGTGCTCGAATAATTACAAAATAAGTATACTAACATTTGTAAGCAACTAACATAAATTCGGTGTCTGACAAATGCAAAACCCAATATTTCTTGTTTAATCCGTGTGCTGTTAAAGGTGTTCTTTTAAGTTTGTGAATACGTATGAATAAATATACTTCTAAAATTACACAATTTACGATAACTTTGAATAAATATAAACAGCGATGCATAAATGTTTGTTTATATTTTTTTTAATTATTAGTTTTTAGAATGTGTGGAAATGTAAACGAATGCTTTTGTATATAGCAAAAGTGCTGTGTAATTGTATTACTTTAATGATTGAATAAAGTGAGTTTATATTCAAACAGGAATTAGTTCCTTTAATAACCCATTCTCTCACCAACCTCCTATCCTTCCAAATCTATCATACCTTTTTTTATGTTTATTTATTTATTTTATTTAGTTTATTTATTTTATTTATTTTATTTATTTAATTTATTTATTTACTTATTTGTTTTGGGTAAAAATTAAATGTATAAATAATGTTTCTACCTGAAAAAAGGAGATTTCCATCGGTCATTTTGTAATATTTTAAAACGTAAAAACTTTTCACTTGAATGGAATTGAAGCCAACAGGTTTGACTGGAGACAATCACTTTTTTTAAAAACATTATACACTAAACGTTGTAAGCAACTAACACATATAGGTTCGGTGTCTGACAAGTTAAAACCTAACATTTCTTGTTTACTTAATCCGTGTGCTGGTAAAGGTGTTCTTGTAAGTTTCTGGATAAGTAGAATAAAATAAACTTCAAAAAATTACGGAAATTTACAATAACTTGAATAATTGAATAAATATAAATATCGAATTTGTGATCGTGCATAAAAGTATTTTCTGTAGAATGTGTGGAAATATCAACGAATTCTTCTGTACCTGCCACTATACTTGATTCTCATTCAATCCACAAATCAATGCAATCAATGTACACTACATTTATATTGTACTTTCATCAGTGTTTTTCCCTCCCGTCATTTCCTTGTTTTGTGGATGTTTGTGTTTTGAAACTCTCTTGCTCAAAGTGTCTAATGATTTCTTATTTTTTGGAACTGATTTGGGTTTCTTGCTCTTTGATCGCTGTTCCGATATAGACGTAAAAATGGTGTATAGATACGGATTCAGGGAGGAGTTTATGGGTAGGATGAAGACAACAATCCAGGCATACATGTCTGGACCGATCACTACCGCCCATAGGCGTACGGGGGTCAATATTTCTGGGGGGGCAAGATCAATTTTTGCCCGAATATTGTAATTGTAACTGATTTGCCCGAATTTTCATACTGCCTTAGCAGTCGTTTAATAAGTCGTTTTGATCAAACCATAGTGAGGTTAGTGACTTACCTATCTGTACAGGCTCAGAAAAAATAGGATTCCCGTCCCTTCCTTCGTCCGAAGGTATCGATAATTCGAACCATATTGGCTGCGATGCACCTGTTTGAATATGGCCGTTCAATGTTTATCAAAGCAATACTGTTGAGCCGCTCCTGTCCCATAGTAGAGCGAAGATATGTTTTCATTCGACGTAATCCACTGAACGACCTTTCGGCCGAATACGAAGTAGCGGGAATAGTTGCGAATGTTGTCGCTGCTTCGTATAAGACAGGAAGTATGTCTTTCAGTCCGTTGAGGTACATATTCGAAACAATTGAGTTCATATAAATGTTTTTTTCGATTTGTAGTAAGTCCCTATCGATGTCATAAAACTGTGATACCGCTTCGAAGCTCTCGTTTGAAGGCGAATCATTCAGTATGATGTGTCCCAATGAGCACAAGATATTTTGATCATTACCTTCGAAGCGACATTTCATTTCAGCCATCACCTTATCCAAGCTGCGATAGAAAGTGTTGATGCGGTAGTGAAGTTTCGGTGTCAGGACCTGCGCTCTTGTGTCGGTAGATTCGCCGACTAGAGCTTGTAATAGGCGGGATGGTTTGGACCTTGGTGCGCGGGCATCTTTAAACGTGAAGTGTGATCCTTCAATTTCTTTCTTTATCGTATCAACCATGACATGTGCTCGATTCCACAAAAGTTCGAAGTTCGCCTCATCACGACATTGTAAGAGCGTCTTTATAGTAAGGTTCGCATTTCGTCTCGCAGTGATGACGTCCATGTTTTTTCCTTGCAAATATCTACTAAGGTTGCTGGTGTTTGATAAAATCAACTTCAAGACATGCAATCCAAATACGAAATCAAAATCACACACCGCATTCAAAAGTGCTCTACCATCGGTGTAGGTCTTCGCATCTTTATCATTTGCTAAAACGAGAAGAGCTCTAATGATTCTCGGCATCTGCCCCGTGACAGCTTTCACCGCTTCCCATCTGCACGACCACCTTGTTACACTCAACGATTTTAGAGTCAGAATGATGCCATCCACGTCGACTTCAGTGTCCATGAACACTGCATGGCGTTTCGGACTAGCTTCCAAGAAATTGTATAGACCTTGTAGTGTTCCCAGTGCATTTCTCAGTGGCTCAATTTCACTCATCGTACTTTGCAATGCAAGATTTAAAATGTGTCCATAGCAGTGTACTGACAAGCGTACAGATAACACGGTACGAGCGTAGTCTATAAAAGTAAAACTGGTATCCTGGGATGAGGATACATGAGGGCACTGGGAAAATTGGCAAGGCCAGTTCTAAACAAGCTAGCTATACCTGTTGTGTGATACATTTTGTATTGTCTATTTCTCAGAAGAGAGATAGAGAGTAGTAGTCAGACCAATTGACCGAATATTAATGTCAACATTTATTCATTTTGGCTGTCTCATTTTGCCCGAATGGATCAACTGTTTTTGCCCGAATTGGGAGGGCGAGTGCCCCCCTGCCCCCCCCCCCCCGCCTCGTACGCCTATGCTACCGCCCCAGTCTGAGAAAGAATCCCCATGATGATGACAGGCATCCAGCATGCAAAATCAGTGCCGACTATTAATGCCATTTTGACCGCCATTCTGATTTCCCGACCACGGTGAGCGGCCACGCGGACCTTATTTGATGTGCGCTTGACTTCGACAAAAATTGCTACATAGCAGACGAACACTACCAGGAAACAGATGAGGTTGACACCAAGAAAGAGGATAACTGAGAAAATCCAGGCTGGCTTATGACCTTTACCTACTGGGATCGATAAAGTCTGGTTCCCGAGTGGATTATCAATAGCGCCCTCTTTGAACTCGAAAGCGGTTGGTTTGGTGATGAGCGGTAGTCCAATGCACACATCGGATAAACCGTAGATATTCGAATCTGACCCACTACCAAAGACCGTTGGTCCAATACTCAAACCAAGTGATATTGACCAAATCACGAGTAGAACTAAAATGGTGGATTTCTTGTGTGGTTGCCTTGAGCTTAAGGGGTACACGATACCCCAGAAACAATTTACACTGATAAGTGTGACGATAAACACAGACGCCTCGCACGACAAGACCGACAACACGCCAGCTATTTTGCATATCACACTTGACCGCCATTGCTTGGCCTCTGTTGAATACGTCTCACCAAAATGCAGATCTGCTACTGCAACAATGAGCATATAAACACCCATCATGAAGTCAGACACGGCTAGATTTAGAACCATAATTGAGTGACTTGTTTTTATGTTACGATTTTTATTTCGAGTCCCATGGCACTCCCTTGCTCTAAATACGATGATGACAGCATTGCCGATGATGGCGCTTATTCCAATAACCCACATGGATACGCGGAGGAATGTGTTCCGCATGAGACTACCACAGAGGTTGAGTGGAGGTTGTAACTCAGTCGTCTCACATTGTGATATCATGAAGTTAGGTAAAGAAACAAACTCACAACAGAGTCTGTAATCGCCCACGTACCTGGATATTCAATAGAAAACAAACTCATCATAATTTGATTTCATTTTTTTGCCATACATCTCATCTTTATCATCATTATCATCATCTTCATCATCACTCACACTCCCAACCCAATACCCCCAACACCCCTACCACCACCCCACCCCACCCCACCCCCACCCTCATCACCATCTCCGTTATCACTATCATCATAACAATCACCACCACCATCAACACCACCATCGTTACCATCATCACCTCCGTCATCATCATCTTCATTATCTTCATCATATCTTCACCATCATTATCTTTGTTTTTGTTAACATTGAAGTCATCTTCATCTTTAAGACATCTATGAGCACAAACTGCTGTCTTTGTATAATCATCAATAAGTCTACATAATTACTCTTTGATACTTACAATTCCTGCAAATTCACTAAGTCAGACACCGCACCACTCTCCACATGGATAGGGTTATCACTTGGTTCACTTCTGATAAGAACTCTGGAGTAAGATCATGATCATATGTAGGCATTCAAATATAAAGCTATAAAAGAAATGTAACTGAATACCGCAAATATTGTAGTTTTCATTTTGTTTTAAATTTAATGCAACAATTCTAAAAGCAGACATTTTACCATGTTTTGACAACTCTTAAAACCCATTGTGAGCACCAATTATGATATAAATGAACAACCTGAGTTAATTCATTACTATTTATGAAAATAAATTCTTACAGGGTTTTCAGATTATGGAGTCCACTAAACGCCCCCATTGTTATACTTTGTAGAGGAATGTCTGTTGCAATCCTAAAACATGAAACGAAAAGAAAATACAATATTTAATCGAATGTCTGGAAAGTAACTAAAAAAGTGCAAACCTCCGCCAAGTAGAGCTTTTTCTGAGGGAAAAAATCCTACAAGTCGTCAATTACCCTATTTGATTATGCTGTACTCGTAAATAAATTTGATAAAAAATAAATAGAAACTAGACGGAAGTGTTTGTGACATTACAAACACATGTGTTCAAGTTTTGTCAGGGCAGTGATGATGACGTCAGAATGTTTTTTTAAAGAAACTTTGCATTATTATTTTTTTTCATATTAAAGAGTACCCTGTAAAATATGATGTGGTTACCAACGATGATTTATTTGAAATCTATTTCAATGATTTAAAGTTAATCACATTATTTATTCTTGAAAAAACAGTTCAAATGTGAAAAACAACTGTTTTGCTATATAAGAGTCAATTTTGGTACCGAAAGTCTTTGAGAAAAGGCATATTTCTTTGCCGAGTTTTTACAACCCGTTTTCGTGTAGTTCCACGGTTCTTTCCTTTCCCTTTTGTTATATGTCCCCTTGCCAGTGCCTGCCCAAACACACACACAAACACACACACACACCCACACACACACACACACATATTTTGCTAGTAAATTTACCGACACAACTTTAATATGACCAGACAAATTTAATTCGCTTTTCTCCAAAACATTTTTATCAAAATCACAAGGGGTGAGCCTTGTATTTATATATTTTTGTTTTCATCAAAATCACATGGGCTAAGCCTTGTGTTTATATTTTTTGTTTTTATCTAAATCACAAGGCGTAAAACTTGTATTTATATATTTTTGTTTTCATCAAAATCACAAGGGGTAAGCCTTGATATTTTTTGTGATTTTGATGAAAACAAAAATATATGAAACAAGGGGTAAGTCTTTTAGTTTTTTCTCCCTCTCTCGTCAGTATCACAATGAGGTATCCTTTTAGTTAATCCCTAAGTCAAACCCTAACCCTAACCCTAACCATAACCCTAACCCTAACCCTAACCCTAACCCAATTTGCCGACTGATATCAGACTTGGTTGTCGCAAAAATATTTTTCTAGTAAATTTACCGACACAACTTTAATATGACCAGACAAATTTAATTGGTTTTTCCCCAAAACATTTTTATCAAAATCACAAGGGGTGAGCCTTGTATTTATATATTTTTGTTTTCATCAAAATCAGATGGGCTAAGCCTTGTGTTTATATTTTTTGTTTTTATTTAACTCACAAGGCGTAAACATTGTATTTATATATTTTTGTTTTCATCAAAATCACAAGGGGTAAGCCTTGATATTTTTTGGTGATTTTGATGAAAACAAAAATATATGAAACAAGGGGTAAGTCTTTTAGTTTTTTCTCCCTCTCTCGTCAATATCACAATGAGGTATCCTTTTAGTTAATCCCTAAGTCAAACCCTAACCCTAACCCTAACCCTAACCCTAACCCTAACCCTAACCCTAACCCTAACCCTAACCCTAACCCTAACCCTAACCCTAACCCTAACCCTAACCCTAACCCTAACCCTAACCCTAACCCTAACCCAATTTGCCGACTGATATCAGACTTGGTTGTCGCAAAAATATTTTGCTAGTAAATTTACCGACACAACTTTAATATGACCAGACAAATTTAATTGGTTTTTCCCCAAAACATTTTTATCAAAATCACAAGGGGTGAGCCTTGTATTTATATATTTTTGTTTTCATCAAAATCACATGGGCTAAGCCTTGTGTTTATATTTTTTGTTTTTATCTAAATCACAAGGCGTAAACCTTGTATTTATATATTTTTGTTTTCATCAAAATCACAAGGGGTAAGCCTTGATATTTTTTTGTGATTTTGATGAAAACAAAAATATATGAAACAAGGGGTAAGTCTTTTAGTTTTTTCTCCCTCTCTCGTCAATATCACAAGGAGGTATCCTTTTAGTTAATCCCTAAGTCAAACCCTAACCCTAACCATAACACTAACCCTAACCCTAACCTTAACCCCAAGCATAACCTTAAGTCTAACCCAATTTGCCGACTGATATCAGACTTGGTTGTCGCAAAAAAATTTTGCTAGTAAATTTACCGACACAACTCTAATATGACCAGACAAATTTAATTGTTTTTTTCCCAAAACATTTTTATCAAAATCCCTCTCTCGTCAATATCACAAGGAGGTATCCTTTTAGTTAATCCCTAAGTCAAACCCTAACCCTAACCATAACCATAACCCTAACCCTAACCCTAACCCTAACCCTAACCCTAACCCTAACCCTAACCCAATTTGCCGACTGATATCAGACTTGGTTGTCGCAAAAATATTTTGCTAGTAAATTTACCGACACAACTTTAATATGACCAGACAAATTTAATTGGTTTCCCCAAAACATTTTAATCAAAATCACAAGGGGTGAGCCTTGTATTTATATATTTTTGTTTTCATCAAAACCACATGAGCTAAGCCTTGTATTTATATATTTTTGTTTTCATCAAAATCACAAGGGGTAAGCCTTGATATATTTTTGTGATTTTGATAAAAACAAAAATATTTATACACAAGGGGTAAGTCTTTTAGTTTTTTTTATCCCTCTCTCGTCAATATCACAAGGAGGAATCCTTTTAGTTAATCCCTAAGTCAAACCCTAACCCTAACCCTAACCATAACCTTAACCCTAACCCTAACCCAATTTGCCGACTGATATCAGACTTGGTTGTCGCAAAAATATTTTGCTAGTAAATTTGCCGACACAACTTTAATATGACCAGACAAATTTAATTGGTTTTTCCCCAAAACATTTTTATCAAAATCCCTCTCTCGTCAATATCACAAGGAGGAATCCTTTTAGTTAATCCCTAAGTCAAACCCTAACCCTAACCATAACACTAACCCTAACCCTAACCTTAACCCCAAGCATAACCTTAAGTCTAACCCAATTTGCCGACTGATATCAGACTTGGTTGTCGCAAAAATATTTTGCTAGTAAATTTACCGACACAACTCTAATATGACCAGACAAATTTAATTGTTTTTTTCCCAAAACATTTTTATCAAAATCCCTCTCTCGTCAATATCACAAGGAGGTATCCTTTTAGTTAATCCCTAAGTCAAACCCTAACCCTAACCCTAACCCTAACCCTAACCCTAACCCTAACCCTAACCCTAACCCTAACCCAATTTGCCGACTGATATCAGACTTGGTTGTCGCAAAAATATTTTGCTAGTAAATTTACCGACACAACTTTAATATGACCAGACAAATTTAATTGGTTTTTCTCAAAAACATTTTTATCAAAATCACAAGGGGTGAGCCTTTTATTTATATATTTTTGTTTTCATCAAAACCACATGAGCTAAGCCTTGTATTTATATATTTTTGTTTTCATCAAAATCACAAGGGGTCAGCCTTGATATATTTTTGTGATTTTGATAAAAACAAAAATATTTATACACAAGGGGTAAGTCTTTTAATTTACCTCTCTCGTCAATATCACAAGGAGGAATCCTTTTAGTTAATCCCTAAGTCAAACCCTAACCCTAACCCTAACCCTAACCTTAACCCTAACCCTAACCCAATTTGCCGACTGATATCAGACTTTGTTGTCGCAAAAATATTTTGCTAGTAAATTTGCCGACACAACTTTAATATGACCAGACAAATTTAATTGGTTTTTCCCCAAAACATTTTTATCAAAATCCCTCTCTCGTCAATATCACAAGGAGGAATCCTTTTAGTTAATCCCTAAGTCAAACCCTAACCCTAACCCTAACCCTAACGCTAACCCTAACCTTAACCCTAAATAAACCCTAACCTTAACCCTAACCCAATTTGCCGACTGATATCATACTTGGTTGTCGCAAAATTATTTTGCTAGTAAATTTACAGACACAACTCTAATATGACCAGACAAATTTACTTGGATTTTCCCGAAAACATTTTATCAAAATCACAAGGGGTGAGCCTTGTATTTATATATTTTTGTTTTTCTCAAAATCACAAGGGGTAAGCCTTGTTATGACATATTTTTGTGATTTTGATAAAAACAAAAATATTTATACACAAGGGGTAAGTCTTTTAGTTTTTCTCCCTCTCTCGTCAATATCACAAGGAGGTATCCTTTTAGTTAATCCCTAAGTCAAACCCTAACCCTAACCATAACCCTAACCCCTAATCCTAACCCAAACAACCCTAACCCTAACCGAAACCGTAACCCAAACCCTAACTCTAACCCTAACCCAATTTGCCGACTGATATCATAGTTGGTGGGCGCAACAATTATGACCAGACAAATTTACTTGATATTTCCCAAAAACATTTTTAACAAAATTACAATGGGTGAGCCTTGTATTTATATATTTTTGTTTTCATCAAAATCACATAGGCTAAGCCTTGTGTTTAAATATTTTTGTTTTCATCAAAACCACATGAGCTAAGCCTTGTATTAATATATTTTTGTTTTCATCAAAATCACAAGGGGTAAGCCATGATATATTTTTGTGATTTTGATAAAAACAAAAATATTTATACACAAGGGGTAAGTCTTTTAATTTGTTCTCCCTCTCTCGTCAATATCACAAGGAGGAATCATTTTAGTTAATCCCTAAGTCAAACCCTAACCCTAACTATAACCCTAACCCTAACCCTAACCCTAACCCTAACCCTAACCTTAACCCTAACCCTAACCCTAAACTTAACCCTAACCCTAACCCAATTTGCCGACTGATATCAGACTTGGATGCCGCAAAAATATTTTGCTAGTAAATTTACCGACACAACTTTAATATGACCAGACAAATTTAATTGGTTTTTCCCCAAAACATTTTTATCAAAATCTCATGGGGTGAGCCTTGTATTTATATATTTTTGTTTTCATCAAAATCACATGGTCTAAGCCTTGTGTTTATATATTTTTGTTTTTATCAACATCACTCGGGTTAAGCCTTGTATTTATACCGGTATATTTTTGTTTTTATCAAAATCACAAAGGGTAAACCTTCTTCTTCTTCTTCTTTTTCTTCTGACTAGCTTTCTGCAGAAATTAGTTTTGAAAAAAACTTAAAAAAAATTAATACTATTCTTTTGTTTTATAATTGACTCACTCACAAACCATGTCACTTAACGTTTTGTCCCTTATTAACATACATCTGTTTTATTGCATTCCCCCACAAATACTGACAAACTATTACATGGCTTACCACTTGTGATTTTTATGAAATATTTTGGCTTACTCATTGTGATTTTGATGATTTTGTTTTAATGGAAAAACATGTCACTGAACAGATTGGGAGACGGGGGACTTCTCGAAATTATAATCACTGCCGCTTAGTGAGATGATTTGGCTTATTACGTGTTGATAGTGGGAACATACTACTTTTAGGAAAAATACAAGGCTTACTCCTGATTTTGAAGAGAACTAAAATTTAAAAAATATATAAACATAGAAGGCTTACTCAATGTGAATTTTAAGAATTTTTAAACGACGTGGGTTTTGAGAAGTATTTTTAAACTACACGGCTAAACACGTTTTGATTTTGACTTTAGGGATAAATAAAAGGATACCTACTTGTGATTGATGTTGAAGAGAAAGGGAGAAAATACTAAAAGACTTACCCCTTGTGTATATATATTTTTGTTTTTATCAAAATCACAAGGAGTAAGCCTTGTATTTTTATATTTTTGTTTCTATCAAAATGTACAAGCATTGTAATGATATTTTTGATTTTATCGTAATTACTAGAGGTAAGCATTTAAAAAAAATATTTGTTGTTTCCATCAAAATTTACTGCAAGTGTTTGTTGGAACAAACACACTGTGTTCGTGTGAACTTCTGGTTCAATAAAATTATCATCGATGATGTCAATATCATATTGTGCAAGGATGTTTCATCTTTTATAATAACAATATCAATTTCATATTCAAAAGACATATCAATTTTGCGTTAGAATGTGTTGAATTTGAACTTCCTATTTGGACAGGAAGTAAAGGTCAAATCAGGTGATTTGAAGGTCATATATGACCTCCTCATGATTATGAAAAAATAACATTCGTACATGCTTTGGTTAAATTTCTGAGTTTGGAAAATAATCCCTTTTTTGAAACTGCCACTGGGGGCGCTCTAAACGTTGGGTTCGATATTATTTCCCTAATAATGTTATATCCAACCGCCACTTAAGGCTTTTTAAAGAATTTGATTGCAACCGCTTATCAGTTAAACAAATTATTCTATCGTGTTTTGGGGTTACAGAAAGTGAAAACTATCTTTAAAATTGACTTTTATGGTGGTTTTCGGACTTTATTTTCCTTCTAAAAAATCCTCACTTTCAGAAAATAGAAGAATCCTAACTCATATCCTCAATTTACCCTAAATGACGCACCTAAGGATATATCATCAACTGGACAGTAACTTACAAATGAAAGTAGCAATTTGGTGTTTCAGTTTGTTTCAGTGAAGGATTCTCTTGTAAAATGCTGAATTTCAATGCGTGATCATATGCGTGGACGTCTTGAGCGCCGTTATTTGAGACGCACAGAATTGTGGTCATCAAAAAATGTATGTTGGTATAATGACTCACCCCCAAACTGTTAAAGTTGATGGGGGCACAGAAAATGTACCCAAGAAGACAAACAGTTGAATCATGTTTCATTTTATTCCAGATGGTTGTAAAATTGTTTTTAATCTTTAAAATAAAAATATTGTTTTAGATTTTTTAAATAAAATGGTATAATTTGGTATAATCAATATTCTTGAAAGACCAATAAAATGGAAGATGGCTAATTTTTTTGCACATAGTACTTTAAAACTTTGAAATCTGTAAAAATGCTGTTAACACTTTGTCAAATAAAATATTTATTTTCATAACCATAATATTAATGATTAATTTTCTCAATAATTTTCCACAACCAACGAAATAAACACCAACGAATTAAGTAGTCTTCGTTCACTTCTTCTATAAGGAATGTGTCTATTTTGAGGATCAGTATTTCTTAAAAAAATCATTGCAAATGCAAAGCATTCATATATTTTGGTTTCCACAGACAACAGCTTGTTAATGGCATAGAACAATAAAATCACAGATGTTCGTGAAAAAAAATTTGAGGTCATGTAAATCCCTTTACTATTTGTATCCAGTAAAATCAGTGGTTAAACAATTTTTTTTCACTTTCACAAGCACTAACTTTCCAGTATATCATACATTTTCACTAATTTCTGATAAATGCTAAGACAAAGGTAAGTGCGTCATTTCACGAGTGCGGCGAATTACGTACATGGACGATAGTTGCCACTGAGCATGTACTATGATCCTAGCTATTGACCGAGGAAGTCATCGTATACCACAAATGCCTGAATTTTTCATGAAATAAATATCTTGGAATAATTTGAAGTATTTATGTCCATCATCATCCATTATGTTCTCCACCTTACTGAGCAGGTAAGATTACATTATTTAGCTATAACACCCTAATTTTATTTTTTCCAAATTTGTCAAGTTATTCATCAAATTGAAGCTCTAGTTGAGAGAAGGTCAGTGGTGCAATTTGTTTTTGATATGATATGACCTTTCAAAATTTGTAAAATCGTTACTTCGTGTGCCACTAATTTGACCATCAAACCATTTGTGACCTGTCACCACAAAATGAGCTTAAAGTCAGAAATTTAAACAATTGAGTTATTTGTATTTCTGAATTCAGTAGAACAAGAGCTTTCCAATGATATATAACACTTGGGGTTACAGCGATCCCCCAGACCACCAGAGGGGGATTTGCGGCTTTGTTTCTGTCTTTGTTTCCGTCTTTGTTTCAAGTTGTTTGTCAGAACACGATAAAAGCTACCAACGAAATTGGCCTGAAATTTAGGTTTTTAATTGTCTGATCGAACTGAAAATTTGTAATTCGATATAAGGAGATTTACAAATTGCAAATATAATAACTAAACAAGATTAGACCTCCCCTCCGATTTCTCACTTTTCCTGCTGTACTGTGAAATGGTATAGGGCGACTTTACGCTCATTTCCTTGTGTAACAGGTCACATTTATGGTAACTCATTTCACAAGTTATACATCAAACTAAAGCTATTAATGTACGGAATTCAATTGTGTTTTTTGTTTTCTAATAGGTCATTTAGTTCTTGACATATTGGCTGTTGAAAGTTGTGAGATTTAAGCAATAAATTAGAAATTAACAAGTGTGACTTGGAACACTATGTTTTTTATTTTAAAATTGATGTTTTTGTGGTCATAGAATATAAAAATAAAAATAAATAAAAGACAAGAGTTACCTCGGGAGGTATGAGTTTTCATAATATATAATAAAAAATTACATATAATGTGCTATACTGAATACATTAACTTCTGGTTCAGTCATCCATATAATTTTAAATATAATGTTAACAAATTGTGTACAAATTGTTGCTCTTTGTGTTTAAAGCTCCGTGCTGGGATAAAAAGTAGCCTTTAGTCAAGGCCCACGCGCGCAGCAACCCAGAACACAACACACGAAAAAAGGCTACGCACGCAAGTAGCAGACGCGCTGAGGGCCTTGACTAGTCCGTTCTGTAGTCTTCTGTTTTTCTCTAACGATTTGATATAGAAATGTTAATACATAATGCATTAGGTAACTACGAAAGACCGTTAGTATACCACTCTAAATTATGTTGCATCTACGCAAAGTATATATTAGTTATTTTTTTAAAGTATATTTTGTTTAAATGTTAAAATTATATATTTTCAACTTATTATCTCGTTTTGAAAAAGTTATTATCTCGTTTGAATGACATAATAATGGCACAATGTGCCCCTATATTTTGTATAATATCTCAAGAACGCTTTGTCCGACTACGCTGAAATTTTCTGACCTATCCGAACTATTCTATGGAATCCCATCATGCCAAAATCAATGGCAATGGGTTTTCATAGTTGCCATGGCAACTGTTTATTTTGAACATGTCCAATTAAATTGTGTTTTGGGGTTTGTTGTCAATCTATCAACTGAACACCATTTAGTCATGTGACCACTACTAATGCATTCCGGGAATTAAATATGACCGCTATTAAGTTTAAATGCAATAATTTTATATTATGTCTCATGAAAAACATGATTTTATATACATTCGTTTTAGGTGATATCGATTTTAAGAATAGTCAGACAAATATTCCCCAGTCTGAATTTGTAAAAAGTTTAACAATTCCACGTTACATTCAAGAATTTCGTGTTTGCCGAACGAATACATTTTCAATATTAAAAAAACTGAAACTTTCACATGGTTGTTTAATGCATTGTATCTTGACTTAATAGAGAAGATAATTTTGCCAATAAATTATTACCAATTTTGTTACCTTCTCTTTAATGATGAATTAGACCTAAATGACTGATTGTATTAACTTACCATCTCCGTTGCATGGTACACACATACAGAACACAAACAGTATTCCTAAAATCCAACCCATACTTCAGTTTTGATTCGAAGCGTCAAGACAAAAGTCTCTCATCGATAAACTGAAATCATGAGTCGATCTCCTGTCATACAGTAGGTCTACGTGTTGTCAAGTACAGCTTGATACTACCCACAATATACCGTCTGCTCATCCTTAAAAAGGCGCGCACACAGTTGTTGATTCTTGTATATCCAGTATACGTGACAACCTTCAAGAGCGCGCTCAACAAGACTTCATTTACCAATCACAACAAAGCAATGAGGGATACACGTCAATGCATCAATTATTGATGTATATAATTATGAATGACAAAAATGAACAAGTCATTATGCATTTGTATGCGAATAATCTGCCCATTTATTTCACGTACACGAATTACATACATTGATAATCATTAGGAGTCGCTATAAATTCAATCTCAAACCTTGCTCAGAGTGCACCCCACTAAAATATGCGCCGAGCTGTTATGCCCTCAATATTTTCTGGAAAAGAAAATCAGGCCCATACAAGAGGGACTGTGTAAAAATGGTGCAATATCATGATCTGGGGGTCCTTGACTTTCAATTTAAAGTATTTTGGACACAATAGGCCTTGGAAAAACGGTTATAATTTGTAGCTCAGGGCCTTTTTCCAAAAATTAAGGATGCTTTTCAGTGTGGGCGTTTTCACTTGTGTAGAGATGCCATTGGGATGAGAATAACTCAGTGGGCCTCTGGACTATCCACATTACATTGAGAATATTTTTTAATGTGTTTTGGTTTTAAAATTTTAAGATTTCTAAGTAGCTTTTAACTTTTTGGAATATTGTGTATTTAGCATTGGTTGTTATGGGAGATTATTTAGTGGGATACACCCCTCGGCTTCATGTCAGGACATACGTCGTTGGACAAAATGAAAAAAGAGATTACCATAGGCCATTTTGTATGATTTTTAAACTCTTCACTTGAATGGAAATGGAGCAAATATGTGGCAATCGCTGCATTGTGTAAACGGCGCCCTCTTTAGGCCACACAAGGAGCATCCATGACCATTCTGTGAAAGCTATTGTGTAAAATAATACGTTACTTTTCACTAAATCTAATTTCAACATCTTTTTGTACAAAATTTCAAAGCGTTTAATAAAACACGTGCAAGTTTCCGTGCTCAAATAATTACAACATATACTAAAATTTGTAAGCAACTAACACAGATTCGGTGTCAAGTACCTAACATTTCTTGTTAATCTGTGTACATAAGGCCAATAAATAAGTCTCCGGTTTCTGGTCTCTGCGCGCGTCGCCTCAGACCCGCGCGTCAGCATTTTGTCAAATAGATATTTATCATGGTGCAGCTATCTTGTTTGTTTGGTTGTTTGTTTGTTTGTTTGTTTTTTCATTCATTCAAGTCAATGGAAACCAAACAGAGGCTGAAGGTAAAATAGTCTGGTCCTTTTGTTCTACGAGATTCTCTTAACCACCATACTTTGTGTATGGGAATTTGGTCTGGCACCAATAAAAACAGATTAACCAAAAAACAACAAAAATAAAATAAAAAACGCGTCACCGCACCGATTTTGAAGCCGACCTATGATCAGAAACCGGAAACGTTTTTGTTGGCTTAAGTTAAATTAAAGATACTTTTAAAATTATGTAAATTGAAAAAAAAAATTAATAAATATAAACAGCTAAATACTGGTCGTGCATAATAAGTTTTCTTTTGTAAAATGTGTGGAAATGTAAACGTATTCTTCTGTGTATATTTTGTTGCTTCAATGATTGAATAAAGTCAGTTTATATAAATACTTCCCTTTTACATCCATAACAACCTCCTTTTATTCCATATCGATCAGATATTTTCCTATATCTTAGGAGTTTTTCTACCTGAAAAGGAGATTTCCATTTAAGATTTAAATAGATGAAAACTCTTCACTTGAATGCAAATGTTGCCAATCCCTGCTCTACATAAACGACGCCCTCTTTAGGCCACACACAGGGCCTCCACGACCATTTTGTAAAGGCTACTGTTCACTAAGTCTAATTTTACCTCTTTTGTGCAAAATTTCAAACTGGTTAAACACGTGCAAATATCTGTGCTATAATAATTACAAAATTATACTACAATTTGTAAACAACTAACATAGATTCGGTGTCCGACAAATGCAAAACGTAATAAATCCGTGTTCTGCTGTTCTTTTAAGTTTGTGGATACGTATGAATAAATATACTTTTCAAATTACGTTAAGTTACAATAACTTTGAATAAATATAAACAGCGAAATGTCGTGCATAAAAGTTTTTTTTTAGAATGTGTGGAAATGTAAACGAATTCTTCTGTATACACCGGAGGTGCTGTAATGTTGCTGTTTCAATGATTGAATCAAGTCAGGTTATATACAAGTCAGGTTACATCTCCTGTTACATCACCAACCTCCTCTCATTTCAAATCATCCATACCTTTCCTATTTTTGTGTAAAAATCTTGCGGAGTATGAGTAGTTTTTCTACCTGAAAAAGAGATTTCCATCGGCCATTTGTAAGATTTTAAATAGATGAAAACTCTTCATTTGATGGAGCAATAGGCTTGGCTAGTGACAATCACTGCTTTGCGTAAACGGCGCCCTCTTTAGGCCACACACGGAGCCTCCATGGCCGTTTTTAAAGCTATTGTGTATGTGTTTAATAAATGTAATTTCAACCTCGTTTTGTGCAAAATTTCCAAACGGTTAATAAAACACGTGCAAATTTCCGTGCTCGAATAATTACAAACTAAGTATATTAACATTTGTAAGCAACTAACATAAATTCGGTGTCTGACAAATGCAAACCCAAGATTTCTTGTTAATCCGTGTGCTGTTAATTAAAGGTGTTATTTTAAGTTTGTGGATACGTATGAATAAATGTACTCCTAAAATTACGCAATTTACAATAACTGTGAATAAATATAAACAGCGATGCATAAAAGGTTTTATTTTTTTATATATTTTTTTATTATTAGTTTTTAGAATGTGTGGAAATGTAAACGAATTATTTTGTATATACCAAAGGTGCTGTGTAATTGTATTGCTGTAATTAAGTGAGTTTATATACAAACAGGAATTAGTTCCTGTTACAACCCATTCTATCACCAACCTCCTCTCCTTCCAAATCTATCATACCTTTTCTTATGTTTATTTATTTATTTTATTTATTTATTTTATTTATTTATTTTATTTATTTTATTTATTTTATTTATTTATTTACTTATTTGTTTGGGTAAAATTTTTGTTGAGTATGAATAATGTTTCTACCTGAAAATAGGAGATTTCTATCGGCCATTTTGTAAGATTTTAAAACGTTAAAACTTTTCACTTGAATGGAAATGAAGCCAACAGGTTTGGCTGGAGACAACCACTGCTTTGTTTAAACGTTGTAAGCAACTAACATATACTGAGACGCAATAGAAACTTACCACTTGTTTTGGAATAGCATACAATTGTAATGGTTCAAAATAAGACAACACAACAATTTGGATTAGAAATGTTGGCATTTTATTGAGGAAATGTCCACGTTTTGTCCACTGTACTCGATCCCATCTGTATCCACTTCACCGCGAGTGCACATATTACATTTGTGCATTGTGATTACTGATAATTTAAGGTCGAAAAAGTGGTAAGTTTCTATTGCGTCTCAGTATATAATAGGATCGGTGTCTGACAAGTTAAAACCTAACTCATTAACTCATTTCCTAATTGATTTAATTTTGCCCTACACCGACGTGTGTATAGCACTGTATACTCAGTGCTTTCCAAGTGTCTGTGAAAAACTACACAGGCAACCTATATATATCGCGGAACCCACCGCTATATAGGATTCTAGCCGGCCAATTGTCATCGGGCAAGCACGGTGGTCGAGAGGTTAAGACGTCTGCACTAGTAAGTAGGAGGTCATGGGTTTTGAATCCCGCCCGAGTTGCCTGTGTAGTTTTTTCACAGACACTCGGAAAGCACTGAGTATACAGTGCTATACACACGTCAGTGTAGGGCAAAATTAATTCAATTGTATATCTCCCGACGTAAGAATTTCACCAATCTATACTAACATTTCCTGTTTACTTAATCCGTGTACTGGTAAAGGTGTTCTTGTAAGTTTCTGGATAAGTAGAATAAAATAAACTTCAACAAATTACGGAAATTTACAATAACTTGAATAACTGAATAAATATAGGCCTAAATATCGAAATTGTGATCGTGCATAAAAGTATTATCTGTAGAATGTGTGGAAATATAAACCAATTCTTCTGTACCTGCCACTATACTTGATTCTCATTCAATCCACAAATCAATGCAATCAATGTACACTACATTTATATTGTACTTTCATCATTATTTCCTTGTTTTGTGGATGTTTGTGTTTTGAAACTCTCTTGCTCAATGTGTCTAATGTTTTCTTATTTTTTGGGAACTGATTTGGGTTTCGTGCTCTTTGATCGCTGTTCCGATGTAGAATTACAAAGGGTGTATAGATATTGGTTCCGAGAGGAGTTCATGGGTAGGATGAAGACAACAATCCAGGCGTAGATGTCTGGACTGATTACTACCGCCCCAGTCTGAGAAAGAATCCCCATGATGATGACCGGCATCCAACAAACGAAGTTAGTGCCGACTATGAATGCCATTTTGACCGCCATTCTGATTTCCCGATCACGGTGAGCGGCCACGCGGACCTTATTCGATGTGCGCTTGACTTCGACAAAAATTGCCATGTAGCAGACGAGCACCACCAGGAAACAGCAGAGGTTGACGCCAAGAAAGAGGATAATTGAGAAAATCCAGGCTGGCTTATGACCTGTACCTACTGGTATCGATAAAGTCTGGCTCCCGAGTGGATTATCAATAGCGCCCTCTTTGAACTCGAAAGCGGTTGGTTTGGTGATGAGTGGTAGTCCAATGCACACATCGGATAAACCGTAGATATTTGAATCTGACCCGCTACCAAAGACCGTTGGTCCAATACTCAAACCAAGTGATATTGACCAAATCACGAGTAGAACTAACATGGTGGATTTCTTGTGTGGTTGCATTGAGCTTAAGGGGTACACGATACCCCAGAAACAATTTACACTTATAAGTGTGACGATAAACACAGACGCCTCGCACGACAAGACTGACAACACGCCAGCTATTTTGCATATTACACTTGACCGCCATTGCTTGGCCTCCGTTGAGTACTTGTCACCAAAATGCAGATCTGCCACCGCAATAATGAGCATATAAACACCCATCATGAAGTCAGACACGGCTAGATTTAGAACTGTAATTGAGTGACATATGTTCGTGTTACGATTTATATTTCGGGTCCCATGGCACTCCCTTACTCTAAATACGATGACGACAGCATTGCCAATGAGGGCGCTTATTCCAAGAACCCACATGGATACGCGGAGGAATGTGTTTCTCATAAGACTACCACAGAGGTTAAGTGGAGGTTGTAACTCAGTCGTCTCACATTGTGATATCATGAAGTTAGGTAAAGAAACAAACTCACAACAGAGTCTGTAATCGCCCACGTACCTGGAATTTCAATAGAAAACAAACTCATGATAATTTGATTTCATTTTTGCCATACATCTCATCTTTATCATCATTATCATCATCATCTTCATCATCACTCACACCCCCAACCCAATACCACCACCACCCCTACCACCACCCCACCCCACCCCCACCCTCATCAACATATCCGTTATCACTATCATCATAACCATCACCACCACCATCAACACCACCATCAACACCACCATCGTCACCATCATCTTCATTATCTTCACCATAATATCTTCATCATCATTATCTTTGTTTTTGTTAACATTGAAGTCATCTTCATCTTTAAGACATCTATGAGCACAAACTGCTATCTTTGTATAATCATCAATAAGTCTACATACTTCCTCTTTGATACTTACAAATTCTGCAAACTCACTAAGTCAGACACCGCACCACTCTCCACACGTACAGGGTCATCACTTGGTTCACCTCTAATCAGAACTCTGGAGTAAGATCATGATCATATGTAGGCATTCAAATATAAAGCTATAAAAGAAATGTAATTGAATACCGCAAATATTGTAGTTTTCATTTTGTTTTAAATTTAATGCAACAATTCTAAAAGCAGACATTTTACCATGTTTTGACAACTCTTAAAACCCATTGTGAGCACCAATTATGATTTAAATGAACAACCTGAGTTAATTCATTACTATTTATGAAAATAAATTCTTACAGGGTTTTCAGATTATGGAGTCCACTAAACGCCCCCATTGTTATACTTTGTAGAGGAGTGTCTGTTGCAATCCTAAAACATGAAACGAAAAGAAAATATAATATTTAATCGAATGTCTACAAAGTAACTAAAAAAGTGCAAACCTCCGCTAAGTAGAGCTTTTTCAAAGGAAAAAAGTCCTAGAAATCGTCCTAGAAATCCTATTGGATTATGCTGTACTCGTAAATAAATTTGGTAAAAAAATAAATGGAATAAATCCCTCCAGGTTTTCGGACGTGACAACTGTCTAATCGGTTGTAATGCGCCACCTATCGGTTCTACTAATACTAACTCACTGATCCGCTAAAGATACAGTTTTAAAAATACGCTTTCCTGATATCTGATCTTCATCAAACTCTAATCGACTGTTCCGTTTTGCAAACTCAACATATTCAGCAAATTGCATCCGAATCCGTGGAGAACCTTTTGAGATATCTTGTACAGAAGTACACACACACACACGTGTGTAAACGCCTGCAATCGGGGACATCCTTTGTCAAATTCCTTTGTCCAAAAAAGCGGGGACATATTGTTCTCCATTGTGATAGCAACCGGGGACTATTGTCCCTTTTCTTATATGTCCCCGGTTTGAATGCGCTCACACACGCAGCTTAGCGGCCCGTTCACTCTGTGGACATTCCTTTGTTCTCCTGTACTTAAGGATAGGAATTCTTAAAATCGTTCCCATTTCACACAGAAGAGTGTTTTGAGAGCGGTTTTCGTTCTATTTTTCCCTTTTAATAATATCCTTCGATTTAAGTCAAAGAACCTGCCTAGACAAATCACTAATTTCAGAGATATTCTACTTTTAAAAAGTCAAAAATCCTTCTGTGGACATGTGCAAGTCCACAGAAGGGAAAAATATCCGGCGTTCTGTGGACATCTTTTGTTCTCAGGTCCACAGAGTGAATGCTCTGCCTACTCACACACACACACACACACACACAGATGATACATATAAATACCTCCAGACACCTTCGGTGGTGGAGGTAATTAACAATAAGCTGCAATGAATGTTATATGTATATTAACCTTCACATTATTTTTAATAATTTGCAACCTGATTTGTATCACATTGATTACTAAAGAAATTCAAATCTAGTATTATTATTGTGACGCGACAGGAAGCTTGCCAACCCCCGTCTGCAGCAAGTCTCTGCTTAGTGCGCAGTGATTGGACGGTGTGCGTCACGTGCGTTGGGGCTGCAGTGCTGGAAGGGTATATAAGGAGCGCGATTGCCGTGGCGAGAGCAGAGCTTTGGTGAGAGTTCGAGTTTTGTCGGCGCTGCTCTGGCGGGCAAGCTTGTTGAGTCGCCTGCTAGCATAATTATAGAACGATTAGAGCACATATTTTGAGGGACTGTAAACGGCGGGCAAGATTGGTGAGTCGCCTCGCATATAGAGCGATTAGAGCGCATTTGACGGACTGTAAACGGCGGTGTGGTATGAATTCCTAGTGTTATAGGAGCTCACGATGACGTAGGGTTCGTTGTTGTAACTCTCACAAGGGTATTGTGTGACATCCCTTGAAATCTAGCCCCTGTAAATCAAAATCAATAGACGCCCTCTGTTGAGAGGAAGAAATAAGGACAAGGAAAAGTTTAAATAAACCAGTACTTTATGTTATTTAATTTTATTTCTGGTGTCCTGTTGTTTCTCAATTAGGGGCTATTGATTACAGATTAATATTGGCTCCAAACGGAGAACTCGACAAATCATTCCACCAATACTGGGACGGTATATTTCCATCCCAATGGAAGCGTTCTCAGCCGCTTGGGGACGTTCCGGTCATTGCCGTCCGCGCCACACCCTGTGGAAAGGTTTCTACCGTGTACCCACGTCCACATAGGGGGTGTGAAATCACAGGATATAAATGGAGTTCGTATTTTAACAGTAATAATTATTGTCATCAACAAAACAACCTCTTTCCCAAAAGTAAATCCATAAAAAGAGGTTTACTCACATGGATTCCAAATGATTGAGTCCGGAGAAAGAGTCCGCCTCAAGATGCTTGATTTGGTTCCTGGAGATGTTCCTTCAATACAAAAATCAAAGTATATGAAGATAAGTAGGATTTGAATCTTCGTATATGGTGTAAGATCAGGAAGAGGAAGGTTTGTATAATGGTGTAAGATCAGTAAGAGGAAGGTTTGTATATGGTGTAAGATCAGTAAGAGGAAGGTTTGTACATGGTGTAAGATCAGTAAGAGGAAGATTTGTATATGGTGTAAGATCAGTAAGAGGAAGGTTTGTACATGGTGTAAGATCAGTAAGAGGAAGGTTTGTATATGGTGTAAGATCAGTAAGAGGAAGGTTTGTATATGGTGTAAGATCAGTAAGAGGAAGGTTTGTATATGGTGTAAGATCAGTAAGAGGAAGGTTTGCAGTAGCATCATGTAATATCTCTATGGAGTTGTAATAATTTGTTGGTTTTGACAAGAATCAGTGCTTCGACAACTCAACGTTACGATCACAGGATCCCTCGATGTGTCCTTTCAATACAAAAATCAAAGTATATAAATATAGTTTTAACTTATTACAGAGATTCTAAATACAATCGATGTTATTTTTGAGGGTTCAGCGTAATTTTGACTGCCAAATATTTACTTAAAATGGCTCTTATTATAACCCTGATCATAACGTTATACCAAAAGTGACCTCAAATGGTAAACTGGGCCCTTTGAATGACCCATTATTTACTAATTTATTTAAACTTACAAAAAAATTAGGTTGTTAAGATCGACGAAGATCCCAGGATGTAGTCGGTCAATTTCATTTTCAGACAACGACCTAAGATCAAAAAGTGGGACAAAAGTAGACATAAATGTGTAGATATTAACAAACAAAAGCAAAGAAGTTTACAAAAAGTGGACTCATAATGTAATATGGGCCCTTTGTAATATTAACAAAAAATTTTTTTTTTAAACTTACAAAAACTTTAGGTTGCCAAGATCTACAAAGGACCCAGGAAGTAGTTGGTGGATTTCATTACCAGTCAACGACCTAGGTTAAAAAAGCTGGAAATGTTAGTAGACATAGATACATAGATATGTCAAACTTTGTGTATTGTTATCATGCAAAACCATTATTTTGTATTTATACTATACAGGTCCTTTAGATTGGTAAGCTATTTGCAACAGTTAATTCTCTATGTATTGTTATCAATTGAATATACACAGCACCAGGGGTGATGTCAATGTTTATGGCGCTTTAATGCGCTTGGCAAATGATGTCAGTATATATATATTAAAATTGTTGTAAAGTGAAAAACATTGGCTGATCCAGAGGTCAGTTGGGGTCAGTGCCCGCTCTGTGTTATCATCATGCAAAAATTAACCAAAGGTTTTATTATGTTATTATTATTGTTGTTGGTATTGTTGGTTTGATTTTTGCCCTTACACCAACATATGTAGGAAGTAGTCAGTGCTTTCCGAGTGTCTGTCGAAAAAATATGTATTCCTTGTTATTCAATGATCATTTTATTTTGTTTGAGAGTACTAACAGTGTATAGTATCGTAAGACGCGGTATCGGAAAAACTTACAGTACATTAAGGAACATGAATTCTTTGAATAGACCTGCACTGAGGACAGTGATGTTTGCTCCTGAAAGGGTACTAAGAAGAACAAAAGAAGATAATTATGATGCAAATTTAAACGCTTTAATTTAAATTACTTTCATCAGTGATGCTTTAATAACAGATGATAATTTAAGTATTTATTTGAAATAAGTATTGTAAAAGCTAGCTTGTATTGGATGCCTAGGCATTCCATAATAGGCTGCGAAATGGCATGTATCTAGTATAGAAATATGAAAAGTAACTTTTCAGGCCAAAATAAATCTGGTTTCTGATCTTTGTTAATTTTATATTATTTTTTTTCTATGAAACGATGTCCAATTGCAGCCAAAATTGCTGGATTGATTTGAATTCTGCTGTGCTGTGCTTTAAACGACTTTTTCACATTTATTTATTTATCGAAAATGTTGACTAAGAGTAATTAATTAATTAGTGTTTATTTGGGTTTGCAAGACGAGTTTGTAACCTGAAAATCGAATTGATCTAAAATAGTATACAAGACATAATTATATTGAATAACTTTATCTTTATCGCTCCATAAGTTTCAAATAAATGTATTAATTATAAGTGGTATCTTACAGTTCCTTCGTGATCTTAGGGATGTTTGTAACAGTTGTTTTGTCCCAACCGTTCTTACAAGTAACCTTAAGATCGCTGTTATCATCGGTATGGCAATTACATTCATTAGGGCACCGGCGATCTATATTAAGAAAGAGAAAACTATATTTATCTTAACTATATACTACTGCCATTTCTGTCTGATTTCCTGACTCAAGGCATATATCATAACACTAATTCTGAGCACGTTTAAGGGACCAGCCTATAATTATTAGACCATCCTCAGTTTATTTTCATACACTTGTATGGAAGACAAACAGAAAGCCTGCATTAGCGATGGTAAATAACCTTCCTTTATTTAAAGAAAGGATGTATTTCAAACTGTTGAGAAAAAAATGAACGTGTTAAAACATAATAATAGTATGGGCATTATATTACGAATAAACAAATGTATTCCTCTAAGTTTGTTTCCTATAAATATTCAATAAGGTTTTTCATTTATTTGTGTAAACCGATCAGCATTGCGGAAATCCTATTTCCCGCCAGTTTTTAGCAGTGAGAATGAGATAGAACTTATGGAACTTAAATAGTGAGGAATTCATGCGCCGAGCTGTTTATCATTATGTGTATGTCCTCATTTTTTTATGAAAAACAAAGATTTGAGGCCCATTCATTTGAAGGATTACATAATAATGGTCCAATATCATGACCTGGGGGCCTTGACTTACAACTTTGAGTATTTTCGAAACACTAGGTCCCGAAAAAGTGGTCCTAATTTTGATTTCAAATCCTGATTTTGATTTTCAAAAATGGCTGATTTTCAGTGTGGGAGTTTTGGTTTTAAAAACCGTAGGTCTTCTAAGTTTTTTAAATTAATTTTTGGAATATTTTGTATTTTGCAATGTTTACTATGGGAGTTTATTTTAGTGGGGTGTACCTTTGAGGTTATGACACTAGCAAGTCAATGAGCGCCCTCAAGAGGTGAAACAAAGACTTACCGCATTCTTTCTCGTCATCTCCTTGAGGGCAGTCTACATGTCCGTCGCAAACCTGAGATAGATACTTACACTCACTGGAGTTCTGACAGTGATAAAACCCGGGACAAGTGATATTTTCTATGAGAATACATGGGGAAGAAATCAAGTTTGAAAATGATACACCGGCAGAGGGCGCTACAAACACAGAATATGTCATTGTCACCATAAGGTTTCCCGATCCGAACGTTTGGTGTCCTCATTATAAAAGAAAAGGAGTTAAGTCAGGATACAAACATAAAAATCACAAACATTGATAGAAGTGTTTTTAGATAAAGAACATTTTTGCGTCGGGTCATAAACAATTGATTTAATTTTGCCCTACACCGACGTGTGTATAGCACTGTGCTCTCTGAGTGTCTGTCTGTGAAAAAAAAACTTCACAGGAGACTCGGGCGGAATTCGAACCCACGACTTCCTGTTTACTAGTGTAGACGTCTTAACCTCTCGACAACCGAGTATGTCCGATGTCGATTGGCCGGCTAAAATCCTGTATAGCAGCGGTTGCCGCGATATTTATAGTTTGATGAAATTCTTGCGTCAGGTGATAAACAATTGATTTAATTACACCGACGTCTTAACCTCTCGACCACCGAGTTTGCCCGAATTTCACCAAACCATAAATATCGCGGCAAGCTCGGTGGTCGAGAGGTTAAGACGTCTGCACTAGTAAGCAGGAGGTTGTGGGTTCGAATCCCGTCCGAGTCGCCTGGGAAGTTTTTCCACAGACACTCGGAAAGCACTGAGTATACAGTGCTACACACACTTCGGTGTACACTCTTAAAACTCCCGGGTCAGATTTGACCCAAAATGGGTCAAATTTGACCCAAACTCCGGGTTGGATATGACCCGACACTTTACGGGTCAGAATGACCCGGAAAGTTGGGTCAAAATATTTGACCCGGAAAAGGGTCATATCAGCTGACCCTATTCCGGGTCAAATTTGTTTACCCAACTTTCCGGGTCATTCTGACCCGTAAAGTGTAGGGTCATATCCAACCCGGGCGCCAGGGTCAAATTTATTTTAACCCGAGTTCCGGGTCAGAAAAGATAAGCATGATTTCCATGTATTGAGAAGCCTTATCTATGGCAAGCAATACTAAGATTTTAAAATAAAACAAAATTCAGGTTTATAAACCCTTACAAAAGGTTTCTCAAATCAAGGGCGCAACCACGTGTTGAAAGTTGGGGGGGTCCCAAGTTGGGGGGGGGTCCCAATTGTGATGTCATGAATGACATTACTAGGATCATGTATACATAAAATACCAAAATGTTCCAGAAGTTGGGGAGGTCCACATAAAAGTAGGGGGGTCGTTACCCCCGACCCCCCCAGTGGTTGCGCCCTTGTCTCAAATAGTAAATTGCCATAAATAAGGGCATCTGTATGTAAGGAAAACATGCTTACCTTGTATGTCAGGATGGCCAAACTTACAGGGAAGGTAACAATCAAATTTGAAGGGTGGCTCTAAAATGAAAAGAAACAAACAATAAATTACCTGCTATTGGTCACATGTATTTATTTCTCTTTGGCAAAGGAAAACATGTATGTGTATAAAGTATATAAAGTCATTTTAAATTGATTATTAACTGAATAGAACCCGACTG
>CM055817.1:43232696-43271417 GCA_029582265.1 Zoroaster sp. YZ-2022
TTATGCTTATGAAGTTGGAGAAAAATGGAAATAAATTTAAAATTTTTTTTTCTTTATTTTTTATTTTCAACAGATCACTAGGCAAGGCGTTCCTAAACTTAGCTTTTTAGTACAAACAATACTTGTGCCAAATTTCATGCTTGTCAAGAATGAACCCCGGTTCTCAAGTTAGAGCATTTATTCGCGTATTAATTAGCTGGACTTTTTCACGAAATCCATCTTGTCCCGTGATGGGACCATAGCATAATGGACCATGTTTACCCCAGAGATTAATGGGCAGCCCATTATTACATGTACAGTATGCTCCAAAACTAAAAAGAAATGTGGCATTTTTATTTTTTATTTCCCTGCTGAAATATTGGTAAAATTTAAAACTTGATTGACCAAATCTGCTAATTGATGTTGAAATATAAGTAAAAATGTAAAATATTCAAATTTCTCTTCATGACCAAATGGCTAAATTAAAACCACCTATTTAATTTTGACCCTTAATTTGCCATAACTCAAGAATGGTAGGTCGATTTCAATTTTTCTTCAGATTTGTGTTTCTTTCATCAAGCTATTTCTTCAAGTTGAGATCCATTTGAAATGATTTACGCACAATATGTAAAATTTGACTGTGACCACTGCCTATTGATAAGATCAGGACAACTCACAAAAGAAGCCTTAAAAGAGGCCATTCTCCAGAGAAAGTGAGCCCCAAACAATAAAAAATAAACTATGTGTAGGCCAATCCTGTAGATTACTTTCCTTGTGATGACCAGTTATATGGAATTTACTAATTCTTGAAAAAATATTTAAAAGAGTTATTCATTTTTAAAACAAAATACGACAAAGTTTGTAAAAAATAACATTTTTTCTGGGTTTTGGGAAAATTTATGTTGCCGTATTTTTTCCAAGTATTAAAGCCATAAAATAGATTTTTTGTGTGGAAGCTAAAAACTAATTATTTTAGTATTTTACCATTAGATTCAATGACTAAATTTTTGAGTTGAAATTATATTTTGTAAAATAGAGGTTGACAAAAATATTTCTTGCAAAATGCCATGTCTACAATGTAGCAATAAACGTGAGACAAAGTTTTTATATTAAAAAAAAAATCCCAAGAAATTCAATTCCCCATACTTTATATGTAAAAATAAGTTTTATATCCCCTTTCATATTGAAAAGCTTTCAAAATAAATAATAAATTCTGTTTCCAATTTGGAGTAATGGACCCAAATAACAGAGGTGTCTACCTGCGTAACATTGTATTCGTGTGTGACAAAAAAAAACTACTGCAATGTACTAACTACTTTGTTGTTAAAAATATACCCATATGAAATGGAATAGTCCACTTAATCATGTAGCTTAAATCATGCTTGTATACAACATGGTATGCAAAACTGTTCAACCAATCACAACACAGAAAGAGTAATTTTACGCATGACAGTTGGGTGGTTTGGATTTTCAGTAGAAGTTTCCAGAACTTTGTATTAATAGCGTTTAACGTGTACTTCAGTGTTATGATGTGAATAGTGTGGACCTTCTTAAATTCTACATCATGTAAACTGGAAGAGGTAAGATGTGTTTTTCTCGATTACATTTGTTGAAGAAACAACGACATAAAATGGTGTGCCTAATGATGTTTATGTAAACTACAAATTATGACTAACGATTAACGTTAGGTTACTGCAGACACAGAGTGACAATGTTTGTTGTGGCCTAGGTTGCTTAGGTTCATATTTACCTGTATTGTTGACGTAGTGTGTTTAAGTGTTTATATACATGAATCTGAACCTATGGTACACAAAAGATTTTGTGGCAAAATTTGTTTTCACTCAAAGTTGAGGCCCTAATAATAATATCCAAAACGGTGTAATGAGGCCCGTTCGTTGGCCTGAGAGCCTAACTTGGCACGTGAAAGCATATACTACAGCGAATCGTGATGTCAAAAATTTGCAGTGAATGTTGAATATTGGTAAAATTATAAAATTATAAGAAAAAGAAAAAAAGAAAAAAAGGAAAAATTACCAAGTGAAGTTAAAATCTATAGGCCCAAATATTTCATTGACAGTTCACCCAAAAGTGTTAACGTATGCATTCAGTTGTTTATATTTTAAAATAATTTTTACCAAAGTACAGTGTACAAACCACCATCCATTAACAAACATTTTGTTGTATTTAAAACATAGCTCTAACTGAATCTAAAGGTTATATACATTTTATTTAATGTGATGATTTCTGATTATAAAGAAGGGGGTTATTAAGGGCAAAGTAGAAGAATGAACCCCATGTTGCCATTACCATTTGATACAAAATCATCCAGCTGTTAAAATCCACATTTTCAATATGTACATGTGGAACTTTACTCTTGATCTGAGTTTGGTTTAACAAAACTGCTTTCAATCTACATGGAGGCAAAATCTTTGAGGTAAATGAGAACTTTCAATAAAGTGTCTTTTGCTTTGGAAGGAAACTACGAGCAGCAAGCAAAACAATTTGTACCAAATTTAATTTCAAAATAATCATAAAAACATGTATAAAATGTGCATTTACACAATTTATGCATAGCTGACTTTGAGTTGATTTTACAATGAATATTGAACCAACTTGATGTGTCATTTAATAAATTACTAGTGTTGTGATGTTCTGAAAGCTTTGTGAGTGTTGTGAGTATTATGTTTGTTGTTGTGTTCTTGACAAAATATCTCTCAAAGGGTGAGCCTGGGGTCACACGTAACGCCATTTTATGTCACACGTAACGCCACAATTGCTAATGCTATTGAAAAACAAAAGGTTTTACCAAAGTTAACGTTAATTATAGGTTAGTTTAACATGTATTCTTTATAGGGATATAATGACAAAAGTAAACTCTGGAGCCAACTCACAGAGTTTTAAGGATTAAAATACCAAGTCAAAAATTGTAATCGCTCTGATGTCACACCACGTAACACAGATATTTTTCTAATGCAGTGGGACTCTCCAATTATAATTTTAAAGAAATCCTTTTTTAATTTAAAGAATATCCCCTGTAGATAACACATAAACCATATTCAAACAAAAGTACTCATACAACTTTTTTCTATTAAATGGAGTACACCTCAAAAACATGTCCGAATGTCACACACGTAACAGGAGAATGGCCCAAAATCTGTATAATCCTCAATTAACCCTAAATGACACACCTAAGGTTATAATCAACTGGACGGTAACTTACAAATGAAATTAGCAGTTTGGTGTTTCAGTTTGTTTCAGTGAAGGATTCTCTTGTAAAATGCTGAATTTCAATGCATGATCATATGCAGTGGAGCGTCTTGACGCTTATTTTTTGAGACGCACAGGGTGTGGTCATCAACAAATTGATGTTGGTATAATGACTCACCCCAAACTATTAAAGTTGATGGGGCACAGAAAATGTACCCAAGAAGAAAAACAGTTGACTCATGTTTCATATTATTCCAGATGGTTGTAAAATTGTTTTTAATCTTGAAAATAAAAATATTGTTTTCGATTTTTAAAATAAAATGGTATAATTTGGAGAAGCTCTCAAAACTTTTAATCAATATTCTTGAAAGACCAATAAAATGGAAGGTGGTAAACAATTTTGCAAAAAGTACTTTTAAAACTTTGTAATGTGTACAAATTCTGTTAACATTTTGTCAAATAAAAGATTTCTTTTCATAACCATGATATTAATGTTTTATTTTCTCAATAATTTTCCACTGCCTACGAAATAAACACCAATGACCAACAAATTAAGTAGGGCCTAGTCTTCGTTCACTTCTTCTATAAGGAATGTGCCCATTTTGAGGATCAGTATTTCTTTAAAAAATCATTGCAAATGCAAAGCATTCATATCTTTTGGTTTCCACAGACAATAGCTTGTTGATGGCACAGAAAAATAAAATCACAGAAGTTCATGAAAAAAAAATTGAGGTCATGTAAATCCCTTACTATTTGTATCTAGTAAAATCAGTGGTTAAACAACTTTTTCCACTTTCACAAGCACTAACTTTTCAGTAAATCACACAATTTCACTATGATTTGTATTTTTGTGACAAGTATGACTTAGACAAGTTTATGCAACCATTAATACGCCATAGTTTTGTAAGTTTTCCGAGAAATGCTAAGCCAAAGGTAAGTGCGTCATTTCACGAGTGCGGCGAATTACGTACATGGACGATACATGTACTTCATGACATGCGTAGGTACGTGAGGTAAACATTCTAGTGGTAGGCCTAAGTTAGAATAGTATTTAGTAGAAGTAACGCGTTAACCTTCGGTGTGGCCCTGCAATCTGCATATTAGTTGTACCCAACATGGAAATAATTACTTATGAAAATGGTATATTGCCCTTACCGGCTTACCGACAGTTAAGTTGTAGAACCAAAGCTCGACAAACGGGTAGAAATGTGCAAGTTCCGAACTCAGTAACGCGTCGGCATAAACTTTCCGTTGAACTTGACACAATGAGAAATCACTAAAACAACAATGCAATTGAGTTACCCCAATTATTTTAAAACCAACATATGAGGGCGCTAGACCAGACTTATGATGGGACACCTCGCCTCTACACTAACCCCTCCCTCGAGTAATATTTTGTTGAGTTTAAAACATTAGAATAAAAATAATAATAATTTTGGGGTTTGAATATGTTTGGAGAATATTTTGATTTTTTTTTGGGTGAATATTTTGTGAATTTTAGAGAAAATTTAGGAAATATTTTGAAAACTGGCTCTCAATGGAGCTGAGGAATTGCTTGTGTGTTAAAGGAAAGATAACTGTTTGCCTGCCTGTTATAGATCTTTGAACTTAGAAATAGTGAAGCTTTTTTGTTGTAATAATGAAATACCACACCATAATAATATATGTTATCATCTTTCACATGCGTTTAAGTACATGGAACAGCTGCTTGCGGATACCGGATCTTTTGATGAAAACAGATCATGTCTCGAATATAGGGAATATCTTTATCAATGCAATACCATGGTTTTCATGGCAGGCAACAGTGTGTATGTTAATGTGTATAACTTTTACATTTGTGTACTTTAATCTCCACATAACTTAAAAATCTTTCTGTCTGAGGTGCTATGTAAGTACGAGCATTAATTTCCCAACTGTAAAGGTCCAACTTGATCATGAGACGAACGTTCTACATTAGAAATAGAATGAAAACGAAAATGAATGGATTTTAGCCAATATTTTGTTAAATGAAGTAAGCTGAAGATTAAGCTCGTAACCGGTACATGTCTAAAAACAGCAGCGGCGCTACTGGACTGGGGGGACAGGGAAATAGCCCTGTTACTTTCTTTGCCCCAATTTGCTCACCCAATTTTTCCACGATGGCCGAAATTGAATTTAACCCCAAACCATTGAACCTACATTCATGCAATTATGTTCGCGCTGTAAATAATAGCACCACCAAACCCCCCCCCCCCCATAAATTAAAAAATGTGGCAATGTGGATTTATGAATCTTTACAAGCTTGGGAACTTTTAATGATTAACGTTTGCCCACCTTAAATTTAAGCCTGCCCCCTTCCCCCCCCCCCCCCAGTTTAACAGGTCTGGTGCCGCCGCTGTCTAAAAGCCTCTACAGTTATATACTTCAGTTGTCGTGAGTTGTCTTTGAACAATTTTCATTTGGTAGGCCTACTCTCAGTTTTAATTGTTATATTAATTAGTGCTGGAATTTGTGTTTATTTTAATTCTTAATATCCACGTATATATCCACCAAACTGGTACGGTGCTCAAGATGCCTGCTCATCATTCAGGCGAGTATCTCCAAACTGGTACGGTGCTCAATATGCCTGCTCATCAGGCGAGTATCTCCAAACTGGTACGGTGCTCAAGATGCCTGCTCATCAGGCGAGTATCTCCAAACTGGTACGGTGCTCAAGATGCCTGCTCATATGGAGAGTATCTCCAGTAGCACCCCCAGGGCCTGATAGGGTTAACTCAGCTTTGTTCATTGTGTCATTCAATGTGAAATTTCTTTTTTATGACAGAAATTAATTTGGGGAACTATTTCACTAATTGTACTCAAACGATAACACCTGATACATTATTTCAATGGATGTGTGATATACCATCGTCAACCAAGTATTTTTTATGTAAAACTGTAAAATTTATGAGACTTGTTATGGGGCTAGTGCATATGGATTTTAAGGAGACTATTACATGACAATGGTATTAAACTTGTGAATATCGAATCCATTGGCAAAGCCACACTTGATTGTAACTTATATGATCACCGGCACAGTCTTTGTCGACCTTACGGCTGCCTTTGATACGGTGAACCACAGGGCACTTCTCCTGAAAGTAGCCCAAACCATCCGGAACACCAAGACAGTTCGCATAATAGAGTCGCTGCTAGCTAACCGTCGATTCTACGTGGAGATGGATGGCAAGAAAAGCAGATGGCGGATCCAGAATAACGGACTCCCACAGGGTTCCGTACTGGCCCCAACTTTATTCAACATCTATACAAATGATCAGCCACAGTACCAGAACATCCGCAGGTACATATATGCAGATGACCTGTGCATTGCCACACAGTCAGACTCCTTCACCACCATTGAAGAAAGACTATCAAATGCCCTGACTACCCTCTCCATATATAAAAGGTGGCACCTCAATGCAGAACCCAGTAAAACACAGGTGTGTGCATTCCACCTTAACAACCACCAAGCAAACAGAAAGCTAAAATAAGATGGGGCAACGCCGAACTGAAAACCATCCTCATCCAGTTTACCTGGGTGTCCTCTTGACAGAACTCTTTCCTTCAAAAGAACATGTCCAACAAACTGAAAAACAAACTTATAACAAGGAACAATCTCCTCAGCAACGACTTTGCCACTAGCTGGGGAACGGACCCAAAAACTCTGAGACGGACAGCCCTGGCATTTGTGCTATTCCATCGCAGAGTACTGTGCACCAGTATGGGCAAGGTCGTGCCACGCATACAAAGTGGATCCAGAGCTGAATAGGTCATGTCGGATAATTACTGGCACCCTAAAATCAACACCCTTGCCAGCTCTGTATAGATTAGCCGGCATCCACCACCATATATCCGACGGAAACAAATGCAAAATTGAACGACACAAGCAACAAAATGATCCCAGACATCCAATCTATGGTCACCAGGTCGTCAGACAAAGACTAAAGTCTCGCAAAAGTCTCATAACCGTGGAGGGACTGGAACAAACCCAAGCTGTGGCCTACAGGCTGGAGCGCTGGCAGGAGATCGACCCCTGGCATCAATGAGGCCCTGCCAAGCCCAGAATGAAACCTTGCCCAGCGGAACAACCCTCAACAGAAAGGACTGGGTAACCTTAAATAGGGCAAAGGGTAAAAGTAGGAAAAACCAAAGACAACCTCTTCAAATGGGATTCGCCACCAGCTCTGAATGCCCCTGTGGCGAGACACCTCAGACAATGTTCCACATCCTCCGTGGATGTCCACTGGGTCCCCACTGCTCCGACCTAGACCTTAAGGAAGCAAACTATACCGCCCTAAAATGGATGCGGCATTGGCGCGCAAGGGCGCAACCACTGGGGCGGGGGGGGGGGGGGTCGGGGGTCACGACCCCCCCTACTTTTATGTGGACCTCCCCAACTTCTGGAACATTTTGGTATTTTATGTATACATGATCCTAGTAATGTCATTCATGACATCACAATGGCTGCTTGGGACCCCCCAACTTTCAACACGTGGTTGCGCCCTTGTTGGCGCGACAAGATATGATGATGACACCTATTCATATGGATTTTAGCATTCAAACACACATCACAGAAAAAGCACAATCTAAACATGTTTACTTTTAGGCTAAACATGTGAAAAAGGTGGGTACAATTAAGTGTTTAGAAATGTGTTTAAATTCTAAACACCATTTTTACAGTGAGGAGGGAAAAACGACACGAGGTTCCTTAAAGGGTCCTTAAAGGGAATGTACACTTTTGGTAATTAAAAGGAATATATTACTAAATTATAATCTAAAAACATCCTGAGAAATTATTGTGTATTATTGACCAAACGTGACATGTATTAATTCGAATCAAAGCCGTTATAAATTTTCCACCCAACGGTGGCGTAATTAGGGTCCAATTTTCAGGGGGACTAGGGGCCGGGGTGCACCACTTTTTCTAGGGGGAATGTCAGTACATGAATATTTTGTATCATGCAGCCTCAAATGGGGACGTATTTTTTCAAAATCTGAATGTGAGCACCCGGTGGGCACAGACCTCGGTTGGGGGCACGTTCCCCCCGTGTCACCCCCATAATTACGCCACTGTCACCTTAAGAATGAATGCAAAGAAATCTAATGTATTTTCATTATTTCCTCGTCAATGACACAATGAAATGAGAAGAAACTTTCATCTCTCTTGATTCTTATCAAGTATGGATGTATTTACAGACATTTTACCAATGGTGTAAAATTCCTTTAACTAAAGGCCTTTTCACACTACAGAAAATCTCCGGGTTGGACACGGGTCCGACACGTGTAATCTTGACTGACCTTTTCACACTGTAAAATGTAACACGGCGCCGATCCGTGTGGATGCTCGATCCGTGTCGAAACTAACCTGCTCATGAGGTGGGTTGAGAGCTTTCGATCCGTGTTGAGACCGCCGACACGTGTTGAAAGCGCCGCGAAAGCGTAGTGTGAAAAGTCACTGGGTTGATTTTCGATCCGTGTGCATTATTGTAGTTATGAAACAACCAACAAACTAATGACCTTTGCTCGCAACGCAGTGTCGCAATGCAGTGTGGGACTTTCTGCTGTGACCAGTGTAGACTCGAGCGTAGTGTGAAATGATCGATCAATTACACGTGTCGGATCCGTGTCGGATAGTTACACGCGTGTAACCCCAAACAGATGATGTGAAATCATACCGGAATTGAACCGTGTTGAAATTCTTCAGAGTCAACACGGAGTGGAACCGTGTACACTTCTACACGTGTAAGAGGTACATAGTGTGAAAAGGCCTTAAGATAACAGATAAGACTTATTCATATATTCAATCAACTTCCCAGCTATTATTGCTCTATAGTGTGACGGCCACTAAGCATACTCTACAGATGTCAACCCTACCGACCAGCGGCGTAGCCAGGACTTTTTCAGTGGGTGGGGCACAGGGCATTGCTTTTCAATGGAGGCAGGGGTTTGGGTTTCCTTTCTTTATCTTTTCTGTTTTTGGGGCACTATGAGGATTTTTCGTGGGGGGCACCTGGGGGGGCACTGGAAATTTGTGGGGCATTTGGCCCCAGGCCCCCCGTGGCTACGCCGCTGCTACCGACCTTACGTCGTTCTCGACCGACGTCAACGACTGGTCTAGTCTGAGAAGGTTAAGGGGCAAGCTTGTTTTGGGGCAGTCTACCACCAGGTAGTCGTTGGTCAAGACGTCTGTGGCAACTTTATTCGAACTGTGTCTGACGCAGATGAGAACTTATCAAAGGCAACACGCCTCGAAAATTCACTTAGTGAGATTCGAAGCAAAATATATTTGTTACACCGGTAGGACTTTGGTTAGTCACACGTCGATGCGCATTAAAATATTGTACTGAAATGAAAGAAACAAGGGAAACTAATAAGTTGGTTGCTCCTCAACAAAAGCTTGTGTTGTAATCTTTCAGTCATACATAAGAATAAAACAAAATACACAATACTAAAGAAATAACTAAATAACTAAATAATATCCTTATCTTTCCAAAGACATGGTTGGTCTGTTATGAAACACCTGTGCACTAGCAATATCTATTATGCACATAAACCTCTAGACTAAAAGAAATGTGTTGGTACTTAGCAAAACAACTCTCAAATACTCAATAAACCAAAACAAAGAAACACAGTAGATAAATGGATAAAGAAAAACATTAACTCAAAACACCAGTGCAACTTGGCTAAAAATCCCCTAAGTCTTCATACCTGACCCTTGCCTCTTCATACCCAAAACCCACGGGCGTAGTTTATCTGAACTATAAACATAGGAACTACCCAAGGCTATCCTGGCTACTGGACCACCACTCCGACTATTCACCACTGACCAAACCCCTAGGGCATGGAGTTAATGAGCCTAACAGACTTTACGGTGCCACACAGAGTTATCCTTGTTTCAGACCATGCTGGTCGAATGGACATGGCTATGCATACTATACAATGAAAAATGACTTAACTTCTAAAACTTAAAACTACACTGACTTTTCCTACTCAGAATACAGAAAGTTGGAAAAGTGACCAAGTACAAATTGTAGCATTAAGAAATTCTATAAAGTCTTGGCTTCAAGAAATACAAATTAATCAATCAACACGTCATCGGAAAAACAAGCTATTTTTGACTAAACATCACTCTGAAGGAGAAAGTAACCAACTTGTGTGTCTTCAGTTTGTTTAAAATTTCACAAGGATAATCAAAGTTTAAAAAGGCACAATTAGTAATCTTATAAAGTAAAAGTTCTAGAATGGTATATAGGCAATCTATATGTTATTAAATGACTATTGTATTAATTCAAATAAATTCCACATACCTGAAATGAAAGAAACAAGGGAAACTAATAAGTTGGTTGCTCCTCAACAAAAGCTTGTGTTGTAATCTTTCAGTCTATAAGAATGACCCAAGGATTGCAAGTACTGCCAACGTACCAGTTCCCTGTGGTCTCCAGGGTGTTGCACAACTGCTGTTTCATGCTGGTTCTAGGTTAGGTATTATTGTTAGTAGGGCATGAAACAGTTAAGATAAGAGGAACTAGAAAAAACCAACAATTTATAGGGGGTGTGTCAACCACTTTTCTGTGGCCATTTTCTGTGACCTCTACATATTAAATGTTTACCTTTTCCATTTTTCCAATATTGTAAAAACTGCTTCACTGAGTATATGCTTACTTTATTGTAATTAAGATACATTGAACAACCAGCCTTTGTTAGTTTCAGCTCAGTGCAGAGTCATGAAAAAAGTGTGAAAAAGCATTCACAATATTTTGTTTTACAGAAAACACTTTGATCAACTTGTTCCCGTCTATGGGAGCATTACAGAGACATAATAATTCACATCAAGTTGGCTTGTAGATAATCGCTCATTTTTAAATCAGATACACTGTTAAAAAATTGTTGTTCATTTACAGTAAGTTGTTTTGTCAAATGGCATTACGGAGACTTCTTTGTTATACAGCAGATTCTTTGTTATACAGCAGATTCTTTGTTATACAGCAGATTCTTTGTTATACAGCAGATTCTTTGTTATACAGCAGATTCTTTTCTAGCCAGATTCTTTGTTATACAGAGAATTTTTTCCCTTGTGTATCAACAGCAGACCTACTGTAACTTTATAGAGAATATAGGAACATAACCATTTAGAAACGACACACTTATTTTCTATATCAGAGGAAAATCTGCATGAAAACAACAATTTCTGCTGTAACTTTTGATTCTTTCAACAGAAAAACTACTGTGAACTCACACTTTTTGCTTTTTCATTCCCTTTTAAAGATGTAAGTTTGGTTGGATTATTTATTCAGTAATAATACAAAAAGGAAATATCGCTTTAAACAATCAATAAAAATCAAAGACAGAAAACATATTGATAGATCAGGACAACTCACAAAAACCTTACAAATCTGTTTTATAGTGAGGCATGGAGGAAGGAAAGGTACAGGCCATTGGTAATTGCCGAGTACAAAATTACACAATTATTTTAAGCTAACTTGATGTAAAGTTGGTAGATACCAATTATGTAATATTATTATGTCTGATGTGTTCTGATATCGGAAAAAATACGAACGAATATGTACATTTCAGAAGTTGACGTCAGCAGCTTTTTGCTCAAATCTTTTCTTCAAAAATGTGAATGTTTTCATACTTTCTCATAACTTGAACTCCGTATTAATTGAAACTTTCTGAATTGGTTGTTTTATGTTTCCCATGGAAGCAGTTTTGCCAACATTACCAATTGTGTACGGTACCTTCCCTTTAACTGAAATGAATGTCAAAGTACATTATGTGACTAACTAACAAGTATAGTTGTCGGCCCAGTTAATTGCCCAATGTATCTCTGTAAAGAATTGCCTCCTGGTTCTCTCTTTCCCTCGTCTATGAACACAATGGCAGAATAAAGTTGACACCGTTGGTGTTAATTTAACACCCTAGTTTTTGCTCTGTATTAAAAGAATTGCCTCCCGGTTCTCTCTTCCCTCGCCCAATGCAGTGTAGGCTACGCTATTACTTGTAGCGTCATGACTTCGGTCAGAAAAATTTTGACTGACTCGGGGACTGTACAGGAACGGAAATAATGTGTCTCGCCCACGTGTTTAAATAGTAGGCCTATACGCCAAGTACAGTGCCTCTAGTTTGCTGCGCTTCCATGGAATTTCTTTAAAAAATTCCTTTTGACGAAATAAGGCAAAAAAAATCCGATCGCGATAGCTCGTCACTATACCGATATCCAAAACGGCGTGGGGTGGGTTTGCGCCGGCCTACGGGCCCCTGGAAGTTTGGGCTTCTGGAACCCTCAGTGCTACATATTTGGAGCATATTTCAAACATGAAATCTTTACAAAGGGTAGAATAAATGTGAAAATATGGCAGAATTGTGTAATAATAGGGGAAATAGTGGGGATCCTAGCGGGGGTGAGGTGCGTTCGCGCACGACCACCCTCAGCCGGCCTGGAGATCATAAACCTTGGCCTAGATACAATGTAGCTTTGAGATTAAAAATATCGGTATAATTATAGCGAGTATAGACCACTGAGTTCGGTGGGAGTTTGGTGCAATATTGATTGTATTTATATCTGAAAAGGTCCCCAAAATTAACCTTGTAAGACTTATTTTAGCTTGTATTGCCCATGTTTTCATAAAATATTTCTCAGAATATTTATCAAAATCATGATTTACTTGGAAATTAAGCGCCTCAATTAATGAGCGAGGCTTAGGTTATATAAAACCCTGATTTGTCATTCTCAAATATTTTGTTTTTCATTCTACAAGGGGATAATACCTTAACAATGCTCTGATGTAACATATGGGAAATCACGTGAGAAATACTAACAAAACACGGGCAATACAATCTTTAAAGGGACATACATCGTCAAGATTAGAGCAGACTTTCAACAGGGCATGGAATCGGTGGCCTAGTTTAAGATGAACACAGTGACTGAAAATTACTAGGTCATTTATGCAGCAGCAACAGTTGCTGACCTTATATAAATATGGGGTTTTTTCGGTCACAAAGTTAATCTTAAATTGGTACTAAATTCCATGCCCTGATAATCGTGAACGATATTGTCCCTTTTAAACTATCTATATATAATATTCACAAAGGACAAAGTACAACAGCCACACACACTAATGTTTTGTACAGTCTTTTATTTCTTTACTCCAAACAAGGACTTATAAAAACTATGATTCCAGTGTTCACACGACACATACATAGACAAGCAATACATGTTAGGTAAAACGTGTAGCTTTGCATGGTGAGGATGATAAGTAAGACTAATTGCGGTGACACCATGTGGAATCTCAATTGAGTAGTAATTAGTTCTGAAAAGAACTGGGGTTACAACTCGACGTTTCGATCAGTATGCTCGATCAGTATGCTCTGATCGTCATTCTCCTGAGGACGATCAGGCACTGATGGGGAAAACGTCAGTGTACCCCAGTTCTTTCAGAAACAATACTCTCAGTGAATTCCACATGGTCTTCACCTGTCGCCGTATCAAGTAAAACTCAATATTTGATTAAGGCCAATAAGAATTTGTTTCAATCATTGCATGACGCGAAACACAAACTACTAAAAGTGAAAATTAAATAGTTTGTAGAACAATGTCACAGTCATTGGACCATTTAGACACATACATTATTATGAATGAGCATGATGTGGGTGTGGTTTTTTAATTACATATTCATGAATTCACTTTCTATCTTTAACCACTTAACAAGATATACAGTTTAAAATGTAATCAATGGACATTATTGATAATGATATTATATCATGTAATTAGTATAAGACTATACGAGAATGACATATCAATATGAATATTAATGATTAAAATTAAAATCCCGGCATATCAGTGAAAATAAATGGTTTGCTTGACAATCTGACACCTATCAAAAATACAATAACATAATGACGCCAAATCACGTGTAAGGTTATGACGTCATCAATTATATAAATCAACAGTTCATCGTGGTTCTGCAATTTCAGAACAGTTAAAAAATAATGAAATAATCATATTATTGTGCAATATATTATGTATAAATCCAATTCAAGCGGACAGATTGTAAGTCGGGGATGGGAGTATAACAATATTTTGTTGGGGGATGGTCATGGGATCACCCTCATAACCTTTAGGTCAAGTAAAAAATTTGGATTCTCTTATTTGAATATGATTTAGGACTTCTATTGTTATCAAATTATTCAAGGTTCAAAAAAAATAAATAAATAAAACATTTTTTGGATTGGGGGGTTTAGGACTGGATCAAATTCAAGGGGATAATTATAAAAGGGTATAACAATATGACATTATTTTGTCCACATTGGGAGGGTTTCCCAAAACTTCTGCGGATGCCGGTAAAACACAGGCGATCCATCTTTAACATTTGTAAATTGATAAATAATATATTCAATATAAAAACGATATGATCTTATAGATTATATGCTGTAGTGTTTTATTATAAATTAATATAACGCTCCCAAAATATATTATAATATATTAAAATAAAAATATATAAATAAAACACAAGTACAACCAAAATAAACCATGTTTTGATTCTACAATTTTTCATAAAATCATTGATTAAGTTCCATCATTGCTCTGAATTCACACTTCTTTGGCTTTTATTTACTCATTATAGTTTTCAAATATTCATAGAGTTTTCCCAATGGTAGCCAAGATTGTTTTATGGTTTGATACTGAAATCATTTTGATAACAGACAATGTTTTGAGTGAAACCAGCTCAGCCCTGATCAGGAACCGTGTACGATCGATCGTTAACACTGAGGGCGAATAATTATTCACAATAGTGATTGCGAATGTATTATATAATTATTGCGAATTCTAAAGTATTTCTAATATTCAATAAAATATTGTTTTTACGAGACTGACATGAATGGGCTTCCATGTGCATATCCCACTAAATAGAGCTGTTTATCATGTTTTTATATGCATTTTAAAAAAAAAAAAAAAATAAAATGGGAAATTTGGGTGCGCCCTCAAAGTTTAGTCCTTATTACACAATATGGCTTCCCATATCATCGTGAACCATCGTTACGTTGATTTCCGTGATTAAAATTACTTATTTCTCCAGGTTCAAGGAAGCAACTATAAGGTTTCTAGGACTTCTATACACATTTACTACTATGTTAAGCTTAAACTGACAACTATAAGTGAATATGGAATGAGATGTCGGTAGGTTTTTAAGAGTTGTCGGCAGGGGTCGGCATTAGTAGGACCCATAAAGATTAAGTAAGACTAAGAGATAATTGATTCATGTTGCTAACACGCTTGCATCAATCCTCAATACGTGAAGAATACTTTATATAATAGGCAAACAAGCTGTATGCTCTACTGAGATCTCTGGACTTAAAAGACGGTGAAATATAACATACTTCTGTGTGATCTAAGAATAAATCCATGATGTGTCTCATTCAATCGAACAAGACATCAAATGGGTTTGTCATTTCACTCAAGGACAGAGTAATAATGGTCTTATCATGACTATCCAAGTTGCATTCACACAGGTCCAGCACCTGCAGGTGCTTCATGAGACACAAATAACGAGACCACACATTGACAGACCTTCCTAGGATGAGTTTCTCCGTGAGGTACAAGTGGGTCAGGTTGGGCATTTACTCAATGCTTTAGCAATATGTTTAATATCATTGCATACCAATGAGCAACGATTGAGTACAGCTTCTTGTTGTTGTATCATGAGACACAAATAACGAGACCATATTTTGGCATTGCCACCCGGGTGCTTTTACCGTGAATCTTACCTCAGTCTTGCTTTACTGACATTCTTCTGATGTGTTTTCATATCTTCAGGTTGTATGTTACAATCACGTACAGATAGATCTGTTAGGGTTTTCAAGTGTTGAATATGAGGCCACATTGAAGCTGTGTCTCCTAACATTGTGATTACCCTCAAGACTTAATTTATTCAAGCGTGTGTTGTCTTTCAAGGACAACAGAATTGTCTTCAAATCACTGCCGGACAGTGAACAGGAATACAGGAAAAAGCCTTTGGACTTTTGTCATGTTACCCAGCAGGCAAATAAATCCTGACTCTGTTGAATATTTTATTCAATGTAATATCTTCAATTATTCCAAGATAATTGGTTCAAACTCCGACTTTAACATTTGACAGTAAAGAACATGAGCGAGTGGAAATATTGGAATTCTAATGTGTATGGTATTTTAACCAGTGACTTGATATTCGTCTCTGAAGGTATCTCCTTTGAGCTGACCCTCAAAATAACATATAATGCCAACTTATTTAATTTACGTTTTAGGAGTAGAATTAAGATTCTTTTCATGCACACTTCATTGTAACCACAACAAAAAGGTGAAGGAGATACTCAAAATTACTGATGTGTTTTCCATCACATACGCGATCAAAATATTCTGAAATTATTTGGAGGTGGCTCTGCCCAGTATTTTGCAGCACACAATTCCTGCATTTTTATGCAGGAATTGAATCACTGATATGTGATTGCGATTCTTTAAAACCCTCAGACTATTTGGGATTTTACCTTTTTAATGCAAGGGGCAAGTGTATTCTTCTCAAATGCAGACTCTGGAAATGCAAGTTTTAGTTTTGGGCCTAGGAGTCCATTCAGTGCTACTTCTCCAATTTTGATCAAAACTTCTGACATTTCTTTGAGAGACTCATGGCCTTTCCTTTTGAATATTTTCTCCACTGTTTCACTGTATAAGCGTGACATGGTTGATGGAAGCGCTTTATCTTCTCTCAAATTACACATTAATTCAAGTAACATTGGTTCCTTGCCAAGTCAGAAAAGAACATTTGATCTTTGAATTGTCTTAATAAATTACCTCACTGTTTCCTGGGAAAACTTTCTGACGTATTCTTCCATCATCTTTTGTAAACCAGAACATTTAGGTGTATGCAAGGATTTTGAACCAATGTTTTTTTCCTTAATCGATCAAGATGGGAGGGACAGGTTTATACACATATGCAACATGCACGGTATATTTGTCTATTCAGAGCTGTTGGGATTGTTAAATTCATTTCGGTGAGAGTTGTTGTTTCAACTCATCAAAACCATCAAAAGAACCAAAAACGTCATTAGGTTTTTGGGGAGAATGAATCAAGCTTCTTTTGAAATGTCTACGTCTTGGGGGCAGTTGGTCAAAGATTGCATCAATAAGGTTTGAGCTTTGATCTAAAGCACACATTCTCAAAACAAATACAAGTTTGTACTTGTTGGTACATCACTGGAATGAACAACTGAGTCATAGGCAATTTTAACAAAAGAACGTTGACTTCCCTACACCTCCTTTTGCCACAGAAAATAAGTTGTCAATGTGACCGCCATCAGTGGAAAATATCTTTTCATACTCAGTAGAATTCAAATGGATCTTTTTTTTCTATCTCCATATGGACTTGTAACTTCATGTACCTTCGCTTTTTTCCAACTGCAATTTTACATAAATGGTATCGATTTTCCTTTCATCATCCATCCCAAAGGTTTATATTCACATATCTACCTATCGTTGTGTAGCGTGCTTCAATACTGCATTACATTGTCAGCGGCAACTTGTGACGGATCTCAACTCTGGACTCATTTGCCAAAGAATGACCCGGTTGGAATCATCTGTGAGGGGACTTGTTTCTGTAAAACAAAATAATTAAACATCAATAAAATAGAAAAAGGAACACAAACAATATAACAACATTTGATAATGATATACACTATGCGTGACGGTTGAGTAAATAGTTTGTTTTACATTTGCCAACAAAAGGTCTGACAATTGGAAATGACTTTCGTTTCAGGATTATTATAGCATTGTTATTTTAATGATTAAATGATTAAATTATTTGAAGTATTGAAGGAAAAATATACCATTAGTAGACTCATTCTGCTACATGTATGTATCCTCCATATCAATTAGAGATATAATATACAAAACAATTGTCATGTGAAAGTTTCAGCTCATTGCTGTGTGTTATTAATGAGGAAAACAGTGAAAATGCGGTCAAATTACAATCTGCAAACACAAATACTGTGAAAAGTTTACACCTTTTTGTGGTGTTCAAAAGTGTTATCCTCCTATATACATGTTTTTCAACATGTTTTGTGCCTAAATTGTAAACGTGTCTTTGTGTCCTAAATTCATACACCACAAACATGTTTTTAAGGTAAACACCACGAGTTTTAGCAATTGAAGAATAAATGCAAAACATATCCATTAAAATTACCTTTGTGTTTTACAGCAAATTTTCTTTTTTAATTCTTGCATTGAATTTTGATACAGTTTGTCAACAAAATTCAGATGTTTTATAATTTGAAATCATAAAATTGACTGTTGTTAAAACAAAAGTACCTCAGGCAGAAAAGATTTTCAAAAATGTTTGATACCGTCATTTTACATCAGTATAAATAATGGGGAAACTGATTGCTTTTCTCAATGGTATTCAATGATTTTTAAATAATTTACATTGAGATTTAGAAACATGTATTTACACTAATTAAATAAACAGGGTTCATATATGGAATGGAACACATAAAGAGATTGTACCATTGGTAAAATGACTGTAAATGCATCATATAGTTTCAACACATTTCATTAAAGTCATGAACAAAGAAAATAGTGCAAATGCATTTCGATTTCTCTGCATTTATTCTAATGTGGAAAAATATCACGTGGCTGTGATCACTTTCAAATTTTTGTAACACATTTCAAGTTATTTTTTTTAAACATTTAAAGCACGTCAGATGGAAACATTTCTCATTGGTGTTGGTATACTATGTCAACTTCATCAATAAGATTTTGGTTTTACATTTGTAATTATTTTTAATCAAGTTATTATCAATGGTGTAAACTCCTTTGTGAACAAAATTATAATTTACAATTTGCCTTTCAATGTTTGTGAATGACAGCTGACATTTATGCCTTTTCCTTCACCAATAATTACTGAACTGGGACCGTGGATAGACTTAAAAGAACATGAAAAATGCATTAGGGCTATGCTTAAATGAATAATACCACAGATATAGGAATTACAAATGGGGAACGTGGGTATATGTCATAATGGTAAAGACACTGGAACTATTCCATTAGGATGATTTGTATATGAAATACTCTTCCATTACTATCTTACAATTCTTTTAGGTGAAGACACAATTGGGCAAACCTAGTGGATGACCACGTATGTTCCACCAAACAAATAACATGGATCTGTGTGTGTGTTATATAATACAAAATATTTTTGGTAACGTTTGGTACTATTTTCAAAACTTTTTTAAAAAATCCCAAATCATTTATGCCATGGATCACTCATGCAGAGGGAATGACTAGGGGCAGATCCTGGAAATGGCCTCCCAAAAAGACTAAAGCCACCTGCCCCATCCCGTAAATCCACCCCTCCAGCATAAGGTGCACAACACTTCTGTTCTAGATTATTGGAAGAGGTCTTTAACGCTTTCCCTGGTTTTAGGATTGAAATATATTAATATTGTTTTCATGTGTAAATTTTGTTAATAAAAAACAAATTCAATTTTTCTAACTCGTGATTTGTTTTGCCACAAATATTTTGCCTAGAAGGGTTGAGGCTGTGGGGTGGGGTTTCCCACCCCGTAGTAACAATCGATGCCAATATTTTCTGGTACATGGAAAGACGTTGGTAATCATATGCAATGCATGATATAAACCACAGCTGGATACATCTTCACGATGATTATCAAACAAACATTTCAAAACTTTGCCTGATGGTATATGCTGTTCCAAATGCATGACTGACTGGGGCCGAGATGTTATGGGGAAAGGATTTGTAAAAAGGGTAGATAGATAATACACGTTAGTAATTCAAAAATCAATTATTAATAGGATACAGTTATTGCCATGGCCGTACTCACCAAAACCTGTGGTGTTAAAATAACACTAATGATGTCAAATTTATTCTTTCATGGTGTTTTATTTAGGCAAATATGAAACCAATGTATAGCCCTAGTCCTACTGCAAAATTGTGGTGCTGAAATAACACCAATAGAACCAACAGCCCAGTCACGGGCAATCTTCCCCACACCACCTTTACCACAGAAATAAGGCACTTAGACTGCCCTCAAATATCTTTTCATAATCAAAAGATTCAACTTCAGCAGTTCTTTGTGTTCTATATTTATATGGACATTTTCAATTGCAATTTCGTCGTCTTTTGATATTGCCTTTCATCATTTATTTCAAGATTTATGTTCAAGCATATAGCTACCGCAATCGGGTAATGGTGATGTGTTCTTTTAATGCTGGGTTACGTTTGTCGGCAGCAACCTTAGCCTGAAGGATCTGTCAACTCTGGACCCATTTTCTGGGAGAAACGGCTTGGCTGAACACCTTGTGAAACATTACTTCTGTAAAAACAAAATAGATATATAGATTGGTGAAATTCTTGCGTCGGGAGATAAATAAAATAGATATACAATACATCCACAAGTTAAATTTGATTTGAAGCTTTGCATGATGGATTGGATATTAGAAGATTAGGTTTATGGGTAACACCATGTGTAATAATCTCTTCTTGGAAGAATTGGTGTGGTTCCGAAAATAACCGGTAGTGAGGACAGTTAAACTATTGTTTGAACAATTATGACTCTTTGAAACAGAGAAGACACACTGTGGATAGACAAACGAATAAAAAGATTCTGCAAATTGCATACTGCACCTATATATATATATATATATATATATATATATTATTTAAGCGTGTGAACGGCTTAATAAAAACTGAAACAGATCTAGAAATTTGCCACCCAAAAAGTTTCTGCCTGATTACACACATCGTTATTGTTTTTTGCTACATGCACGCATTATCATCAGGTACAGACCATAATAAGTAAGTGGATTTGGTAAAATTTTTACTTAAATAATTAATCTCACATCAATTCACTGGGATCGGATCAGGTTATCATTGAATTATGTTCGAGAGAAAAAAAGAAGATTTCAAATTAACGGTTTGCAAACCAAGTTGTCCAAAATATGTTCATTCCTAAAAGAAATTTGTTCCAAACTAACTTGATCCCTAATTTCAAGTTTGTTCAAATCAAAACTCAACACACACGTCATACTCACAATATGGTTGGGCTTGTCAGTATTCAAAAATTTAAAACTTTATTGCATCTTCAAACTGAATATTTCAGATACATACATTGATCAAAAAAGTGGAGCTGGTTAGAACAGTCACTGGCAAAACCTTTGGTGTACTGGCATTACCGATTTAGTGGAAATATATATTGCCATACTGACAATTCAAAACATTTCAAAAAAAGAAAATCAGTCACCATACTCACTCAATGCCACACAATTTTAGACCAATGGTTCTCAAAAGGCTGATATCTTGCAACACAAACACAATCACCTCTCTCAGCATTTTTTTGACCCATTTGAGCATTGTTCGTGTCTTTTCTTGATTAATTGGGGCATCTGCTCCAGATATTTCAATGTCTGGTTGTTTGAAATCAATTCGGCAGCTAGTATCGTCCACTTATTACCAATGTCCTTTGATATATTTGGATAAGTTTATCATTTTAGAACTTCTGGAATGTTACCTGACACAGAAAAATCAAATAGACATTATTCCTTTTACAAGAGGATATAGCAATGCCCTTTTTAAATAAATACGAATTAAATAAACGTAGTTTTGCCAAATTTGAGGTCAAGCAATCAACAGTGGTATTTTCCATAAAAGATCCCCTCTGGATTTTTTTGTCTGATGGTACTTTTACTTTAGAAAATTTAAATAATTTCCCCTTTCATAAAGACAAAATGAACTTTCCCAACTTCTCATTAGAATGGGTCTTAAAATCTGAATGCATTTTCCTATATTCACACGTCTAAGTAGCGATTGATCCCATGTTGTCAAGTACGTATAGAGACATTAATGATCATGTGCAACATGCCACTATAGTGCATGTATAAAACCACAGCTGGCTACATCACCCACTATGATTATCAAAATTAACAAAATAAAGGCACTCAATATTTGTTTTTTTAAAGGGCAGTATTGTCACGATCAGAGCAGACTCAACAGGGCATGAATTGGTGTAACCTAGTTTAACAGAGACTCAGCAGCAATGTTAATATGACCTATCATGTGGGGTATTATTTTTAAGTCAACAGTTAATCTAAAACTAAGCACTCCGATTGCCCTTTAAATGAGAACCAGAATTAAATTACGATTGAGTGTCCCTATGAATGTTTTGTATGTAAGCATTCAAGTGTCCTTATATGCATGTTTCGTGTGTATAATAGTATTTACTATCTTACACACGTTTTCTTCATATAGAATGCTCTTCATTGTGCCCATCTTACAATCTTTTAGAGTGAAGACGCAATGGCCAAACTATAGTAGATGACATGTGATGTGTTCAATCAAATGACATGGATCTGTGAGGTCCTAAAACCACAGCTTCTTCCACATCTCACACTGATTATCAAACATTACCTGATGTTATCGACTGCTTAGGAATAGAAATTATGAAATATGAAATAAATATTTCAAACTTTACTTGATGTTATCCGCTGTTTAGGTCGTACAGGTCGCTGTTCATGTGTGACTGAGTGGCTAAGATCTGTAAAGGAAGGATTCACCATTAGTACAGGTAATGAATAGAAATTATGAAATATGAAATAAATATTTCAAACGTTACCTGATGTTATCCGCTGTTTAGGTCGTACAGGTCGCTGTTCATGTGTGACTGACTGGCTAAGATCTGTAAAGGAAGGATTCACCATTAGTACAGGTAATGAATAGAAATTATGAAATATGAAATAAATATTTCAAACGTTACCTGGTTGATCATCTGTGAGGGGCCTTGTTTCTGTAAAAACAAAATAATTAAACATCAATAAAATAGAAAAAGGAAACACAACAATATAGCAACATTTGATAATGATATACACTATGTGTGACGGTTGAGTAAATGATTTGTTTTACATTTGCCAACAAAAAGGTCTGACAATTGGAAATCACTTTCATTTCAGGATTATTACAGCATTATAATTTTTAATGATTCAATGATTAAATTATTTGAAGTATTGATGGGAAAGTATACCATTAGTAGACTCATTCTGCTATGTATCCTCCATATCGGTAAGATATAATATACAAAACAATTGTCATGTGAAGTTTTCAGCTCATTTGCTGTGTGTTATTAATGAGAAAACAGTGAAAATGCGGTCAGAAATTACAATCTGCAACACAAATACTGTAAAGAAAAAGTTGACACCTTTTGTGGTGTTCAAAAGTGTTGTCCTCTAAACATGTTTTTAAACATGTTTTGTACCCTAAATTATAAACGTGTCTTTGTCTAAATTCATACACACAAAACATGTTTTAGTAAACACCACGACGAGTTTTAGCAATTGAAGAATAAACGCAAAACTTATCCATTAAAAATTACACTTGTGTTTACAGCAAATTGTCTATTAATTCTTGCATTGAATTTTGATAGTTTGTCAACAAAATTCAGATGTTTATAATTTGATAATAAAATTTGACTGTTGTTAAAACAAAAAGTACCTTAGGCAGAAAGATTTCAAGAAATGTTTGATACCGTCATTTTACATCGAGTATAAAATAATAATGGGGAAACTGATTGCTTTTGAGAATACCATTCTCCAATGGTATTCAATGATTTTAAATAGTTTACATTGAGATTTGGAAACGGTGTATTTTACACTAATTAAATGAACAGGGTTCATATATGGAATGGAACACATAAAAGATTGTACACCATTGGTAAAATGACTGTAAATGCATCATATACATGTACATATGGTTTCAACACATTTCATTAAGTCATGAATGAGAAAAATAGTGCAAAATGCATTTGGTTTCTCTGCATTCATTCTAACGTAGAAAAAATATCACGGCCGTGATCACTTTCAAATTATGTAACACATTTCAAGTTATTTTTAAACATTAAAAGCACGTCAGATGGAAACATTTCTCATGGTGTTTGGTACCATATAACCCAGAACCTTCAGGTGTATGCAAGGATTTTGAATCAATGATTTGTCCATTAATCGCACAAGATGGGAGGGACGGTTGTTACACCTATGCAACATTCACTGTATATTTTTCTATTCAGGGCTCTTAGGATTGACCCAAATGATGTTTCGGTGAGAATTGTTGTTGTCAACTCATCAAAACCATCCAAAAGAATCAAAACATTGGGTTTTTGGAGGATAAATGAATTCAAAGCTTCTTTTGAAATGTCTACGTCTATTATTATTATTATTATTATTTAATCATTTCTGGTAATGAAACCAAGGATGCCTCAGAAAAGGCACTTAAGCACTGTGGCTCGAAAGCCTGAGGAAACCTGTAAACAAGGGGCGCTGCAATGTGGACCAGAAACACCGGGTAAACCCCTTACACTTCCACGATAAGTGTTCTGGGTTCTTTTACGTGCATTACTTAATCTAGTACACGGGACGTACGGCAACGTCCCATCCGAAGGACAAGCAATTATGGTTAAGTATCTTGCTCGAGACACAAGTGTCACGACCGGGGCTCGAACCCACACCTGCTGCTGGCAACACCAGCGAGCAGTTGGTCAGGTGCCTCAATAAGGTTTGAGCTTTGGTCTAATGCACATTTTTAAAACGAATACAAGTTTGTACTTGTTGAGTACATCACTGGAACCAACAGCCCAGTCGTATGCAATCTTATCAAAAGAACGTTGACTTCCTACACCCCCTTTGCCAAAGAAAATAAGTCGCTTAATAAAATCACCCCTTTTTGTGACTTAATGAGGAATATCTCTTTCATACTCGATGGAATTCAACATCTCATTGTGTGTCATAACAACCGATGCACCTTCACTTTTTCCAACTGCAATTTTGTATAAATGTCAATGTGCATCTGATCATCATCCACCCAAGGATTTATATTCACAAACTACCTGTCATTGTGTAGTGTTCTTTCAATGCTGCATTACGTTTGTCAGCGGCAACATGAAGGATCTCTTAACTCTGAACCCATTTGCCGAGAATGGCTTGGTTGATCATCTGTGAGGGACTTCGTTTCTGTAAAAACAAAATAATTAAACATCAATAAAATAAAAAAAGGAAAACAAACAATATAGCAATATTTGTTACCAAAAAGGTCCTACAATTTGTTTACCACCCGACGCAAGACTTTCACCAACCTATATCCATCGCAGAACCCACTGCTATATATGATTCTAGCCAGCCAATTGTAACCAGGCAATCTCGGTGGTCGAGAGCTAAGAATGTCTGCACTAGTAAGCAGGAGGTCGTGGGTTCGAATACCGCCCGAGTCGCCTGTGAAGTTTTTTCACAGACACTCGGAAAGCACCAAGTATACAGTTCTATACACACGTCGTTATAGGGCGAAATTAAATAAATTGTTTACCACCCGATGCAAGAATTCACCAACCTATGTCCTACAATTTGTTGTCACTTTTGTTTCCAGATTATTACAGATTAGGTACAGGCATGACTATCATTGTGTACAGAGTATATTAAGTAAATTTATGGAACTTCACAAATTTTAAAGGGAAATTACAGTATGTACCATTAGTAAACTCACTCTTGTGTATAACTCAATTATTAAGATATATACAAAACAGCTGTCCTAAAGTTTAGTAAACTCAATCATGTGTATAACTCAATTAAGATATATACAAAACAGCTGTCCTAAAGTTTAGTAAACTCAATCATGTGTATAACTCAATTATTAAGATATATACAAAACAGCTGTCCTAAAGTTTAGTAAACTCAATCATGTGTATAACTCAATTATTAAGATATATACAAAACAGCTGTCCTAAAGTTTAGTAAACTCACTCTTGTGTATAACTCAATTATTAAGATATATACAAAACAACTGTCCTAAAGTTTAGTACACTCAATCATGTGTATAACTCAATTAAGATGTATACAAAACAGCTGTCCTAAAGTTTAGTAAACTCAATCATGTGTATAACTCAATTAAGATATATACAAAACACCTGTCCTAAAGTTTCAGCTCATGTGATGTAACTGTACACAATAAAAGTTCTAAATCATTTTAATTAAAACAAAAAAAAACATTAATTCACTGCAATTGAGATACACATTGTACTGGTGGTGAGATCAGGATTCTGTGTGTTTTATAGTCAATAAATGAACAAGGTTACACTAGAGAATGGAATATTCATAGAACAAATTGTCATTACCATTACCTATCGATGGCTGTGCCTGATGGATATGGAAAGTTGGTTGTATTACTGGAGCCATAAACATTGGCATGTCGTGACCACTGACATTCAAAGTCTGCACATTAGCCTGTAATGTTAACTGCTGAGATTGTTGTAAACTGCCTGCGTATGGAACCAATGTATGGTGATGATGGAGGAAAACCCACGTAATAATTTTAAGCATACTTTCTTTACATAAAACCGGGTACCCGCTAAATTAGTCCCAACGTTTAAAGTACTAGTACCATTCACTGGCGCCCATACCGTACACATTACTGACTGCACTGTCATCAACCTATGCATGCTGTACGCATCAACCAACGCGTTACAACACATCTGACATGTCGATCTGAAGCCGGTTAAATGCTTATTTTTAAATCAAAGATTCTCGTAAATTTGTCATTGCCAGACTTACCTCCAATTAGTGTGCATAATAATGTCTGTTTTCAACGATGAAACATCCACTGGTGATAGGAAAAATTCAGAAAATAGTGAAAAACTCGCTTTTGTGGAAGGTTTTCTCCGCACCTCCATGATGCACCCAACTGTTGAAACATGTGGCATTAATCGATTCAACGACCTCGAAAGAGCTATTAATAAAGTGACCTTTTCAGAATAAATAGATTATGTTGACATAAAAAAAAAAAACTAAAAGTTTTTAGTCAATCACATAATACATTATGCAAACGAATTAATCAAACACAATTTTTCAGGGGTCACGATAGCCGAGGTCAAGTGCATTTCCGAAGCGTAAATGCTCAATTCATAAACATGCATACATAATGAGCGACCAGAGCTGATTTAGATTCACCAACAGAGGTGAAACGTAAGTGAAACGTTTTAGATATTAGTTTGATCCATCGAAAATCGATATCTGATGACCTAATCATGACGTTACAACTCTGGTTTTCATCTACGTGTTATGTTCTAAGTATATGCCAAGTTTGAAGTTCATGTGAAGTTTGCAAGTATGTATTTTTGTAGACAATCTATCCGGAAAGAAGGAAGAAGAAAAAAAAAAAACGAACAAAAACAATAGGTGTTTCGGGTACCAGGTACCCGAACACCTAACTAAACTTAAGTGTTTGTTTGAACAAACACTAGGTGTTCAGGAGGAGTAAAGGTAATCAAGCATCTCCTTATTGTGACATGCTTATAAGCTGTCTGTTTTCACCTATACTGCAAATAATTAAAAAATAATTTATAAAATTTGAAAACAAATTCTACATTGATTTTTACATTTTCAAGGTTGTACACATGATTGGCAAAATGCCTGTAGCTGCATCCATATTACAGAATTACAACCTAAATATCAGATGCCATTTTGTACATAATTGTTGAACATTGAAATAATTAAAGAGTTGTATGGGTGCTTGTAAATTTTAACTGTCTGTTGGGTTTCATGACTTGACTTTTGTGGTTACACACTTGATCCCACACCCCCACAATCGATTGGAACCACTTTGTTGACCTGTTTAACCTACTTGTAACCAATCTAGAAATTAGTGTACATGGTCTTACGCATGTAACAAGTGAAATGACTTCAGTGTAAATGAACCCAACCATGATCCTTTGTTGACAACAAAACAGAATCAATCCGCATTTATAATAAACGTACGCTCTGTATGTACGATTTAGTGACAGTTCAGAATGGGTGACATTCAGAGGTTGTCATTGGAATCGGTAATTTTGGAATAAAATGTCTGCCCCTCCCCCTAAGTTCTTGGTGATGGCATACTGCCACTGGTGATGAACCAACACATTTGTTTTCTAAAATTCTTTGGTCTATCATTGCAGCACTATAGAATCCAAGAACTAGGGAAGGGGAGGGGCAAACAAGCAATAAAAGTATAAGGGGCCCAAATTACCAATTCCATTGACTGACGACTGGTGCTTCATTATGTCAAAAATCACACCCAGCATAAATTCTGCATATCTGAAGTTGCAAGATGTTGAAAATAGGGATAAGGGCTTAGATTTAAATAAATGTTTAACTGACATGGATTGGAAAGGTACACCCCTTCTCTTGGACTGAAATGCCAATACTGCTATAGCAAAAAATAATAACAAATTATACTAAACCTTCATTTTTTTCTTTTTTATAGATTGGAATTTTTTAATTGGAAAATGAAGATGCATTCATTTAGAAATTACGTATTTCATATCTTTTAGCTTGTTTGATTCGTGGGCAATGACAGAAATTTTCAATATAAACGACTTTTCAGTCCTAAAATACGGGTCGTGTGCTTACGTGAATCTACACAGTGCGCGACTAGTCTGCATCATGTGTGCATAGTCGCATTATAGCGCGCGTGTACGTATGTACCATACACACATACCGCTTACAAATCGCGCCAATATTGAGCACAGTAATAATCACAGTACATATACATGTACAACACACGTTAATTACATGTATTTTACGCCTAATACATTCACGTTAATGAACAGTTCTTCATTGTTACATCAAATATCTAGAAAATCTTTCATTGGTCAAGTATTTCAGGGCCTATTTACTTACACTTTGGGGTCCATGATTGATTTATAGGTTTTTAGATTTACCATTGTTGTAACTGCCCTTTACAGCAATTTCATGGTACAGTTTTAGACATACAATAAATAAGTCATGGGAGTACTTTGGATTCACATCTTCTTACATTTATTTCAATTTTCTTTTCCTAACTTTCAGTTCTTTTGTTTTTACTATCACAAAAATAGTAATTTTTTAAAAGGAATCACAGCCCTATAATAATTTCTCTGGCAACATTGTCACATATTAATTTTGAAATGTTTGGTAGAGATGGGTACAATCTTTATATTCACATGTCATATCTGTCTTTGTTTTACCTCAGTCTAGTCTGCAGTCTTTGTGCGAACATAACTTTCAGGTACTGAACAGTGCATAAAAACCCTTTATTTTCAAATAATACATCATAAATTAACCTGGCTATGCAAGTTTAATCACATTAAGTGCTTACGTTTTTGATACCACAAAAGTTGTTTCACCCAGCCCACACAAAACAAGTTCATGGGTATAACTATATACTAAGCAGCACTGATATTAGGCCTAGGTGAGTACACAGAAAAATATTTTCAAGACTATTTTAAATCATAACAATGATGTACTGATGAACAGTGTTTAGCTCCAAAAGGACGATTAACTTGAACGTCATAGTGCACTGATTTAGGACAGGTTTAGTTCAAATGTTTGCAGATGTACGCGACATCAGATTTATCATTCACATCCTCTTTTTACAGAAATCCCGCGCAATAGTACAGATATTGTTCAGTTTTTCATACACTCAAGATATTACAATTGTTCAACTCCTTGACTCCATGCTGTTTTGACACAGACATTGTACTCCTGATTTACTGAATTTACTGAAGTTTCTCTGGAATCAACATTGGCCCAAAGCTACATTTACATGTATGTATAAAGTAGAAATTGGTCTACTGGAGGTGCCATAAGGTGGCAAGCTGGTACATACTGAATTCAACATGGCAGGACGTGAAGTTCACGGAATGAAAGATCCTCTGCAAAAGTTGTTAAGCATCATGCAGTGCCATCACACCACCACAATACCAGGAATAAGGGCATGCATAAAGATCTGTCAAAATAAGAAAAAACATTGTTTTACACATATGTACATGTATAATATACATACACATGGGATGCACTACCTCGTGTATTATTTGTGGTTTTCATTGTTACATCAAATCTCTAGAAAATCTTTCATCAGTCAAATAGTTCAGGGCCTTATTTACTTACATTTTGGGGTCCATGTATCTAAAAATGCAATATAAAAATAAAGGGAATGTACAACATTGGTATATGTGATTAACACATCCTTGTAAAAAATATAAACAAAAACTGTTACATGTTTTTCCGTTTTTGACAACGATTCCTCTTTTTTCTAACATGAAAACCAAATCATTTCTCAGGATGATTGATTTATAGGTTTTAGATTTACGGTTGTTGTAACTTCCTTTACAGCAATTTCATGGTACGGTTTACACATACACAAAGAGTTTGCTACTTAAAACAATAAAAGTATCTGTAAAGTCTGTTCATTTCTAACCCATTGCCGGACTGTTTCCTAATATGACATAACTCTTACCTTTGCAGCTAATCCTACTGTTTGCAATGTTCCCATACAGTGATCAAACCATCGCCACACCAGAATTGAGGGAGTTCCATCTAGGAAGATTAGCTGTGAAAGAAATTTAACTCAAAATAAGCATGTTTTATTTTGTTGTATTCAAAACCATTTCATGTGATCACAAATTCTGAAAAGTATCATAAATGATACTTGTTAAATTTCATGATTAAGCAAGACTAATTACGGTGACACCATGCGAAATTCTCTATTGAGTAGTAAATCCTGAGGACGATCAGAGCATACTGATCAAAATGTCAAGTTGTAACCTCTACTTCTTTTCAGAACTAATTACTACTCACTAGCGTATTGCACATGGTGTCACTGCAATTAGTCTTACTTATCTTCTTCACCATGCAAAGCTACAAGTTTTCCCTAAATGTCATGATTGTTGTTGTAAATATTATTACTATAATAGTGTCAACCAAAATTATTTAAAATGTACCTTTGCTAATAAACTCTGACTTGTCTGAGAATATTGCGACATACATAATTTACAAAGTACCTGCAATGTATTAATACATGCATGACATTGGTAGACATGTCCAGCTGTACTACTAATGTTTTTAATGTTTCCAGCCCTTAAACATTGTTGTTCACTGTTCAGACTATTTATTTGTTTGTTTAAATTAATCAATTATTTAATTTCACAGAGCTAACATTCATTAGATATTATTACACTGAGTACATCCTATTGATAACACATCTAACGTTAGCATTTGTTTTGTTTAAATTCAACTAATTGTACTCATGCCTAGGCTTCACTCTCCTAACGTTACACTTACAGACTATTTACCACCACATAGGCACTAGTCTAAGTATTTCAAAAGAGTCATGGAGGAAAACCCACGTAATAATTTTAAGCATACTTTATTTACATAAAACCGGGTACCCGCTAAATTAGTACAAACGTTTAAAGTACTAGTACCATTCACTGGCGCCCATACCGTACACATTACTGACTGACTGTCATCAACCTATGCAATGCTGTATGCATCAACCAACGCGTTACAACACATCTGACATGTCTGAAGCCGGTTAAAATGCTTATTTTTAAATCAAAGATTCTCGTAAATTTGTCATTGCCCAGACTTACCTCCAATTAAGTGTGCATAATAATGTCTGTTTTCAACGATGAAACATCCACTGGTGATAGGAAAAATTCAGAAAATAGTGAAAACTCGCTTTTGTGGAAGGTTTTACCGCAGGTCTGCATGCACCCAACTGTTGAAACATGTGGCAGTTAATCGATTCAACGACCTCGAAAAGAGCTATTAATAAAGTGACCTTTTTCAGAATAAATAGATTATGCTGACATAAAAATAAAAAAATAAAAAGGATTTTAGTCAATCACATAATACATTATGCGAAACGAATTGATCAGAAACACAATTTTTTCAGGGGTCACGATAGCCGAGTCAATTGCATTTCCGAAGCGTAAATGTTCAATTCCTTAAACATGCATACATAATGAGCACGACCAGAGCTGATTTAGATTCACCAACAGAGGTGAAACGTAAGTGAAACGTTTTAGATATTAGTTTGATCCATCGAAAATCGATATCTGATGACCTAATCATGACGTTACAACTCTAGTTTCATCTACGTGTTATGTTCTAAGTATATGTCAAGTTTGAAGTTCATGTGAAGTTTGCAAGTATGTATTTTTTGTAGACAGTCTATCCGGAAAAGAAGGAGAAGAAAAAAAAAAAACAAAAAAAAACGAACAAAAACAATAGGTGTTTCGGGTACCGGGTACCCGAACACCTAAAAAAACCGAACAAAAACAATAGGTGTTTCGGGTGCATACCCGAACACCTAAAAAGCGAGAGCGGGGAACAAAACACGTCCGTCCGCCAGCGCACACACACAAAGATACCCCTTACTCAAAGATACCCCTACTGATCAGTGTAAGTGTCGTACACATGAAAATTTCATCCTTAAGGTGGAAGCTACATGTATTGGACTCAAGTATGACAATGAGTTGTGGGAAATCTGTCTGTGACCCACAGGACTTACAAAGTTTGTGTTGGAAAGGGGAATGCAACAACTGTCAAGGGATTTTTGAAAACGATCTCAATCAGCTTGACAAGAGTGTAGAAATTGACTGGTATGAATGGACCAAAACTGAAAATGGGCGAATTCAGAAAGAGAAATTTAGTGGGTGCACTGGAGAATTGGTTGACAAATTACTGGAAAGCTTTCCAGGCTACCGAGAACATGTACGGGTCAAAAGAATTCAGGCAAATGCATTTGAAATGGATAAGAATAGTGCATATGTAATACAGATAGATTTTGCCATGGCCTACTCCTGTGAATATCAGAATGAAATACAGAGTGCCTTATGGTCACGTGCATCAGTAAATTTATTCACTAAGGGTCACTGCAAAAGCTATCCAGCTGTTAAAATCCACATTTTCAATATCGTACATGTGGAACTTTACTCTTGATCTGAGTTTGGTTTTAAACAAACTGCTTTCAATCTCCATGGAGGCAAAATCTTTGAGGTAAATGAGAACTTTCAATAAAGTGTCTTTTGCTTTGGAAGGAAACTACGAGCAGCAAGCAAAACAATTTGTACCAAATTTAATTTCAAAATAATCACATAAAACATGTATAAAATGTGCATTTACACAATTTATGCATAGCTGACTTTGAGTTGATTTTACAATGAATATTGAACTAACTTGATGTGTCATTTAATAAATTACTAGTGTTGTGTTCTGAAAGCTTTGTGAGTGTTGTGAGTATTATGTTTGTTGTGTTCTTGACAAAAATATCCCTCCAAAAGGGTGAGCCTGGAGTCACACACGTAACGCCATTTTATGTCAAACACGTAACGCCACAATTGCTAATGCTATTGAAAAACAAAAAGGTTTTACCAAAGTTAATGTTAATTATAGGTTAGTTTAACATGTATTCTTTATAGGGATATAAATGACAAAAGTAAACTCTGAGCCAACTCAGAGTTTTAAGGATTAAAATACCAAGTCAAAAAATTGTAATCGTCTGATGTCACACACGTAACGCAGATATTTTCTAATGCAGTGGGACTCTCCAATTATAATTTTAAAGAAATCCTTTTTTAATTTAAAGAATATCCCCTGTAGATAACACATAAACCATATTCAAACAAAAGTACTCATACAACTTTTTTCTATTAAATGGAGTACACCTCAAAAACATGTCCGAATGTCACACGTAACAGGAGAATGGCCCTAGTGGTATTTATAATAAAACAAGAGCAGTAAGTTCTTACCTATAAATCTCCACTGTCTCCACCTTCGCTGACATTTATAGAAAATACCAATTCCAAAACAGATAGCAACTGTATGAAACAAAGAAAATGCAAGTTTTAATTGTAACTAATTGTGTGTGTTTTGAAAATGGTAAAGTTATTATCAATTTAGATTTTAGATTTTTTTTTTACAAAATAAAAGTAAATGACATCACACATGTGAATCATCTTCATTGTAGTAAAAAGACAATTCATATTGTTTCATCTGTCCTACTGGCAGTATGCATGCATGTATCTGCAATTTTAGAAAATTCTATTGCACAGGTTCTTTCGTTTAAATCACCGTAATGAACGAATAACTACATAAAAATATATTTAAAAAAAAATTCACTTACACAATGTCAGACACAAAGATATAATCCACTTCACATCATCACTTAATACAAATCCACTTGCAGCAGTTGGAGTTACATTTGGAGTAAGAGTAGTTGAATTATCTTGAAATGATTCCATCTCTGTTTCTTGTGGCCTTTGTTTTAAAAAAACAAAAAAAGTTTGATATTGTATTATTTGAATGTTTGTTCAAGGGAAGGTACAACATTAGTAATGTTGGCAAAACTGCTTTTACAAATAATCTTACTCTGTCAACCCAAGATATACATTAAACAAAAAACCTTTGAAAGATTTGGATTGTTAAATTTAGGGGGGGTCACACATTGCCGTCCGTTCACAACGCTCACACAAAATTTGACTCGAAAGTCAAAAGTACCAATTTTAATCTCACCATAAAAAAAAACTGTTCAGTTTGTAGAGTTGCCCATTGGGATATCAACTCATCGATATACTGTCCTATAATTGCCCATTTTTTACGGTCGTGAGGCTTGTCAAAATGTACTTAATTAAATCACGTTAAATTCCCACGCATTTCAAACAAGTTATTCTTCGATCACACTATGTATACATTCACATGTGGTGGTTTTATACACGGACGGGCGATTTGCACAAAAAAGCATTTCACACAGTGGCAGTTATCGCGCTACCCGAGATAGTGCATGAAATACCATTACTTCCTGGTATCGCTGGTTGCCGAATGGAGTCAGTATGCTTTTCAATGGTGTGTTTTTCTCGATCCGATTTCATTAACCAAAGTTACGATCGAAAGAAAATTTTACCCTTGATTTAATAAATATTGCTGGAAAATTTTTATTTATTTTAAAGCTTGAAGTTTCATGAATTTAATAATGAAAAGATTAAATTTGATAAACACTTTGCACACGGTCGGAAATGCTATTACCGGGTACCAGTATTTCTTCAACATGACAAAATGGTGACTCGACTGATGTGCCAGCAGAAGTGTCTCAAGGTCTTGAAAGTGAACAAAATTCTAGAGACGTTTCTGATTTTGACGTACAAAAATCCTTATACAAAGTTTCAGGAAAAACCGAAGAAGAAACAATTCAGCTCATCAGCAATGATAAAGTTCCAGGTACTTATTTATTTTATCTGCTTTACTTCTCATTTGTTGCAACTTGTTAAGAAATGAAATCAGAATGGTTCAACTTTAGCAATGCAGGCCATGGAGGAAGGAAATAACTTCAAGTTTTACTTTCACTCAGTCAATGTTCATTTTAAGTTTTCTGAACATGGGTTTTCAACTTCCCAGCAAATTTGTGAATAAATTTATTGTTTTTTTTTTAATTTTTAAACGAGAAATATGGGTTAGTTTATTGTGCAAGTTGAAAAGTTTCATGCAGATGCATGATGATGCTGTTCACTCTGCCTCTCCCCATTCCATGAAATAAACTCAAACATGTTTTGATAAAAATGGGAAGCGGGTGATACCATTCTGTCGTGGGGATATTTGTGTTTAATATATTTTATTCATTCATTAATGTTTTATCCTGTGGTCTTTAAGGATATTCAATAAATGTTTTCTATTAGTTGGGTTTCTATACTACTTTTATGTCAATGTGTATCATTATAATTTAATGAGAATGTGAATATTTTGCAAACATGGCCTAGAAAACAATTACCCATCCCCCTATTCTGGTGAACTTGGTCAAATCCATAGAAGTACATGTATGTATAGTGCCACTTCTACAATGTATTTCAAATTGCAACATTTTTTCTTTGCTTTGTCACTCCTATATTAAATCTGTCTCTTATTATGCTTATGTTTTTATATTTAATTTAGGCCCTATCTATTTAATTTACCCATTTATTTATTGATGTAGTTATTGAATAATTTTTTGTTGCAGTAGCCTGGGATGACAACTGGTGGCCCGGGAAAGTCATAGACGTACTTCAAAATGGAGATGATGTTGCTGTTGTCAGCAGCGATTGGGCAATAATGCTCATAATAAGTTTACATGGCCACAAAGACCAGACATGCACAGAACTTCAACAAAGGCGATTTTGTTCAAGATATATTACTTTTCCAGGGCCAACTCTTCGCTTCCACACCATACAAAATGAACTCCATATAATTAGACTACATCTCTGGTACTACCTGTACCTAGGCAATAAGGACACAGGTTCAGTTTACAGGATCCTTCATTTCTTTAACCCTCCTATGCCCAGGCTGAAATTTGGCCCAGTCAGCACGGCACCCACAGACAGTCACTGGAGTATTTTTGGTTGCATTGCCAATTGGTAGGTCAAATCACAGAGTCACACAGAGCTGTGTATGTACTGTCGAGTGGTTTTGGTTTGACCTATCCTAGCCACATGTCCTTGCATTTATTTGAGTGCACTGCACAAAGTCAATGGGTTGGGAGTTACATACAAATTTTGAGTGTCTTTGAGTGTTAAACCTATAGGAGGGTTAATCTGGAATGGTTTGTAGTAGCACCATGTAAACAATCACTTATGATGAGACGTGGTGGTTCTGAAAAGGACCGTTGGTATAACAACTCAACGTTTCAATCAATATGCTCTGATCGTGTTTAGAAGATGATTGTTTCCTGAACACATCCTTATTTATTTATTTTCATCATGCAGCTAGATTATAGTAAACTATTGTATGGTCATTGAATTAAGGTTTGTTGCATCAATGCAGTTCATGAAACTGAAAATTAAAAAAAAAATGGATTTCAAATAATTTATGCAAATTAGGTACAAACGGCGATTTTAACAAAATTATGCAAATTAGGTACATAAAATATTACAACACTGGCATTTTCACACTATATATGGCTAATTTGACCTCAGAAATGGAAAGAACACCCCCAAAACCCCTTAGATGACGATTCTTAAAAAAAAAATTCAAATAGAGGTAAAATAGCGTGTCACGCATATTTAATTAGGTGGTTCTCTGAAATTTGCATATGCCTTGTTGCGAAGGATGTGCTTTGTGTACATTTTCCCAATTTTAGAGGTCAATTATTTTTCAAGGTTGATATTTTATGATCCCTAATTGTATTGTTTGGTACTCTACTCTTGGGAAACAAGCAAATAATATTTAAAAATTGATAAAAAATATAAGGACCCCATTGGCCAGGTCAAGGTGACCATTGAGGTCATCCTTGGTCTTGCCTCACCAGTGGCATGGACCTGTATCCTTAGCCACACGTTGGTTTCATTGCCGCTAACGGCGGGGTTTTCTAGGAATTTTCTAAATTCCAGGCGCTGTATGAAGAGTGTCTGAATGGGAAAACAACTTTACGATGGCTGTTTTATGTGTGCACAGACAAATTGCAAAGATGGTTCAAGCGGGGTTTGGGTCTATTTGGGAGCGTGAATTTCTCAATAAAATTCCTGGGCTACAGGGAATGGGCCCAATTATTAACATTTTGGCCATCCATCATTATCAATAATACTGATAATATTATTACTATTATTTTGTTAAACAACAACTAGTATCAGCGACATCCTCAGACATGAAACACTTCATAAGTTCATTGATTCGATCATTATTGCCTGTCAATGAACGGTGTTTTAAACATTTTTCTTTTGCTGAATTATATTGTGGACACAAACAAAATAAAATTAATAAGGTAAATATACAATTGATTTAATTTTGCCCTAACACCGTCGTGTGTATAGCACTGTATATTCAGTGCTTTCCGAGTCTCTGTGAAAAACTACACAGGCGGGGACTCGGGCGGGATTCGAACCCGCAACATCCTGCTTACTAGTGCAGACGTCTTAAACTCTCGACCACTGAGCTTGCCCGATGGTGATTGGCTGGCTAGAATCCTATATAGCAGCGGGTTCTGTGATATGTAGGTTGGTAAATGCCCTACTTATTATATTAATTTAAATAAATAATTGAATCCAGGAACTGGGCATGTTTTATTTATTTATTAATATTTCATTTTAATTATACACAAGCCTATATTAGTTATATCACATTTTATATCACATTTTTAGCACATAAAAATGCTCTGACTACCGGCAACACGTGCAACCCCGAAACGGAATACTCGCGCGCTAAAATATGAGCAAGTATGTGCACACATAAAACAGCCGTCGTAAAGTTGTTTTCCGATCCCATTCACACGTCACTCTTCATACATTCAAAATGGCCGTCCTCGTTGAAACACAATGCCGATCGTCTTGTAATTTTTTCGGGCCTATATGAAACGAAATGTAGGGGCCTAAGTAAAATAACCATTTTTTGGGGGGCGCCTAGATAGTTTAACATGTAAGGAACATATCTAGCCTGTCAAAATAGTTGTAAATATCGTCAATTTCAGCGCCTGGAATTTAGAAAATTCCTAGGAAACCCCGCCGTTAGCGGCAATGAGACCAACGTGTGGCTAAGGATACAGGTCCGTGCCACACTGGTGGGGCAACCTTGGGTCATCCTCTTTACCGTTTACGTTGATACCTAACACAGTGCCCGGCCTAAAGTAAAGGGTCTGGGGCGGTATTCACAAAACTAACTTAGTAGGGCCGTTTCCCTTTCGT